>OX940804.1:31048429-31587653 GCA_954870605.1 Acer campestre | reverse complement strand
TCCAAATCACTTTTTGTTCAACCTTTCTTCATGATTTTTTTTTCAATTTCTCAACACTAGGCGAATGATTAAATGAGTCTTGCGAAAAATTCATGTTCAATAAAAATGCAATTTTGTTCAATAATAACACATTTACTAGAAGTCACCCAGCAATTGCATTTTGTGCGGAAGCAAGGAGGTTGGATGGTGAGGCGACTGAAGCAAGGAGGGTTGGACGAGATCTGGTTGGAGTGGTGAAGTGCGAAACCAGAATCGGAACTGGTGTGGTGAAGTGCGATTAGAGGTCGGCGACGGGATTGAGTTGACGGCAGCGGGTCTTGTTGGTGATAGGTTCTTGATTAAGGTGGGGCGGCAGTGCAAGGGATTGAAGTTGTTCATGCTTCTTCTTTTTTTTCTTTTTCTTTTTGAAAATGGTTGATTTTAAGGATGGTGGTTGTGTTTGGGTTAGGTTTTGAGTTTGGCTTTTGTTGTGTTTGATGTCCGGCGATGGTGGGTTGGATTTGAGGGTGTAGATGGTTGGAGATGATGATGATTTCTGGAAAATTTATGATGATGGTTTGTTTTGGTAGAATTGATGGTTGAAGGTGATGATGATGAAAGGTTGTTTTGGTGGAAATGTGGAATTGATGTTTGAAAGGTGATGACGATGACGATGATGATTTTATTTTATTTTAGAAAAAAAAAATTATTAAAAATTTAAAATACTGATTTTAATGAATTTTGTTCTAAAAAAATTAATTTTTTTTTCAATTTTTTTTTTTATATAAATAGATCTCCACCGTTCACCTCAGAGTTGGACGGGGAGATTTAAAACATTTTCTTTTTGTATTATTTTTTTCTTATTATATATATATATTTTTTTAATCTTTTTTTCATTTTTTGTATATTAATATTATTATATATATATATTTTTTGGACATTAGTCAACAGGTCAAAGGGTATGTTTGTGGTATTATTATATTTTCTTTTTTCAGTTTTGATGCAATTATACATATAATCAGGGGAACTTAGTGTAATTTGTCATGACAGAAAAATTGACAGCATTACAATTCCGTTAGCTTTTGCAAATTTATGGAAGTTCAGGGGGTTTAATGCCAAGAAAAAAAGTTTATGGGACACTATGCAACCGCACTACAAGTTCAGGGGGCATCGGTGCTATTAACCCTTTAAAAAAAATAGTTCTAGAGCTTGAAAATTTCTCACATTTTATTCATAGTTAGATCGACGAACCAACCTATCATCCACAAAAAAAAAAAAAAAAAATTAAGATCAAAATTCATAAAAATCGATGTGATTTCATCAAGGTCTTTACCGAAATTAAAATAAGGAACCCCTTATGACTTTATGAGAGACTCACTGATATATATATATATATATATACACAATTTTTCTATTATCAGTTCGTCATAACATAAAACTATATCAAGACAAAGAATGTGGATCATTATTTACATACTTTGACTCAAAGTGTATGCACTTGTTAAAATTTCTCCATAATCTATGATCCACATTTTTCGTCCTGATATAATTTTATATCATGACGAACTGACAATAGAAAGACTATATATATATATATATATCGTGATTAAAGACATGTTTGACGGTATCTATGCTTTTGAAACCTTAACACACCAATTAATCAAAGAGGAATTACATCAATACAAATAAATAAACTATAAAAAGCATAAAGTAATCGGTAAAAGTTATAAAGCCTGGATTAAATAGGAAATATAGGTGAATTTTATATTTTTAGTTTTACTTTTTAAAATATGTGGTTTGATTTGGGGTTGCGTGAAATACAATTCACAAACCCAAACGCAAACCACTTGTAATCAAAGACAAACTGAACCACCTATTTTTTATATCTAGGCCCCGTTTGATATTGTTTTTAAGAAATTAAAATCAGATTATTTAATAATTTTGACATAAATAAATAAATAAATAAAGATGTTTGGTAAAATTCATTAATTTTGACCCAAACTTAGAACAAACCCCTAAAACTCTTTTTTTTTTTTTTTTTTTTTTTTGGCCATTTATTTCTTCTTCTTCTTTATCATCACAAACTCACCCAAAAATACAATCAATAAAAATTATTATAAAAATAATATATAAAAAAAAAAAGTGATAAAGATTGAAGTGTTGTAGGTACATGTATGTCAAGCAAGAGAAATCAAAGAATATTGCAGTCAAAAGAAAAGAAAGGAGTAAAGGAGGAAGCACCCAATTTTTAATTTTTTAATTTTTTTTAGACTTGGTTCTGTCAAACCCTAGATTTTTCGGTTGCTGTGGGAGTTTGAGATTGAGAGGTATTAAAAGAAATTTTTTGCTTCACTTGATAATTCAATTTCATATCTGTTTTAGTCATTATGTAAAATTACAGCAATTAAAAGTAAAAATTATCAAATGCATGAATACTGTTTTTCAATCCATAGCAATTTCAATAGCAGCATTAACCAAAGAGTTGTTTGATTAACTTATTTCTTCGGTACAATTAACAATAATTATTTAAAAGCTACAACAATAGTACAATACTAAACTAGCTCTTAAAATGGAACCGACTCAAACTTTATGGGTTGGGTTAGTTGTTTTGATTCGGTTAGGCCTTTTTTTTTTTTTTCCACACCCCTAACCGGGTATGGCAAAATCTTGGGTCCAATTCCAATTTTCCTAAATTTGGCGTCCTCTTGAGTTTTGATAACTGAAAGATCCTCAAAAGCAACGTGTCAGCGTTCGAAACTAGTAAGTTAACGATCATTAAACGTGTCGACTCCAAGTTCAACTTATATACTTCTTCAACTGAGGTGGCATTCTTTACCTCATCCCACTCTTGTTTTTGTTCCATTTAATTCAGGTGGCTTCGCTGTTTTTCTGGGAAAATCTTGAATCTAATCACTTATGTTTTGTTTGTGTTTTCACTTTTCACGATGATAACATAATAACAACAATTAAAACTGAATTGTTTATATGTTTTTAATTTTTTTCAGAGTACTGGGAGTGGAAGAAGATGCAACAGAGATGGCATCAAGTAGTATACCAGTGTATGAACAGAAAACATATAGAGATCTTCATCAACCAGCTTTTATTATAGGAGGGTGCTTTGCATTTTCAGCTGTGATTCTCTCCATTTATCTGATTATTCAACATCTCAGATCATACACCAACCCTGCTGTTAGTACTTCTCATCCCTTTGTATTTCAATACACATGCATTTTCTCTGTTCTTGTTATGAATATGATATATAATTATATATAAAGATATAATCAAATGAAACCATTGGAATTTTTCGAGTAATTGATTGGTTAATCAAGTATATAACTTGTTTGTCAATTGGTCAATCAATGTTGAATTGGGTTTTTGGATTTTCCAGGAACAAAAATGGATTGTTGCAGTTCTGTTCATAGTTCCTGTCTATGCTACTGAGTCGGTAAGTTTATATTCGTGTGATCTTATCTTCCTTCAAAGCATATTTGTGACTTGTTTTGTTTTTGATTTGCCTCCAGCTTTGATATGATAGACAATTAATGTTTGATGGGTTGTTGATAATTTTGATAAATGTTTTATACATATAAATATATATATATATATATATATATCATGCTTGCATTAGTAATGGTTACACATTGTTTACTGGCTGCCCCAGATTTTATCATTGTGGAACCCAAAGTTTTCTCTGGCTTGTGACATTTTAAGAAATTGCTACGAGGCATTTGCATTGTATTCTTTTGGGAGCTATTTGGTTGCTTGTCTTGGTAAGATATTCATTATTTTCTTCATAAGAAAAAATTACTTATCATTTCTGCTTTGATTCAATTCAATTGCATGCACATCGCCACTTGCTGTGTTATTTAACTTTTATATTTCAGTTTCTTTGTAGTAACTAACATATTAACGAGCATTTCAACTGAAATTGATGGACGAGAACTAAGACAAGAATATTTCAACCTTAATAGGCTTTGTGAGCTTATATTTTATGTGAAATATTGATCTAGGCGGAGAAAGAAGAGTCAAAGAAATCCTTGAAAATAAATCGAGAAACCAGCTTGGTGAGCCATTGTTGGAAGGAGCTGATCAGGAGAATCAACGAGAACAAGCTAGGCCGTTTAGCAAGTTCTTCTTCCAACCGCGTGTTCTTGGAAAAGATCTACTCTCGATAGAAAAATTTGGTCTAGTACAATATGTAAGGTCACTAACCATACTCCAAATAATTTGGCTATGGTTTTGATGAACTTATATCTTCTTTGTCAGTCCAGATGATTCTTAAGACACTTTGTGCGTTCTTGGCTTTCTTGTTGGAGCTTTTCGGGGTGTATGGTGATGGAGAATTCAAGTGGTACTATGGGTATGTGAAATCTATCTAAATTTCAACTTCTAAGTGTATTCAGATCAGTGATAATACTTGTCGGTGAGACAACCAAAAGACGGTACCCTTTTATTTATTGCTTAATTTAAGAGGAATTTCTTTTCATTGAAAATGATTCTTGCAAAGGAAAAACAATTTTCATCAATAATTGTTAAACTTGCAGGTATCCATACTTAACAGTAGTACTCAACTTCAGCCAGATGTGGGCATTATATTGTCTCGTAAAGTTCTATAACATAACTCATGAAAGGCTTGAACCGATCAAGCCTCTGGCAAAGTTTATCAGCTTCAAGGCTATTGTGTTTGCTACGTGGTGGCAGGGTGTCGGTATTGCCCTATTGTATGCATTAGGAGTTCTGCCAAAGGAACAAAAACTAAAGACTGGATTGCAAGATTTTTTGATCTGCATTGAAGTAAGCTACTATAAATTTCTCTCTATAAATTCTCTCTATAACTGCTTCAAAGAAATCTAGTACAATAATTTTCGTAGATTAATTTATTTTTTTGAATATCACAATTATTTAGAGAAGCGATTCTTCTTTTACCTTGGTCTGATTGTTCTGATTCATTACATTAGATTGTGTGATATTTATATTCCAAAAGAGACTGAGCATTCTATTTATATTCATTGTCTACTAATGAAGATCTATCTTGCATGCAAAATTCGTAGTTAAAATCAATACAGCTTGAAAAGGAAAAGATTGATTTTTTTAATTTTTTTTTTTTAATTTTTAATTTTTTTTTAGCCATGAGTTTATAAGTTTCTATCTATGGCATTTTAGATGGCAATCGCTGCAGTTGCCCATGTGTTTGTCTTTTCGGTTGAACCCTATCGTTATCTTCCGTTTTCTGAGTGTGGGAAGGTCACAGCAGAGAAAACCAAAGAAGCGGTAACAATAGAGGAGGGTGACAAGGAGAAACAAGCTGTACTTGAAACAACAGAAACTCAAATTGAAGCACCTGGAACAAGCATCACTGAAAGTGTTCAAGACATTGTTGTTGAAGGCGGCCAGCATGTTAGTTAAATGTTTCTCATTAATCTGTATTTATCTTTTTATTTTTATTTTTATTTTTGAGATTTTATACTTATATGGACTTGATAAGCAGGTTGTGAAGGATGTTGTATTGACCATAAATCAAGCAATGGGACCTGTGGAGAAGGGTGTGACGAAAATCCAAGAGAAATTCCACCAAAAATCAATCGGTTCAGATGACAAAGAAGAAGTGACAGAGTTGGAAGTTGAGGAACATGTTGAAAATCTTACTGGAAGCAATGAGTAACGTATAGCGTATAGGTATGTATGATTGTGTGATGCAAACAATATTCGAAGATTTGATGTTTTTATTGGTGTTTTAACTCTTGATATCTTTGCGTGTTTGCCCAACTATTTGATTCAAAGGGAAACAATAATTGAAGCCAATCTCTACATCATTAAAATGTATGAGATGATTTGAATTTACAGACTCTGTTACAGAGTCTGCAAAAAATGTTCGGCTACATACAATAAATGTGATATTGGGTGATAGTGTCAATAATAATATCATTTCTATACCGTAAAACTACCTATACATATCATCTGTGGGACATTGTGAGATACATTTTCAATTTCCATCATGCCCAGGACAACATATACTTGAACAACACTCGAAGCAACCAAAACAAGCTAAACCAATGCACAGTTGTGTCAACACAATGGCACATCGATCATTTAGCTTGGAACAACAACTTATTGCACACATGCAACAGCACTTATTGCACAAACTGCTACAGCAGTTGGAAGCTGCCTTCACAAAGATCTCAGCGACCTCCGGCAATTTTGGTCCTTCATAACCTGGAGGAATGTTTTCGGCTGTTGCAGTCAAGTCACCAAAGCCGATGTGAAGGCTCTGTAGATATATTGTTTTCGAAACTTTAGAGTCTACTATCTCCTGTTGACATGAGTTTTCAATCACTTGTCATTATAATGATAAATACACTTTTAAGTTAGCTTAACCAAGCTTGTAGCTTGCAGGCCTGCAGGGTGTGATTGCATTGACCAAGGTAGACAATATTTAAGAAACATTTGATGTTGTCAATGTTTACCTTCTTTGCAGATGATTCTGCAACATTGTTTTCTTCAACGGTCTCTAGTATGACCATACGGGTATACTCGGAGAGAATACCAGTTTGTACACTCATCTTAGCAACCTGACAATGGAATTGGAATAACATTAATTCTTCTGGCTACTAGAAAATGATTATCAGCCAGGATCGTTGGGCCAGGAATTTATAATTGAAAAAATAAAAAATAAAAATCCTTTTCTGCGAAGTTCATCAGCTCCAGTATTGAAGTTGATATTGAATCAGTGCAGGTGTTACTTTTCTTTCCACAAGTTCCCAAGTAAATAAATAACAGAAGGCCAAACACATACCTTCTCCTTGAGTTGTTCATCTTCTGAAAACCATGCCTGAGCTGTGAGTAGATCAATTTGTTGCTTTGCAAATACCTATTAAACAAGGAAAATTGTTAAAATGAGACATTTTATACAAGGATGGCTAAAAGAGGAGCTAAATATGGTTTTTTGCTTATACAAATATGTAAATTATTTATCTAAAATGCAAAAATATGAAACACAATAATGTTAGATTGAAAAAACATATACAACTAAACAAGTTTATGTGTTTCATACACACACATGAATGAGATGTACCCTAAAGGGAAGTAATTGCGCCTTACCCTGTCAAGAGGTATGTCCTTAGCATTTTGTGTCTTCAGTTCTATAACGACATTACTCAAGTCTCCCGAAACACCTTTAGCTTTAAGAGTATCAGGAAATCTTCCCCGATATCTACCAGAAACCATCAATGGGCTTTCGGATGAAAGGTCTGGAATACGAGAAGGGTGCATCTGTCACCAAATTTTTTGCAGGAAAAACATATTAAGTCAAGGAATGGGATAAAGTAAAGGAACTGAATTAATGCTAGTTGGATGCCAACAAAGTAGCAGTAATTTATATTTAAAGTTGGTTCAATGTGATAAACTAAATGGAGCACACACACATCAAACCAAGGTGTATGAGTTTGTATCAACATGTTATCACAAAGGTATGCAACCCCAATTCCAATGATGTGGAACAACATACAATTGCTGGCATGATCAATGAACAGAAGGAAGTGATTAAAGTGAAAGCAACTGGGATCGCATAACTAGATGGTGGAATCTCCAAAAGAGAAACATGTTTAACTGGCATCAAAAGAAAAAGGAACAGGAACAGGAATGTTTTAATCAAGCTAAACAAAACCTAAAAGAAAGTCAGAACAAGCTTACCTCAAAATCATCAAGATCTTTCAATGTATCAATGGTTATATCTGCGAGGACGACTGATAAGCCTCTTGTAAATAATTTTTGCATTCTGAACTCAATTGAATCTGACCAATAGAAAGTTATGAAACATCAGAAGTTCAGCAATATGAAAAGGAAGCACAAATTTTCTTTTGACTTTTTCTTATCAAAGAACAATTCCTTGTTAAGTATGAAAGATCTCATGGTAATAGCAGCTTACGGACAAGGAACCTATTACTAAAAGTTTAAAACCACTGGCCTTTGTATCAAACGTATACTAAAAGTATGGCCCTAGTATGGCATCCATTCTTAAAGATCAAGAGCTATGACCATGGAAAGTCCATGCATAATCGAATGGAGAAATAAGACCTAACAAGGAAACATGACTCTCACCTAAGATTCTTATACGAATTCCAAACAGTTTAATATGAAAATTATATCATCCATATGGCCAACAACCAAAATTCATATTGTGCTGGCCATTGGCAGTAGAAGCAGGGAGAAGAAAGAAATCATTTTTTTCCTCATAGAAATTTGAAGTGCAAAACTTACCTATGTCATAAGCTGCATCATATTGCCCTCTGCTAATTGTTGAAAGCATTCTCAGGAAATAATGATTACAGTATGAACCTGCAAATTTCCACATCGTATACAGTAAACAGATCAGCCAACCAAAGAAAAATTCAGAAACAAAAAAGGAGCACACATCTTTAAGTTAACCACAAATTTCATTCAAAGCTAGCCAAAACTAAAATACATGTCACGGGATCTGAATTTAACAAAAAGAGTTACAAAACGATGAGCAACATTGTGCTCAACCCCCAACACTCACCTATTTTTGGGGAGGAAAGAAAGAAAGAAGGGTTTTGAAGTAAATAATAATGCTACTAGCAATGCACAAAACAATAGACACCTACCTATACCAAAAGTGTATATTCGTGGACAAATTGGTCCTCCATTTGTTAAACGACTTTTCATTAAATCACAAATCTGTCTGTCATCTTCCACAGCCCCATCAGTAACAAGGAAGATTATTGGAATTGAACCACGAGTATCAGTTAGCATCTCCACAGCCTGAAAGAAAATTGGAACTGAACATTCTGTAACTCACATTTAATATCAATAATGATTTTAGCTAATTCAAACAACAACAAAAGGCTGGATGGTGGAGGAATATCAAGATGTTCTTAAAACATATAAAAATGCAGTGCGAAATTCTCTCCCATCAAGTAACTACCACATAATTTCTTTTACATGGATGTGGCATTATTTTGTTTTTGTTTTTGTTTTTTTTTTTAAATCACACTACTTTTTTATTCATGCATAGATATTGTAAACTAGTAATTGTATAAGATAAAACATGGATTATGCTTGTGTATGAAAGATCAGAAATTAAATATGGAAACTCTGGATGAGGAGTTCACCTAAAACTAATTATACATAAAAAGTAAAAGGAGACCTTAGTTAGGGGAACAGATATATTTGTACTCCCCCCGGCAATAAAGTTTATGCTAATCCACTGAGACGCCCTTTCAACTGTTTCCTTTGTTGCCGACTGCATTGATGTCGAAAATAAATATGTCTCTCCATTAAAGCCTATAATGTTAAATGAATCTTCTTGGTCAAGCTTAGAGAGGGCGGTAGATAATGCAGCCTTCGTGTCCTCAAGTGGTTTTCCTTGCATGCTTCCACTTATATCAACAACAAATACTACCTCCTTTCTGAGCACCTATCAAATAATTTGATAGTATGATGAGGATAGCCGATAGGTATAACAGTATAATGAAAAGTAAAATAATAAAATGAGCACCTATCAGTTAAAGCAAATTCTAGACCAACCTTCCTGCTCTGCTGACTTCCTGGGAAAAGATAGAAACAGAACATCTCTCTTTGGTCAACATCATTTGAGGATGGAGATTGCAAGAGCACACCCCCTAATATATGACTTGCGGAGACCTAAAAAAATACAGTAGATGAGAGTATGAAACATAATAATTAATGACCAAGATATTTTTACATTTAGAAATAAAAGTATGTTCACATCCATATAAACTATCATTAAACTTTATTCATTACAAGTTTTACAGCAAGAATAATGTATTAGAGTCTTACAGAGTATGAGAAACTAAAGTCAGTGCTCGACCATTTGAGAACTTCTGCTTCATACGAATAACCAAGCTTCCCAACATCGCGCCTTAATTGCTGGAAATTCAAATAATAAAAATACCACACTCATCAAGATATTCAAAAAATAATAATAATAAACAAAATCCAAGGAGTAGCTTTGAACTAATATGCACCTTCAAAGGGTGACTAGTTGTCTTGCACAAAACTTCATTTCCAGTACCAGCATTTACATTCAAATGTATCCTCTCTTTTTTCGGGATCTTCTTAATAGTAGGAGTGACATACTCTGGAAATTTAAACGGTACTTTTAAGGAAAATTGCCCATCATTATAAGATAATTTCTGAGACCAACAAAGTTTTATCGAAATATTGGAACCCCCATCAATCTGAAAATGATTCAAACAATACAATTTATTTAGAACCACAGACCCCAAAAGTCTGGATATAAGTTTATCTATGATAACGCGTAATGATCACCTGTGGTATGTTTAAAGTAAGTATATGAGGTTTCAAAAAGCCTCCATTTTCAGGCCTGACTCCTTTCTCAACATCATTATTGTCTTCAATTGCAATCAATTGAGTAGAATATGATTTTCTCAAAACCTCAACTTCAACACCTAAGATTGAACCCTGTTAGCCAAATAATATATATTACTTGAGAACAAAAATTAATCAAATTCAACTACGTGAATCAAAATCATAGAAAAAGACTTCTAAAAGTACCTGCTCGCCCATAGGTATAGCGATGCGACAATCGCAGCTTTTGCTACCCATAACGCAATGGACCCTCCACATTCCTGAAACCCGAATGAACGCGGTATCCAGATAACAATCAACCTCCAAATCAACCCGGTTCATTTGCAGCGGAATCAACGCCGGAGGATCGCATCTTCCGTGCACGTGCGGCTGGTAGCTAGGTATATCGGGATTGTCCACGATCTTAGGGTCGTGAATCACGGCATAGACCATAGGCGCCGTTGGCATGTAGGGTTCCGCCGAGGCGGATTTTTCCATCGACGGTAGCGGCTTCGGCGGCGACACCGCTCGGTCCCTGCCGAAGTAGAGGCGCTTAGAGAGCTTGAGCCCATCCTCCACCGCTTTCGCGAAATCATCGGCCATAGAAATCGAGATCATTGTCGGACGAGAAACGGAGAAAGTGAAGATTTTTATGTGTTTTTGAGAAAACAAGGAAAGATTTTACTTAACGACTTGGGATTCTTGTTGAAAGAACTTGCAAATCGTTTGTTTCCATTTTAACTTTTTTTATATATATATTTAATTATTTTAATTTTAGATATCGTTGATTTTTGGGCAAAGTGACCGTTACACCTTTTTACGTTAAACTCCAGCTGGGTTCTGCTGAGTGACAGAAGTTGATTGAATGATTAATTGATTATCAACCGCCAGCTTTGACAGTTAAATCGGTTGGTTGATGGCCTGATTGGCCATCTGGTTCCTTTGACTTACGATGGTCCGCGAACCACCTGATTTTATACTTGTTAACGGAATGTTTATTTGGCATTTACGAGGCTGCCACGTGTTGGCATCATTTATGAACGGACGATTTCGAGGCTGCCACGTGTTTGGTTAATTGAACAGAGGGTTTAATACGCATTCCTCATTAAATATTACAAAAAAGTCTCTGATACTATCCGTTGCACTTCTTTTGCGATTGAAAATCTCAGAAAAACTTACATGAGATTGTTTGATTGTGTGGTCGGTGAAACCGTCCGATGTAAGTGTGACGTGTGTCTTATGTTAAATTATAGTTTTAATATTTATATTGGATGGTCTCACTAAATAGCAATAAGATTGTTTCACATAAGTTTTTTTTTTTTTTTTTTTTTTGTTGTTGTTAGATAGTGAAATCTATTCACCGAAATGTTGACTCGTAATTCTAATAATCCAAAAAATAGTGTCGGCAAAATCTAACCGAAAATAGTGTTCAAAGCTTGACCCTATAGATAGTAATAAAGTTGTCAATCAAGCGAAAAGTGAGATAAGAATGAAGAATAGTGCGCCTCTATTATTATTCGCATTATCACCATCTTTTGCTTTCAATTCAATTATTATAAACTTTTCAACTGATTACCCAAAATGAAGAATAATCATCTCGTGTCCTCCCGTGCTGATGCTCATAAAAAAATAGCTTTTGATAAATGTGGTTGTTTGGGATAACTTTTGAGTTTTGACAGGCTCAAAAACTCTTTTGAAGGTCAAAAGCAACTTTTAAGGATGTTTAAATGAAATATGAAAAATGGCTTCTTGAGCATAGAAGCTCTTCTATTGGAAGCACCACATGAGGTGCTTCTCCATGAAGAGCTTCCATCTACAGTCAATTTTTTTAATGAATTTTTTTTATTTCCAATTATCAAAATCAAAATAGAAAATCTACTCGTATCCCCTCTTTCTCACCTTCTCTATGACCATGTTCTAGCACATCTCCACCAGAATTTTTTTTACAAACATTCAAACAAACACAAAAATCAATCAAACCCAGAAGAAGATTTGACAAAACTACATGATAAAACAAGAAATTGATGAAGTAAATAAGTAGAGATTCGTTGGCGATGGGTTCACTAAGATTTGAGAGGGAGATGTGTCGAAATTAGAGAATTTGAGAATAGACAGTGAAAAAGATCTAAAGAGGAAAAAATGAAAGAAAATTAAAAGAAAAAAGTGGTGGAACTTGAGAGCATGTTCAATCTTCAATTGGATCTCTGATGTGGTTGCTGTGGGTGGGTGGGTGTTGGTTTCTAATTGTGCTGCACTTAAACACCCATTTGTAAACAATAGTTGTGTGGATGGAAGTCTCTCTCTTCGGTTTTCTCTGAAAACTTAAGGTGAGAGTGGCCCTCTAGTTTCACCGATTCCAGTAATCATGAAATCTGATGATCTAGCAATGCTGTGTAGCGCATTATCTATTACAGAAAAAGAGAGACCGGTGGGCACTTTAGATACCAATCTCAAAAAGAAAGGGGAGCATCTTTTGTCATTATGCTTGGTGGGTAAGGTGTTGAGTAACAAATTAGTCAATAAGGATGCACTTATTAATGTTTTATCTACTATCTGGAGGACTAATGAAGGCGTGGAGATAGAGGCTCTGGTAGGAAATTTATTCGCGTGTTACTTTAAACATACGGAAGATAGGAAGTATATTCAATCGGGGGGCCCTTGGACCTTTGATAGAGCTATTATAGGCTTTGAAGAACCTTCGGGTACTGGTAACATCGCAGACATGAAGTTCAATAAAGTGGACTTTTGGGTGCAAATCCACAATCTGCCCCTGCTCTGTTTGACAGAGGATATAGGAAGGTTTCTGGGCAATATGATAGGGGAAGTGTCGGATGTTGATCTAATGACAGCAAAGAATACTGGGGGCACATTTATTCGTGTCAGGGTTTCAATAAATTCGGATGAACCACTAATGAGAAGTCTCAGAGTGGATTTGCTGGGGACTGGAGAAATAACTACTATGCTTCTCAGATACGAAAGGTTACAAGACTATTGCTTTAAATGCAGCAAACTGGGTCATGCGATTAGAGAATGCCCTGAATTTGAGGAAGGGAAAGAAGTTACTACTGAGGCTCAGCTACGATTAAATGTCTGGCTGCGATCGGAAAGCCCGCCAAAGAGATTCAATCACCGTAATGGAGCGCCAGGGAGGAAATTTTGGGGAAATATTGGGGGAAAGAATCATAGTAATACTGGGCAAGGAAGCTGGAGATCAGGCACTAGCTGGAGGAGAACTGATGAAGGCGGCCCGGAAACGCAATCAGGTCGGAACAGGGGGAAGTTGGGAAAACCAATGACACAAGTGGGCAGTTTGCAGAACCTAGAGCCCAACAACAGAAGCATAAGGAAGGGAAAAGGGGTAGTTTTAACTGACCCAAGTGGGCTGACCTTGACAGGGGATAAACCAGCCATCGGCGCAGCTTCTGCTGTGACAGGAGGAAGATCGTCACCTGTAGCAGATATTAGCATTAATGAGGGTGAACAGGGTATTCAAAGGCGAGCGATGGAGGTGGATTTTTCTGTGGGCCGGGTTGTGGACTCAAGGCCTGTTAACGAGATCCATCAGGTACACTTCTCTAAACAACCTGATTTAGTCCTCCCATATGTTTTGAAAGGGGATACCCAGCCCAATAAGTTAAAGGAAGGCCCTACAGTCAGACCGGCCCAATCGGTGGTTAAGTGGAAACGGGCTGCACGAGTCCAGACCAATGGAATAAAAGACAAGGGATTCTCTGATTTGGGGAAAAATTCAGAATTAGGTAAGAGGAAATCAGACGGGAGGGACGTTCTCCATCATCCAGAAGGGAAGAAGATTAAAGGAAAGGAACAGGAGGAAATTGAAGCTCAGGGTTCCATCGAGCTAAGAGGGGAGGTAAATTTACATGCCAAATTGCAGGATTATGGGTCAAGAGAAGGGAAGAGTCCGATTTCTGAAGACAGTGAGGAGGGCAGTCTTTTAATTGAGGAAGAGATTCGGGTTACAAAATTGCGTCCAGTGCAGGTTACTTCGTCTGAGGTTTCTAATCTGGTGGAGGAAGCTCCAGGTCACTCTCAATCGGCCGGCCGATCTCTATCGGCCCGCCGGGATCAATGAGGATCCTATCTTGGAACGCTCGGGGCCTGGGTAGCGCCCGGGCGTTCAATTCTCTGCTATCCCACAAGCAAGTCTGGAAGCCGGATTTGATTTTTCTCATGGAGACTCGTTGTCAACATGAGAAGATGGAAAGATGGAAGATAAAACTCGGTTTTGACAGTAAACTGGTAATCAACAGTGTGGGGTTGTCGGGTGGTTTATGTCTGTTCTGGAAGTCAGATACTTTGGTGGATCTGTTAACTTATTCGTAGGAGCACATCGATGTTAGAATTAGGATGGGAAATAACAAAAGCTGGAGGTTTACGGGGTTTTACGGCCACCCGATTCAATCTAAGAGGGTTCACTCTTGAACGTTGCTTAAACGGCTCGCTAGTATGAACAATATCCCCTGGATATGCATGGGTGACTTTAATGAGGTCTTATGGGACCATGAAAAGTCTGGTGGTTTAGTTAAAAACTGGAAAGATATTGCGGCTTTTAGAGAGGCTGTCTATGACAGTAATCTGGAAGATTTGGGTTACAGGGGGCCGAAATTCACATGGAGCAACAAACGTGAGGGTTCTGCTTGTATTTTGGAGAGGTTGGATAGGGGATTGGGTAATAGGGGGTGGAAGAATTTGTTTCCTTTCCACTCTATCCGGCATCTGGAGTTCTGGCGCTCGGATCATAGACCGCTGTTATTAGAGTGCTCGGAAAGGCAGCAGGTGAATATCCCTGTTGGGTTATCTGGAAGGCGGTTCTACTTCGAAGACTGTTGGGCTGCTGAAAATGAGTGTAGGGACATCATTTATTCGGAATGGGATGATGGAAATGATGGGGGAAACCTCCAAGTTGTCGTTAACAAAATTTCTAATTGTGGGAGGAGGCTTCACAGCTGGAATGTTCAGAAAAGGAAGCAACAGTGTCAGCAGATTGGTATTTGCAGGAATAACCTGAGGCAAGCTAGTTTGATGGATTCCCCCAGTAATTGGAATACCATTAGAAAGTTGGAAGATAAGCTTGATAGTGCGTTGTCCGTTGAGGAAGGTTACTGGAGGCAGAGGGCGAAAGCTGATTGGCTGGCCAAAGGGGACCGAAATACCCGTTTCTTTCACGCCAAAGCGTCTGGTAGGAAAGGGAGGAATAACATTAAAGGGTTGCTGGATAGTAATGGTGTGTGGCAAGAGTCCAAGGATAGTTTGGTTGGAATTATAAACAACTATTTCTCGGATCTTTTTTTGACTAGTAATCCTTCGGATGATGGGATTCAGACTGTTACAAGCACTGTTCAGAAGCAGCTGCCGCAGCATCAGGTGCATTACTTGGAAGCTAGGTTCACGGTGGCTGAGGTTGAGAACGCAGTTTTTGGTATGAACCCCATGAAGGCTCCGGGGAGGGACGGTATGTCTGCTGGATTCTATCAGAAATTTTGGAGTAAAATTGGGAATAATATCTCTCAGTGTTGCTTAAAGGTTTTGAATGAAGGAGGTTCTGTAGGGGACATCAACAGCACAATTATCACCTTAATCCCGAAAATCCAGTCCCCAGAGCTCGTCTCTGACTTCAGACCTATCAGCCTCTGCAATGTTCTCTACAAAATAATTGCTAAAGTCATCTCCAATAGGCTTAGAAACGTTTTGGGTGACATCATTTCGGAAGAGCAGTGCGCTTTTGTGCCGGGGCGCCTTATTTCAGACAACACTATCGTTGGTTTTGAGTGCCTCCATAGAATCAAAAGGAGGAAGAGGAAGAAGGGGTCCTTAGCCTTGAAGCTGGATATGTCTAAGGCTTTCGACAGAGTGGAATGGATTTTTGTTAGCAAAATGATGCACAGTCTCGGTTTTCCTGCAAGTTGGGTGAGCTTGATTTACCGTTGTATCTCGTCGGTTAAGTATTCGTTCATGTTAAATGGTGATGTCTGTGGGGAGATCTCTCCTACTCGGGGGCTCAGGCAAGGAGACCCAATATCTCCTTACCTCTTCATTATCTGTGCGGAGGGTCTCTCAGGGCTGATTAAAAGGGACCAGCTGACCGGGGATTTTGATGGTTTTAGGTGTAGCAGAAATGGTCCTACCGTCTCTCACCTGTTTTTTGCGGACGACAGTTTAGTCTTCTCGAGGGCCGATGATAAGAATTGTAGCTCCATCCGGAATTTGTTGCAGCAATATGGGAAGGCCTCAGGGCAAGTCATTAATTTTGAGAAGTCGGCTATGTGTGTGAGCCCCTCCTTCACTGAGATTGAAGGCAATCGCCTGGCTGCCATTGTTGGGGTGAAGTTGGTCGGTTGTCATGGTAAATATCTGGGCCTTCCGTGTTTTACGGGAAGAAGCAAGAGGGCTGTCTTTGCTGAGATTGTGGACAAAGTTTGGAACAAGCTTAAAGGTTGGGGTGAAAAGTCGCTCTCGATTGGTGGGAAAGATATCCTGATAAAGGCTGTAATTCAGTCGCTTCCTGCCTACGCTATGGGGATGTTCAAACTTCTGAAAGGTCTGATTAATGAGATCCAGCGGCTGTGTGCTAGGTATTGGTGGGGTGATAACTCTGTTAAGCGGAAAATTCATTGGTGCTCTTGGAAAAGGGTTTGTATTAGTAAGGAGGCTGGAGGCCTTGGTTTCCGTAAGCTGGAGTTATTCAATCAGGCTCTCTTGGCGAAACAAGTTTGGAGATTGATCAAGTTCCCGGATTCTCTTGCGGCGAGAATTCTGAAAGGCTGCTATTTTAATAATTCCACCATTTTGGCTGCTCCCTTCAACAATGCAGGTTCCTTCGTTTGGCACAGTCTCTGTTGGGGTAGGAACACTATTTCGGCTGGCTGCAGATGGAGGGTCGGAAATGGGACTTCGATTTCCATATACAATGACCCTTGGATCCCTAGAACTCCTCATTTTAAAGTCTCTTCTAGGCCTTTGTTAGGGAATGGGTCCTCAGTTGACAGGCTTATCTCAGGTTCTGGGGGCTGGGACATTGAGAAAATTAATCTTCACTTCAACAGGGAAGATGCTAAGGATATACTGAGCATCCCTTTGGGAACCAACAGCCACATGGATGCCCTTATTTGGCATTACGAAGCCACTGGCGACTACACGGTGAGAAGTGGTTACCAGGTCAGCCAGAATTTAGAGCACAATCAAGAACCTTCCTGCTCCAATTCCGGGGTTACTGCAGCCTGGTGGAAGAGCTTTTGGAAGATGCCTCTCCCCCTAAAAATAAAGATCTTTGTGTGGAAGGCTTGGCATAATTGGATTCCCACCAGAGTTAACCTCGCTAAAAGAGGGATCAAGTTGGCAGGCAAGTGCCCAAGGTGTAATTCAGAAGAGGAGTCTACTTTGCACGCCCTCTGGAGCTGCAGGAAGCTGATTATTGTTCAAAGGGAATGGGGGGAACATCACCCGGTGATTAGAGACTCTTTCTCTTCCTTTATGGATTTCCTCTTTGCTTTTTACAGGGTGCTTTCAAAGAAAGATTTTTGTCTTCTCTGTGTTATCTTTTGGAGAATCTGGCATGTTCGAAACTCTGCCCTTTTTGGCTCAACTAGGCTGGATTTGAACTTCACGGTTGCCTGGAGCTCGGAATTCTTGGGGAGCTTTAACAGAAGTAACGGGTTTCTGTTTGGTTCTTCGAGATCCTCTGCCACGCCCCTGATTGTTGGCCCTCCCCCTCTTCCTCTTTCTGGTTCCCTCAGGATTTGTTGCAGGGCGGTTTCGGTTTCAGGGTCTAGAAAGACTGGGATTGGTATTGTGGTTGGGGTCGACAATGGCTCCTCTATGTTCACGTTCAGTCAGTTTATTCCTTCTGCCTTGGAATTTTTATCTGCGAATGCTTTAGCCATCTTCAAGGGGTTACTGGTTGGTAGGTCTCTTGGTTTACTTCCCTGCTGCATTGTTTCTGAGGTTGCTAGCTTAGTGGCCATGATCAATAGTAGAAGTCACATGAATTTTGCTGGGGGAAATGTGGTCAGCGACATCATTGATATTCTGGGCTCCTTTAACATTCCTTCTATTTCCTTGGGGAGGACAGGTTCTTTTCTGGAAGCCTCAGCCTGGGAGCTTGCTAGGTTGGCTATCAGTAAGGGGCAAAATTCTGCTTGGAAAGAGGGTGTCCCCTGCAGAGTTCCTGTTGTTTTAGTCTAGGCCTTGTGTTTCCTTGTGCCTGTGCCTGTTGGCGGTGCCTGTTGGCTCTTTCTCCCTGTTGTTTTCTGGGTTGTTTGTTCTTTTCCCTGCTCTGTTGAGCTTTCAAAAAAAAAAAAAAATTGTGCTGCACTTAGTAAAGCAAAGCAAATATTTAGGTTTAGCAAATATATATATATATATATTTAGGTTTAGCAAAAAAAAAAATATATATTTAGGGTATTATAGGTATATTTAATTTGAGACAATTTAAAATGTTTCATCCAAACAGTCTGAAAAGCTCTTTTGAAACAAAAGCTCTTCTGAAATCCATTATCCAAACACTAATGGAAAAGCTTATACTTTTACTTCTCTTCTTCTACCGGCAAAAGCCAAAAGTACAAGTTATTCCAAAAGTAGTTGGAAAGCACCATAGACATGAGACATGATAAATCACCAGGAATCCAGGATCACACGTAAGAGAGCAGCTTGTTGCTTAAGTCTGAGATGCAAATGCAACCGACAAGCCATTGTTCATGACAAGTTTGCATTAGACGATACACAAATTGTTTATTGAGAGGCTAGTCCAACATGTAATTACTTCCAACGCACGCAAGTGCCGAATAATGACAAATACTGCTAAATTGTATTATTGAAAGGTATTCAAACAACAGATGAATGTAGTATGAATGCTACATAACATTTGGGATTTGGTTGTAAGTATTAGTCATCCAACAAGAACGACATGGATATAAAATAATACGAGTCTGGAATTATGTCTCCTTTCGGACCAGAATTTCAATTCCAAATTCCCAATTCATCTCAGTTTTCCTACTTTCACAGTGCTCTTTCCTCCTTTATAAAGCATCTCTTGTAGTTGCAATTTGCAGAAAAGGCAAGTTTATACGACTATGATCAGCCAAGCTATAAATTCAAGTAACTAAAACTACTGGTATGAGGTAACAGAGAGACTATGCTCCGGTGAAGATTCTTGTTGAATGATATCTCCGATCCTATGTTGAAATCTAGTCCAGAATACGGCTTTTAGATATTGCCCTCATCTAGATGCCACAAGAGGATAGTATTTTACCTTTTCATCATTTGAGAATTCTTCTTTTAGTATCAAAAATACATAACTAGATTTGTGCAGAAAGGATTTCATTCCATGTATCAGGAACACCAGGCAGACACCAATGCAAGCAATCCTGCACTCCTCGTGACGCTGTAATACTGTAACGGGAAATGTGACCCTCGTCTCTAACTTGGGATAGAGCTGTTATATCTAGGAGCTTAACCCCTGTTCCCTTCACCGCACTGCCAGCACTATAATCACTGGACTCATCTTGCAATACTTCCTTCCCAATAGACATAGGGGTCGTGTTGTCACAGCTCCCTCCTGTGTTCCAGTCCCCGTTGACAAAATGCCTGGGTGAGATACTCCGATAGAAGGCCTTTAACTGTGGATGACTAAGGAGCTGTGAGTTCACCCAACTAACAATGCTGTGGATTGTGAAGTTCTTAGCACCTCCAATCCCTGCTATCTTCCTGTTTTTATTGGGTATGCCTCCTACATGCATTACCCACCGATTAGCATTAAGTTTCCCTCTATTCCAATGGTGCCCGGTGTTGAGAACCAGTACATCAATTTTGTGAAGATATTGGCGCAAGAATGCTGGTGGCCGATCAAGATGCATGGCATATTCTGTGGCTCGGTTTGTGATATCAAGAGGCTCCAAATCACAGAGGCATGCTGACCAATAATAGAGGATAGTAGTGTTAGTGCTAGGAAACCGATAAGCCCACCCATTAGGTCGAATGGCACCACGAGGCTTGACAAGCCCAAACTCCTCACCCACATCTATGACATCAGGCCTCTCCTCGCCTCCAGTGATCATGCACATCAGAGACTGGAACTGCTGTCGGCCTAATGAATCTCCAACAAATGCTAGAGTTTTGTCTTGCATCCTGGAATGCATAAACACAATTCTTACATATTCCATTTAATATAATATAGAAAATAAAAGTTAATATAATCCTCTATGCATACTATGAATACCAGAGCAAACAATAAACAGCAGGAGAAGATAATTCATAATCACAGGTGACAGTATCAAAATGCCATCTCTTAAAAAAATATATATTTTTTGATATTCCAAAACCCCCTGAACCCGCTTAGCAAACCCGAGTTTGTAACTGAAGCCCCCTGCCAAACCTTGCAATATTTGGGAAACAGGAAACTATGGCCTCTGAGTCTTTGACCATGTAGGTATCCATGAGGGGATTCGAACCCATACCTTGTGGGAGCAAACCAAAGGCCTGACCATTATGCTAATCCCTCATTGGTGCCAGCATATAAACATCTTCCCCTTGTCCCTCCAAGTGCTGGGGTTCTTCTCATTGTATATTATTACCCATTGTATATTATTACCAAAGGCCTGACCATTCTAACAGCTATCCAACACAGACTGACTCGTGTGACCTCCCAAAGGGCAGCACTTCAACCAATTAGCCTGACACAAACCAAGAATTACCTTGTCTTGCTTAACCAAGATCAAGAACAATTTGACAATCACACAGCAGTACAATCCCAGGCAAAGCATTGGCGAGTTAATTCATCATTCAAGTTGACAGCGAGAGACATGGATTGTCAAGAGGCAAAACTATTAAAGAACACATACATCCATATCTTAGAAATGCTACAACGATCACCTAGCCAGTTTACAGCATAATCCATATTAATCTGGATCATGTTGCTTTATGCCTCAATCAAATCCTATCTTCTCAAATAGAGATTTTCTAATACCAACCAGCCCAACTTCAGGTATAGATTTAAGAAGAAAACATATGAACTTCTGACAGTAACTTTAAAGCAATTCCACATTGCATCCACAAGAAAAAGGGCATGATAGTTGAGGTTAATTTATTTATTTTTCCTTGATGTAGGCGAGGTAGGATTTATAGGAGCCACAGGAAGTAAAAATGTTCAGGCAGAAATAAAAGATCTGATATATATATATATATGGAAACATCTCTTAAGAAAAAATTACAGGGGTACCTTCTAAAGAACTTGGATGCTTCAAATTCTTCCAGTTCACAATCCTTTGGCTGCCACCGTAATTTTTCATAGGCAAAGTCCTTTCGCTGCATCAACTGGCAAGCCCACATTGATGACAGCCATTGCTTACAAGTTGACCCGGAATACCATGGTCGGCTATCCTCTACAACCCATTTTCCCTTTGCATAATTACAAGCTGGAGCAAGTATCAAAGAAATGGCAATATTAATTAATAGAATCATCACAGTACACAACTCATAGATGCATGCATAATCAAAATATTGACAAACAAATTGAATGAACGCCACCGCGAATAACATTTTGTTAACGATAACTCCACTATGAAACCAATAAACAAAATACGAATTTAATCCACATAACAAGAGCATTGATAAATTGACTGTAAATTTGGAAACAGTACAGCTATTTAATATGTACTTTAAGAGACAATATGCAAGTTTGCCATCAACTGTTATGCATTATTGTCTTCTATGCTCAGCGCAACCCACTCCTATCACAACATTAGAGTGAATGATGGGCTATCCTTGGACAGGTAAGCAACCAATCACCGAACCAAGTAGATCATTCAAATGCTAAATGAACATATCCATTCAAGATCACAAGTATCTGTATTCAAAAAACGGTCAATACTCAATTGCTCATGCAAGGATATTCAGCTACGTCTTACAGGTAGCTCGTCAATTGAGTAGTCTATGATCAAGAGAACAACATATTTTTTTGACAAAACAGTCTCTGTAATATATGTTCCATGACTTCCCCAAAAGCATAAAGCATATAGGAAATGGAATTCATAAAACATAAATAATTCAAATAGCACACAAGAACCTTGATATGTAAAATTCTTATCACCTTTCCCCCTCGCCGAGGAACTTCTATTTGCAAAATCTGCTGGTGAAACTATACTGGCACTTTGTTCTTGTTCTAATTTATTTTTTCCTGTAGTTAGATTGTTATATCCTTCACTTTCTTTCAGAATAGTAGGATTTTCTGCAGTGCTGCTTTTCTCTGCTTCGAAGGTTTGTTCTTGTTTAGCTTCTTTTTCAGCTACAACCAGAGGAATTTCTGCACTACCATGATAAAGCTTAAGTCTCAGATATACGTGATCTCTGACATGTGCAGGCAGAGACGTAATTCAAGGTTCCAGTAGTATGAATCTCTTAAATATAGAATTAAATATATTGGATGGAACAGAATCAATTCAGGGAAGCAACATTTATAGGAATAATTCAAGGGAATGGGATGTCCTGCTTTTGCAATCCTCTTGCATGTAATTTGATAACCGTAACATTATGAGAACTCATCATTAAGTATTTCATCCCAGTAATGGAGAACAAATGCCCATTTCTTACCTTTCTTTTGAGCAGGAGCTGGTACTGACTCAGGATCAGTTGGAGCTGCTATATTAAAGGGTCGTCCCTCTTGATGATATACAGTCTCATTTTCTGGAAATGTTGCTATTTCTTTGTTCACATGTATTTCTGAATCGATAGGCGTTGATCTTGTTGGAGGGCCACCCGATAGAATATCTACACAACATATGAAAAGACAGAAAAACACAATTCTAAGACTAAATGGTATACTTATGATCCAATGTATTCTTTCAAGGTTCCTAGGTTTGAAGGATCTAATATTTATCTTAATATGCAACTCTATCCCAGAGACATCATTCTCATTCTCATATTATATCTAGAAACATCATCTTTTGGCAAAAAAATATATCTCAAAGAATGCAGTGTTCCTAAAACTGAAAGGAAAGAACACTAATGTTTGAACTCTTTACAATCTTCTCCATCTCCTTCAAATTTTAAACTAAATGCAAAATGCGCATAATCTTATATCATGATAAACAAGAAACAGAAAATGAAAATACATCAGTAATGCTAAAAGAGACACATCACAGGAGACACACCTTGGGGCAGCTGTAACAGCCGATTTTTGGGTGGGAGGAAAGTCGCCAGAAGCGGGGTTCTGTCCCATGCCCATATAAGAATGGACGTGCACGTAAGAACAATGAGAATTAAAGAGATTTCTTTACCTCTCAATCCATAAAACAATCCTTTCATCCTCTAAAGACATAAAAGTACTAACTTAAACCTGTCAAAATGTCATAAAAGAGGTTTCTTCTTATTATAGGCCATAAAAATCCAAAAACAGAAAGAGCAAAATAAAAATTCGAAAACAACCCATAACCAAACTCTGAATTTGACAACATAACATCAATATTAGCTACAGCTCTTAGGTTCACAAAGAATTCTATAAAACTGAAACACTCTAAATCCCACTTGAGATTCTCAATCGGAAATTACTCTCAACCATCCAACACATGGAAATTTTTCTATTCAAGATAATGAATAGGTTTTAATACAAATTCTAAACAAATAAAGTAAAACAATGAATATCAGCACTTTCTGGATCGCTTTTGTTTACTGCTATATAATAGAGATCTCCTAGCTAAAAAAAGTAACCTGTAACATCACAGAATTATGATAATGATATTATGTTGACACATTCCTTTCAAAGTCACAGTGATATCATATATATATATACAATTCAAAGTATCTGATTAAGCTTCGGTAATCATGATGGATCCGACGGTGTTGATCTAACGCAAGCAATAATAAGAAAACAAATTAATAATTGAGTTTTTAGATTCGAAGATGCATATCTGGGGAGATAAGTACCTGATGAGAATAAACAAACAGTAGCTGTCGATACAGAGAAAAATCTGGACCTATATATTTTAGAGAAGGTTGTTGTCAAACCAGGAATTTGAAATCGAATTAAAAAAAGAAAGAAAAAAAAAAAATGGGTCCGAATAAACAATTGGAATCGGA
This sequence comes from Acer campestre, assembly GCA_954870605.1. Classification (NCBI taxonomy): domain Eukaryota; kingdom Viridiplantae; phylum Streptophyta; class Magnoliopsida; order Sapindales; family Sapindaceae; genus Acer; species Acer campestre. The sequence goes on along the minus strand of OX940804.1, from coordinate 31,563,239 downwards.
TTTGGATACGGCGTGTTATGTGGTGTGGTCTGGTATAGCACCGTGTCGGTTTTTGTCAAATGTGAGGGCTGAGATTGTGAGAGAAAGACCGTAAGGAGAATGAATGCGAGAAAATGAGGTTATCGCGGAAAAAGGTAAAGTAATAAAGGACATGTTTATTACCATTAATCGAGAAAATGAATATTTTTGCTTACCCCTTTCTGATAAAGGGAGGTAACCATTACCTCTTTCCCAAATAGATGACGACATATGTCTAAAGAAGTAATCATATTTGAACAAATTTACTTCTTCTAAAGGGAGGTAACTATTACCCCTTCCTAAATGAATGATATGTGTTCAGGGAGGTAATCATATTTGGACAATTTTACCCCTTTATGGACACATGTAATGTGTTTGGGAGGGGGGCAGTGCTTACCCCTCTTGATAGGGGGGAGCAAAAATGGACTCATGGTATGGACTCAAATCATATGTTCAAAAATTGTGTATCAATCCAAATTGGGAAATATATCTCATTTAATTATTTTTTTACTTCTTCCATAAATGTAGATATATGTCTTTATGGTATTATATTACATCAAACACCATATTAGTTAATATATTATATTTAGTGGTATTATGTTGTATTATATTAAAAAAAAAACTTTTTTTTTTCCTTCAACAAATATGAAATATTAATAAAATATATGTTATGTTGTCAATATTTTTTATAATTTCAAAATTATAGGAAATATTTATTTTATTTATTTAAATTTTTTGTTTTAATTAATTTTTTATATAAAAATAATTATTGATTTATTTATGGTAAAGATATTGAAAATTAATTATTAACTTTTAAAAAATATATATTATATTTTTAAATACAATAAAATCATATAAAAATTAAAAATAACTTAATTTGATATAACATTTTATTTTATTTTTGACAATATGTATTAATTTGGAACCAGGTATTTTTATGAAAGCTTTCGCCATTGATAGGATTCGAGCTGCTAACCTAAGAGTCATTTGTCCAAACCCCAAACTCGTCCATCTGACAGCGAGCTACGCCCCTGTTGGCAATATAACATAGGGTATCACAAAACACATATTTATATTAATGATAAACAGTTCAATACAATATAATTTAATATAGTCAAATACAATCCAATACAGTATGCCAAATGAGTTCAAGAGAAGAAAACTATGCAAACAATTTTTGCTCACTGGTTAGTTAGTGCATCTAGATTGATAGATTATCTTTATATATATATATATATATATATTAAAAAAATGGCTAGATTGTTATCTGTTATTGGGATAAAGATATATAACTTGAAGGTACAATTATTTTTTTTTAATATATATATAATACAATTTGATATATATAAACCCAAGCACCCAACCTACTGTTAAAATCAATATAAGTTATGTCAAATGTACTTGATTATGAAATACCTTGTTATTGTTATTTTATTTATTTATTTATTTTTATTTTTTTGAAGAGAATTATTGTTATTTGTTTTGAAAGGTAACAATTCAACCATTCAAGACAATTCTTTAAAAAAAATATATATAAAAAAATTATAGACAATAGATTATGCATTTGTTATGTATAATGTATTGTAATCCGTAATACAATGTGTCCCTACGTATTTTGATAATAACAATATAAAAGAAAAAAAATACACATTATATTTATTATCCATAATCACAATAAATATAGAAACAAGACAATAAATGCATTCTGATTTTCTTGTTTTATCTCGTGCCCTTAGTACACATATATCTCATAGCTTTCAGAGGAGTAGTTCAGCCGGTAGATGGACGACTTTAGGGTCTAGGTAAATAACTCTTAAGTCAACGGCTCGAATCCTACTTATGACAAAAAGTTTTTTTTTTAAAAAAAAAAAGATACATGATCTAGACAAGTAAATAAATAGACTATAGATACCGTCAAAAAAATAAAAATAAAAACTTATATCTCATAATAATTGTTGTTTGTAAAAATATCCAACAGCACATCACCTCCTAGAAGAGATGGTTGTGCACCTCCCTTCCACACCTAGTGGTCAGGGGTTCAAGTCCCACCATGCGCATTTTATAAGCATGTGTGGGGAGTTTTCTCCCGGTTTGTGGGAGCAGCCCTCTCTCCAGTTGTGAGAGTTGTAGTCCTTATGTAACCTCTCCCCGATAGTGGGAGCAGTATTCCGGGCCGTGCTTGTAGAATTTAATTAATCTCACCGGGTCCCGGCAGTAGTTGTGTTTCAAAAAAAAAAAAAAAAAAATATCCAACAATAAATAGCAGCAAAATTGAATAAGATGACAGTGAATATAAAGATTTAAATACCAACACAATCATAAACTTTGATGCTAATACACTTTATTTATTTTAACAATCAATTTTTTGTTTTAATTGTTGACGACGAGAATAATTGAATAACATAATGTCCGCATGCATCCATTTAGTTCTTCCTTTGTATTAAATTAAACTTTGTCTTTAATTATTCATTTGAATTAATTTCAAAATTAGCTTAACACAGATTGAAACTCAGTTAAAAAACGACTCAAACAAGATGATGCATTGTTGTGATCATGCATAAACAACAATGCATAATTTACGTCAGAATTTTGAGGTTATACAAAGTAATATGTTCGAAACCGGTAATTCATGTGTGTTATATGAATAATTTGATGTTAGAATTTACGATTTCAATGATATAGATATGAGGGTACAATGACAAAGTCACTTTAGAGTCGGAGGGGCAATGGCTTTGCACCAAAACTATGAGGTACTTTGGTATGATATGGCTATATATAAAAAAAAAGGTTAAATATAATGAAATTATCTATATAGATATTAAGGTTTAAAAAGGAAGATAATTTTTATTTTTTTTATAAATTAAAAAAAAAATAAAGACTAGTTCAAGTAATTTAAAGATTTAGAAACAATTTGTTTATTAAAAATATTAAATTTAAAAACAATGAAAATTCAATTTAAAAATAAAGATAATTAAAAAAAAATTCAAAAATATGTATTAATTTAAAAATAGTAAAAAAAAAATGAAATAGAAAATTAAGATAATTAAAATTTAAAAAATAAAAAATATATATATTCTATTAAAATTGTTGAAAATGTATCATCACCCAAGGGAAGTCTAAAATTTTAAATTAAAATTATACAATTTGGTATTTCTATTAGTTAATTTCAAAAGAATACTTCTTTTTTTTTTTTTTTTTTTTTTTTTTTTTGAAAGTTCAAGAGAATACTGTACTTAGAATAGAAAGTTTGACTATATAAATATATATTTGTTCTTTAGTTACGTTATGCCAAACTCGAGGGAAAAAAATCAACAACATTCAGTGATCTTGGGCAGTGTTAAAAAAAGGGAAAGTATCATTATCTCCCCTATGTTATGACCTATTAGTAAATTTGCCCATGTATTTTCCTTAATGGTCAGTCTTTCCCCTGAAACCAAATGTATTCACCATATTCCCCCTTCTTGTTAAATTTTCTGTTAAAAAGGTTAATTTCCATGTTAAAAGACATTTTTACCCTTCAATAATCGTGATAAATGGGTTTGAAAAAAAAATCATTAAAAATATAATTTTTTTACAAAGCAAAATAAAAATAAAAAAATAAAAAAATTGATGATGGAGATATGGATCTCCACCGTCTTCAATGGAGATTAAAAAAAAATCAAAAAAATTAGTTTCATCACATTTAAAGTTTAAACAATCCATAAATTGAAAAGCAATTTTTTTTTCCAAAAAATAAAAAGAGATTCACAATCTAGGTTCAACAACATCATCATCTATCATCCACATCCAATATCAATCCAGAATCCTATCCATTAAATTTTAAATTTCAAATTAAAATTGAAAAAAAAAAATTCTTAACAATCACCAAAAATCATCCACCCAAAACACACCACTGTCATTTTTCCTGAAATCTTCATCATCTCCAACCATCTACACCCTCAAATCCAACAAAACCCAAACACAATCACCACCCTTAAAATCGACCACCGACATCCATTGTCAAACACCACCACCAATACCCACAACCACACCTACACTAACGAGCATCGATCTCCTCTCAACAGACAAGATCGACGCTTGATCTTGCTGGTGAATGGGAGAGAAAGAATGTAGAGAGTATATGGACTGAAGATCGATGGAGACGGATTCACAAAGAGAGAGAGAGAGAGAGAGAGAGAGAGAGAGAGAGAGAGAGAGATGAACTAGATGTAAAGAGAAAGAGAAGACGCAATGGCTGGGAGTGTAGGGAAAAATTGTACCCGCAGCGGAAGCGAGACTAAATAAATAGTTTGAGTAGCTTTTAAAATTTTTCCAATTTTATGAACCTTAAACCCTTTTGATTAATCAAACATATATAATAAAGTAATAAAAGATTAATACCTCTTGTAGCGTGATCCGATTGACTTGCGTCGATGGTAATCCGCAAGATCTTCAATCCTAGCACGAACGTGGATCACCTAGGAGCGCGGTCTCCCTTTCTTTGAATTGCAAACCTGTGATTGGATTAACAAACTTTTCTTGATTCGTTAGTCCCAAAAACAATCTAAAAGAACCTAAGATTATTCCGGTCACTTTTGAGTTCTCAATCTAATGATCGAAACTCGCGTGAACCTTGATCGATATAGTATTCACAAGCTTATTGATGAATAAGCAACTAGAATACAATCAAAGAATAATCTATGTTCTTTTTGTTTTCAGTAGAATAATCGATTTCTAACTATGAGTTGAGAAGAAGAAGAAGAAAAAAAAAATTCTGCACCAAAAACCCTAGTTCTTAAAGTGGTGGCCGAAATCTATATGTGTACATATATATGTGGCCGAAATTTCTCTTCTTCCTTCTTTAGGGTTGGCCGAATTCTCTTCCTAAAATAATTAGGGTTGCCGCAATTTCCAAACCAAAATTAATTAGTTTGAATTGCACCCTAATTCCTATTTAGAAAAGATTTCCAAAACCTAATCAAACTCATAAATCTTTTATTCCTTATTTGACTAAAATAACAAGACTTCCTATTTGATCAAATAAATAAAATTAATTATTTATTTTCCTTGTCAAACAAGTCTTTCTATTTAATTATACTACTACCAATAGTATACAAATAGGAATCATATTTCCTATTTAGAAAAGATTTGTTACTTTAATTAAACAATTAATTAATTAATTAATTAATTCTTATTTAATTAAATAATGAAACAAAATAATATTTAATGCCATTATAGCATGTTGCCGCCCCACATATATACATTGGGCCAAATATTATTTTTCTTATTTCATTAAATCCATAGGTCTTTAAATAAAAAGCCCACATGTGAACTAGACCCATTCTTACTAAAAGAAACAAGCCCACATGTCATCCATTAATATATAAATATAATTGTGCAGCCCATTATATAAATAATGTGCAAATTATATTCTTAATACATTAAATTGCAATTCTAGATGAACCCTAAATTGGTCCGGTAGAATATAACAAGTGATCCATGCAAGTCCGTGTGGATTGGGGATCTTGGCGGGCTATCTAAATTTAAGCTCCAATAGACATAACCTAATCACAATCAACAAATGATTCACTTAGGTCCGATCCATTAATTTTAGCTCATTCCACTAAAGAGCTAAAATTGAACTCTTAAATAAAGACAGAAAAGGAAGATGCTTCCTCATTCATACCCTAGACAATCATATTGGAGATAGTGTATCCTCGTGATTAATATCAGTAATCGCCAAGAGTTCATAGACCGCCTATAACTCTCCAAGTTACCATATTTACTCATATGACCACGTTTTGAACTTGGATATTTTGACTTGTCCAGAAGCCATGTTTTCAATAGACACTATTGAAAACTCAACGTTGAGATTTAATATCCAATTACCTCAAAACATCCATATGATGATATTATACTCTCATTTAATAAATGGAGCCACGATGTCCATATCTATAAATGAAGTCCTCTATCGATTAACAAATGAATATCACCAAACTATCGAGGATAGACTATGCGATATAATCGTACTCATTGATAGCTCAAATGATATCACCTGCAACCATAAGTCCATCATTTATCTCAGGATTAAGATAGACTCTCCGATTGTCCTGATAATGAAATTACTTTTATCTACTGACGGTTATAGATAAAGTATTTCATTGTGATCCTGTTCAATGCACCCAGTGCACTAGATTCTTGTGCTCGAAGACACTCCGATGATTTTAGACTCATCATATCTCATTTGATCCCACTCAAATGCTAGCAAAAGAATTCTACAACTTTAACAAGATAAAGGTGCCCAACCTTTAACTTAAGTTGTGAACGATATTCAAGACTAACTAAAGAATTGTGTCTACCACATACATATCCAGATGTATGAACAATTCTTCTTTTCTCATAGTCTTTAGACCTTATGATTATTTACTTTAACAATTATTAAACTATAAATGCTATAAGATTTGTTTAAAACAGAAATCACTTTATTAATATGAAAAAGATTGTTAATTACACTATTACACTCTTGCTATTGAGCATAATCCTAACAGGGAGGAGATCGACGCTTGTAGGGTTTAGGTGTTTGAGTGGTGGTGGTGGTGGTGGTTAGGGTTTGGGTGTTTGAGTTGTGGTGGATTATGTTAGGGTTTGAGTGTAGATGGCGGAAGATGATGATGATGATCATACAAATATATATATATATATTTATTTATTTATATAAATCTGTTCCTTTTCTCTTAAAAAATATTCTGCTATTTTTATATATTATTAAACCTGTTTTTTATTTTAAAAAAACTGTTTTATTTTTTTTATAATATATATAAATCTGTTTTTTTCTTCTAAAAAAAAATCTGTTTTTTATATATTATTAAATCTGTTTTTTATTTTGAAAAAAAAAAAACCTGTTTTTTAATTTTTAATTTGTTTAGTGATTTAAGTCAAAGTTACCATATTACCCTTAGAAGATAACGGTCAACAAGAGATTTTAACGGAAAAACTAATGGAAGGGGGAATATAACAAATACGTTTGGTTTCAGGGGGGAGACTGGATATTAAGGAACATATAAGGGGCAAATGTACTAATAGGTCATAATATAGGGGGGAAATGATACTTTCCCTTAAAAAATCCCCTATAAAAATGATTATCGTAGAAATTTGCCAAAAATCACTAAGGTTAAGGAACGTAATATCGGTATCGGTATCAATGTCGGGCTTCTAAATTTATGGATATATCGGGGATATTATCGATATCGGTGGATATTCTGTCAAAAATTAAAAAAATGATGGATATTTACATCTAAAGTTAGTTTTTTTTTTTGTGAAATTTTAGGACAAGCTTAAACAAGTAATTATACATCAAATGAATCATATTTCAATAATAAATTAGCATAGTTATGAGTTTAATATAAATTATAACATAAATAGAGTCTGTATATAATTTTTAAAATTGAGTATTTAATAGAATAATATTTTGTTTCACTTTTATAATATTATATACAATATAAAGAGATTAAATATTTAATAAATAAAATTATCATTAAAAAATATATATAGTAATAGTTCCACACTTCCAAAATTCTATCATAAATCATAATTCATACATAATAATACATTGCGTGTCTGAAATTTAAAACCAAAATGAATTCCTTGCTGGTTTAAATACATAAGATACATTTCTATCTTGATTCGAACAATAAATTTCCCAAGAAAACGTGCTTGCATAGTTTTCAGTGTAGTTATTAATATGCCACACATATGCTGTTTGATCTCTTCCAACTGATCCATGAATTGGGTAGTTTGGATTTACCCAACTTGGTGGATATTGTTGATCTGCATACATAGGTATTGCATATGGCATTTGTGGAGAAGGATAATCAAATATATTGCAACCACCATAACTACCATAATATGGTATATGAGAACCTGACATTGTCTGCGAATCACCCAAAGAACTATGTTCTGTGTCTATACTCATTGAGGAGAGAGTCATATTCAAAGAATCTTCATCATTTTGACTTGTTCCTCCATGCTATCTACCATGAGTTTGATCAAAATTACCTGCATGAGCATCCCAACCCGCCGCACTAGCATTCCAACCTGTTGCACCAACATCCCAACCTCCAGCACGAACATCCCAACTTCTTGCACCAGCATTCCAACCTCCTGCACCAAAATCCTAACCTCTTGCCTCATCCCCACCATCCTTATCATCTCCATCATCTTTTCCTCCACTATTTACATCAGAGGTATGTTGGTCATCGGAAGAGTTGGTAACAATAACTCCACGATCTACAACAACTTCTTCTCTAATCACTTGTTCAACATTTATTCCCATTTCTCGAGCATGCGAAGCAATATATGAATCAGGATTTCCCTCATCATCATCCAAGGAGGCAGGTCTAAGCCAGTTAAAAATAGGATTCTCATTATCGTCTCCTACAGCTACTTGAAGTAGATCCATAAAATCAGTTTCATTTACTTTATCTTTTTCAACTGTCATATCCCTAAGTTTCAATTTCATATTATAATAACAATAAATAAGTTGTTCAAGCTTAAAATAGGCAAGACGGTTCCTTTGTTTTGTATGAATTAAAGCAAATGTGGACCAATTTATTTCACATGCAGAAGATGATGATGTTTGTGATAGTATGCGAACTGCTATTGCACTCAATGATGGAGCACAGTTTCCATACATTACCCACTAATCAGCTGTAATAAAAATTATTACGTATTATAAGTATGAATATTATTTCAATGATATTATTATTTATTATTAATATGTAAATTTTTGTAATAAAAGTTATATACCTGGTTGCATTTTGCTTCTAGCTGCAATGGCTGCTCGTTCACCAAAACTTTTCATTCAATCCTTAAAGTATGTGAGCTACATTCATGAGATCAATATGTATATAATATATATTAATATGAGTATATGACACAATACTCACATGCAAAGAATTAATAATACTGAAATTATAAAATTGGTTGTAAATTGTAACTTTTTACCTTATTTCCAAAATTAGCAATTCCTACAGCTTCAGTGTCTAATTGCGCATAGACATTATGTATAAGAAGATCCGAATTATCCCCAATATACTATTTTTCAAAATTCTATCATTATGATTCTCTACCATACGGGCCATACCAAATAATTATGTTCTTATTTATTTTTTATTTTATTTTTTGATAAAAATATTTGAGTTTCTTTAAATTCTCTACTCAAAACTCAAAAGAAACAATTTGATTATTTTTACACGTTTTACACAAATAATTTTGAGATTCTTTTATTTGGAATGTCGGCACAAAGTTACAAAAAAATCAATTCTATATATTTATAAATTGATTGGTACATATTTAATACTATTTGGAATTAGTTTTACACATTTGAGTCACAAACAATTTTATTTTTTTCATATTTCTTTCAAAATTTTTTACATATTTTACATGTCCACTCTTTGGTTCTTTATTCAATTTTACTTCAAGTCCTCAATAATTTTACTATTGACTATTATGTTGAAATTTTTTATAAATTTGTTAATGCTTCTTCTAAAATAATTTTCAAGCTAAATTATTTTAACAATAATTTAATTGTTTAGGATTAAAAAAATTATTTTAATAATATGCAAAATATCCCTGGACTTTCGGGGTAAATTCATGAAATTTCGAGAATTTCGGGATATTTCGGGAATATCGGGAGATTTTAACGGATATTTCGAAATCGGCCAGATATTCTGCAGGATATTGGATATTTGCCTATTTCGATATCGGTCCCTCCAAAATACGGATATATCGGTGGATATTTCGGTATATCTATCGATTTTAAGTACTCTGGTTGTGGTTCGCCTTCTGGGTGTAACCTAGTGCGTAGTTGGACGAGTTTGAAACATTGGATAAATGACTTCCAAATCGAACTGTTTAAATCCAACCGCCGGTAAAAATGCTTCAAACCCTCTAGACCCAACCCATTTCGCCAACCCTACCAACCGCCGGTAAAAATGCTTTAAAAAAAAATATCCGGTCTAGATACCGTGTAAAACATAAAAAAAAAAACAAAAAACGTTGCGGTTCGTCTCACGCCTCCTCATATCTTGGCGTCAAACGGCCAAGGAAAGAAGTCGAAGAAGCCGCCTTTTGTGCCAGTTAATCAGTGTAAAGACTTATCCTCTGCTTCATTTTCTTCTCTGATTAAAAATATATACACTTCAATCTATTCTCAAACAATAAAATTACAAGTATCCTTGTCTTTTAGTTTTTCAGTGAACCAGTAGAAACGTCGCCGTAAAAGAGATTTTTAGAAATGGCAACTGTTGTAAGTGAAGCTAAAAACTCTCTCCAGGCAATCTGCTACAAGCGTGGCTCGCTCCAGCTTCTCGATCAGGTCTCTCTCTAATCAAATTTTGTATGATAGTTTGTTTTTTTTTTTTTTTTTTTTTTTTTGAAACTTGAAAATTCAACTTCCAATTTATCTAGATAGTTTGCTATTTATTTTATTTTATTTAAAATCCTTCTCTTTGCATAACCATTAATGGTTGCTGGACAGAGAAAGCTTCCTCTGGAAACTACATACTTGGATATTCTCAATGCAAAAGATGGATGGTAACCTTTGTAATCCCTTGAAATTTATTGTGAATTGAATTGTTAATTCAACATAAAAGTTGATTTTGTCTTCACAAGTGGTTCTTATTGTTCAATTTTTTAGCTATTAGTTTCATGCACTTATTCATTCTGTGTCTCAGGTTGGCAATACGGGATATGGTGGTCCGAGGGGCACCGGCTATTGCTATTGCAGCGGCCCTTTCCCTGGCAGTAGAGGTGTTTAATTTAGATGCTTTCAATGGGACATCATTTGATGCAGCTTCTTTCCTTGGAGACAAACTCGAATATCTTGTCTCGAGGTATCGCTTAAGATGTTGCCAACTTATTAATTCCTCTTTATTGGTTGTGATCTTAGCTGCTTGAATTATGGTTGTTGAATTTGATAACCTTTTTAAGACTAATGTTGTATTTTGTTTTTGCATTTATTGGACAATAGCTGATTATATGATAATCTTCCATGTTTCTTCAGTCGACCAACAGCTGTGAATCTTTCAGATGCTGCAACGAAACTCAAAGAGATAATAACAAAGGCTGTTGCTACTGCTTCAGAACCCAATACTGTTTTTCAGGTAATTTTGATATGTTACTCCAATGTTTGTTGTCTAATTATTTTGTATGCACTTCATTTAAATTTAATCTCAGGGTTTATTGTTATCAGTTGTATGAGTACTTGCTTTACTATCAATATTTAGGCTTACATTGAAGCTGCTGAAATTATGCTTGAGGATGACGTTGCTTCGAACAAAGCGATTGGGTCTTACGGAGCAAAGTTTCTTCAGCACCAGCTGAAACATACCCAGAGACTTTCCGTTCTGACCCATTGCAACACTGGCAGGTATTTCTTATTCTTTTCCTTTGTTTCACCGTGTATTTGTGTGTGCACTTCTCATTGGCGAAGGTGAGGGCATTTAGAGTGCCACTGAGACTTGACATGCTATTGTTCAAATTTCAAATGGTGATTTATTTTGATTTGCCAGTCTTGCAACTGCTGGATACGGTACCGCCCTGGGTGTAATCCGTGCACTTCATACTGAGGGAGTGTTAGAAAGGGCCTTTTGCACTGAAACACGCCCATTCAACCAAGTGAGTACCCACTCATAATTGCTTCTAATTTTGTAACACCACTGGATCAAAAAGTGGTGTTGAGAACAGGTGCAGACATGGTACTAAGTATAAATTGGTTTGAGATATCTGGTAGTATAATAGTATTGTGACAGTTTATGTTCCTTCATCAACACTCTAAGTTGTATATTTGGCATGACCAACAAATATATTAGCTCAACAGATTGGTAATTTGCGGTTAAGGGTTCTTTTTATTTGCCCTTCTGCTGATAATGCAGTCACATATGATTATGTGGTAGGACCGTAGGACTGACTATCCAGTGATACCAACTGTTGATATTTCAGGATGATTGCTGACAATTAAGCATATATTATTGTGCAGACTATAATGATTGAATGCTTTAGATTCGTGCCTGAAGCTAATGGTCTTACTAATGGTGTTGTACATTTTGAAATTAAATGTCGCCAAGTTGTTTTGTCTCTTTTTTTGTTGTCTAGAGAACAAACAATATAAAATGCTGAAGCCTTGGAGTAATTTTGTCTGCAAGAAGAGAGGGATACTATGTCCATGATACCAATGGCTGACAATGATATGTAGTTGCTAACCTCTGCCCAACACTGATTTTGGTTCTCTCTATTATGAAAATAGACCGCAAATGCTCCACTGAACATTATAACATCAATGAAGCCAAAGTTGAATATTTTGATTGATGTGTCTATATGGTTGAAAAGTGAGGATGCACTTTGTTTTCTAATTTAGTTGTTTGAATATGACTGTGTTGGTTGTCTTATATATTGTATCTTTGGTTAGATTTATCCGTACATATGAACTTGCGATAGAATTATCCCTGGTTCCGCTGATATGGTACTTGATACAAAAAAATAGGTTGCATTGTGAATGCTAATTATCAACGCATTTAACATATTAGCTGCCTTTTGTTCCTATATATTATATTATTTATATGTTTTTTTTTTCCGACTACAGGGATCAAGACTCACAGCCTTTGAGTTGGTACATGATAAAATACCAGCAACTCTTATAGCAGACTCTGCTGCAGCTGCATTAATGAAAGATGGTCGTGTGGGTGCTGTTATTGTAGGAGCAGATCGAGTAGCAGCCAATGGTATTCCATAAACTTCAATGATTTATTTTCTTTTGTAATAATCTAAGGACATTGAACTTATGTGTTGCTTGAATTGCAGGTGATACCGCTAACAAGATTGGAACATACAGCCTTGCATTATGTGCAAAGCATCATGATATCCCATTTTATGTTGCAGCACCACTGACGTCCATTGATTTATCTCTTTCTTCTGGACAAGAGATTGTTATAGAGGAAAGGTCACCAAAGGAATTGTTGCACACTCGAGGAGGACTGGGAGAACAAGTTGCTGCATCTGGAATCTGTGTCTGGAACCCAGCTTTTGATGTCACCCCGGCTAATCTGATCGCTGGAATAATAACAGAAAAGGTCTCGTGTGGTCTCTCTTCTTGTTATGAATTTTACATTTCATGGTGTTTTAGTCTAAAAACTTTGTTTCCACTGAGCAGGGTGTCATTACAAAGACAGACAACGACACTTTCAACATCAAGGATTTCGTAAGGAAGGCAGCCAGACAAAATGCAGTGTAGTTGAGGCATCTCCAACTGTGAAATTGTGTCATGGTGGTTTACATATTATTGATATGTAATTGTAACCAGTTTGTTTATTTGAAGGCCAGGGTGCCGCCATCAGCCCGGAGCATTGTTCTCTGCGGCTCCCAAGTGTACTGAAATAATGGTAACATGTTAATGTTGCTTCGGTTTCTCAAGGCTATTTTAAAATACTAATAAAAAGTTTTTATGGGTAATATATGAACTGATGAAAACAAGTTTATAACTAGCCTGAAATATGAAGTGTTTGAAAAATAGATTTAATGCGTTTGCAGTTGTGCTTGATGATGACAAATAATCCTCTCAACAAATGTATTTGTTGAGATCCTAAGTTCAATTCTTCCCCTCCCAAGTGAAAGAAAAAGAAAGAACAGAAAATTCGATTTAATGAATGATGCAGTCTAAACTTCAAATAAATAAATTGATTTTTTCTTTTAAAGATGACATTATTGTGGGTTAGGGTTTCCACTTAAATGAGAGCTTATATTTACAACAACGTAGTCAAATTCGGGTGGTGGGTTTTTATTTTAAAATCTCTTACTACAAGGACTCTTGGTAATAAGTCAGACTTAAATAAAATTAATTATATTAATCATCTATAATCTATTTACTTTTAAATATTAAAATCATAAATAAATTTAAATTAATATATTCCTACTCATTATTAGTAGTTAGGAATTTAGGATCATTGAAAAACAATTAAAAATTCTAAATCTTCTGAATTGATCTAATTGCTCAATAATTATTTTATTTTATTTTTAAAAATCTTTTTCAGCTATTAGTCGGACATCATTATAAGAAAGAAAGTAAATATATATATATATATATTATATATATATGACTATGTGAGTACTAGTGACTCTGTGACTGTGGACTGAGAAAAAAAAAAGTCAACATAAAATAATAAAATTAAAAAATAAATAAAAATTTGATATCGGGGTTGTCTTGGAGGCAAAGCCTTCTTCGATATAAGCACAAACCAGCGCAAGTGCGCAACCAAGAAAAGCACTAGAACTCTGCCAAAAACAAAAAGCACTTAAACGAAAGAAAAAGAAAAATCAAAATGAGTAGAGGAAGTGGAGGCGGTTACGATCGCCACATAACAATCTTCTCTCCCGAGGGTCGTCTCTTCCAAGTCGGTAAGTCTACATCTCCGTAATTATCTAATTTTTTTTTTCTTCGATTTCTCACTAATCATTATAATTATTATTTTTGGGGGGTTTTTTTTTTTTAATCAATTGAACAGAGTATGCGTTCAAGGCTGTGAAGGCGGCTTCCGTCACTTCCATTGGTGTTCGCGGCAAGGATTCAGTCTGTGTCGTCACACAGAGGAAGGTCCCGGTTAGTAATTTTTCTCTCTTTTGTTTTTCCAGCCAATTAATTGAATTGGGTTTTAATATTTAATGTTGTTTTTCAATGAATTTGCAGGACAAGCTTTTGGATCAGACAAGTGTCACCCATCTTTTCCCTATCACCAAGTACCTTGGATTGTTAGCCACTGGCTTGACAGGTTTGATTTCCTTTTCAACGTGTTCTACGAATTGTGTGCAAGAATTTTGATCTATGTAATTGATTTGAAGCAATGAATACATTTTTACTGACTTTTTTTTTATCAGCATGCATTTGGAATTTTTTTAGACTGTAGGAAACAAATAGAACAATTTTTGGATCTTTATGTAGCTTAGTTTCTAACATTTATAGCATTCTAACGTGGATAGGTCAAATTGACAATGCATATTGTTTCAATTTATAATTATGAGATTAAATATGAAGATGGCATGGCTGACGTTACTGCTTCTATTCTTACTCCTGTTCACATTGCTTGGTTTTGTAAATTTGTGATGTGATAAGCTGCTAGCATTCTTACATTTTTCCCTGTTATGACATAGGACATTGATTTTTATTTTTTCCCTTTGTGATTTGCTCCTTTGAGCAACTTATATTATCTTTGGATTTGATTGACGTCTTTGGATTACAAGCTTAACATATGGTTTCTTGGAATCGAGGAAATATTCTGAGAGGGATTATCTAATAAGGTTGTCTATGTTATTTTCAGCTGATGCAAGGTCCTTGGTTCAACAAGCAAGAAATGAAGCAGCTGAATTTCGATTCAGATATGGATACGAAATACCTGTGGATGTATTGTCCAGATGGTATGGTTTCTTATACAACAGAACTTAATGATATTCTATAATTGTGTACTCCATGTAGTTCTTATTCAATGTGTGTAAAATTTCTTTGAATATATAGTCTTAAAAAGTTTCAGTGAATTTTAAAGGCTAGTTCTTTTAGAGGAGATTTTAGATACTAATAAGTTGCGGAAAAGGGAATAATTGTAAGTTTAGTTTGTGCTTATAGTTAGGGTTACTAAGAAACCAAGTTGTTCATGAATAGCTCTAGCCTAATCTTGAGCCTCATTTGCAAAACAAGAGGAAGCTTGAACGGCTGAAGACCATCATGCATAGAAGATTGTGTGCTGCTTCTCTGGTAGTTTTGGGATTAGTTCATAATAACTTGAAAGTCCGATGAAGCAACGGACTATAATTCCTTTAAGCATGTTTGATTTGGTCTACCACTATCAAACTGTAAATTAATTTTGTGATAATTTATATACTGTTGCTACTCTGGTATATTATAACATCAACATTTGTGTGTACAGGATTGCAGACAAATCACAGGTGTATACACAGCATGCATATATGAGACCCCTTGGAGTTGGTAAGCTTGTAGTTTCTTTCACATCCCATAAATGTTCCAGTCTTTACTGTCCTTTAAAGACTAATTTTAGGAAGTGCAGTAGTTATTTAGATTTTTATATTCACACTCGTAGCTACACGGCTGTTTTCTGACTTCTTGTTGCTAATGTTTTTTATTCTCTGTTGTCACGTTTCTTGTCTTCTGTTGCAAAGTTGCTATGGTCTTGGGTATTGATGAAGAAAATGGACCTCAACTTTACAAGTGTGATCCAGCTGGACATTTTTATGGTCACAAGGTAGTTGGCAAATTGATTTTTATCTCTCATTTGGTTTGAATTTCTGATATTTGTTTTAAATATTTTTTTTCCGGAAATGTAAATTAGAAGTGCCCATGCTCATATCATATGCACTGAAATTGTTACTATGGATTTCAGGTAGATAATTCTCCTGAAGGAGAGGTTTTATTCCTAGTAGCAAAAGTAGCCTGATAATTTATTGATTATTTGATAATACTTTCCCACCATGCATTATCTTCTCACTGAAAATCTAATCAATATCTGTCTTGATATCTTTATTTGATAAATCCATGGTATTCCTGCTGAAACAGATTTATTATAAACTAGAAACTAGAAACTAGAAACTATGAAGCACTAATCTGTTGGTTTAAAGATAAAAGAACTGTCTGGGTCTTCAATGTCAAAGCATTACATTTATAGAATTTTATTCATAATATTGTATTTTGCAATTTGGAATACTTTTTCTCAAATAAAAGCAAAGTTCTTAATCCGCTATATGTTGAAGGCAACAAGTGCTGGACTGAAAGAGCAAGAGGCAATCAATTTCTTGGAGAAGAAAATGAAAAATGATCCTGCTTTTTCATACGATGAAACAGTGCAGGTATGTCTTATCTTTTCGTAATTGTTTGTCGAAGGTAGTTGGTGAAGGGGACACTTTCATGATTTTTTATCTCATTTTTTACAATGTGCTGCACAGAATTAATTAAATTGATTAAATAATAGAAAATAGAATATACTGAAAAATATTGATGAGGGGAGATAACATGACTACGATGTAGGTTTGCTTCCTTTGGTTGTTGGCCTTTGCCAAGAGTTACAAAGTTTATAGCAAGAAATGCAACAAATCTTAACTATTTAACTAATAGAATGTTATTGTTGTGTAGACCACTATTTCTGCTCTACAGTCTGTTCTTCAGGAAGATTTCAAGGCTACTGAGATTGAGGTATTGATAACTAATATTCCATGTTAAGAATTAAATTGTATGATTTTATTATATATATATATATATATATTTTCAATTGATTCTTGCCCGAGTGAAATGCTTTCTATAATTGCTAATGCAAATCTTTTGATGTTTGGCAGGTGGGAGTTGTTAGATCAGATGATCGAGTTTTCAGAGTATTGTCAACTGAAGAAATTGACGAACATCTGACCGCCATTAGTGAGCGTGACTGATTTAATTTGAGTAACTGCTACTTGAAAAAGTTTCTGCTATATTTGAATTTGTCAACAGGTGCTTTAGAGATGATCTTGTTGTGAGATCAGATAATTGCATTCAAAACATGTTCACTGCTGAATTGATATATTTGCTTGAGGTTTCTGTTTTGAACTGATGCTGTTTTTTATCATTTTTCTTCTTCTTTTCATTTCTTTCTTTCTCTTCCTTCTAGCCTAATGAGTAAAATCACACATTCAAACAGTATGGATTTCATGGCCTCATCCATTCATCTCTACCCCATTTTATTAGAAGTGCGATTATACCGGTGTCTTTAAAAAAGGTTGGCATAGGGCTCCAAACCAAACCACTAGTCTTTGTATGATAGGATTGATATGGCACGTGTGCACATGTGCCAATGTGCGTGATACAAGCGGGACTTGGGACAATTATTCTGCCTTCAATGGCAATTTTCCAATGAAGTTGGAGTTCAGGCTACCCAAGTAGAGATGATCTTCAAACTCAAAGGCTGAGGTCACAATGGACATAACCTTCCCATTAGGATCTTGAAACTTCCTGATTATGCTGCCATCAGCTGCCACGTTTATGACTGTCGCTTTCCTGAGCGCAGGGCTGATTAGTTTGTACAATTTTGGAAATGCTGCTAGCAGATGTTTGGATGCTTTAGAAGTGTGCACAAAATCCAGCACATAGGAACGAAACTGCACCGTGCAAGCTATTCAAATTAGTTCCTGGGAAGTACAGTTCCCAAGTATTATGCTTCATTGGCTTGAAATTTAATTCAAATACCTCTATTATAGCGATCCAGAACGAGCCATCTGGGGCAAGATTGATGTTATCAGGTCCACCGGGAAGGTTCTGAACAAAAATTTCCGTCTCTCCTTTAATCTCGCCCTTCAGCCAATACTTCAAGCACCTGAATCTGCCCTCAGAAAGATCAACAACAATTTAATATGTTGAGAAATAAAGAAAGCACAACGTAACTCTCATTACAAAGCAATTAATTCACTTACTTCCATGTTTCACAGACAATCAAATAATCTTCGTCTCTTGAGAGTGCAACGCCATTTGCAAAAGCTAAACCATCAAGCAGAATCGATGTCTCGTTTGACGATGGATCATACTTGAGCAGTTGCCCGTGAGGTTTAGCCTCGAGCATGTCTAGATACAAGTTGTCGAACCCAAATTTGGTGCTTGAAACACTAAAGTATAAACTCCTGTCTGATGCTTCGATCACATCATTTGCAAACCTGATTAAATCGTGCAAAGTTCGTAAAATCGTCTATGCATTTAACTGGGTGCCCATATACACAGACTAGTTGCAGTTCAGCATTTACTGTGGCGACAAACAACAGTTAGCATCCATAATTGGACACATGAAACTGGCGCCCTGGCGGGGACTAATTTCGAACCAAAAATCTCAAGTATAAAAATGTCGATGCAAATGCGAGAAAGAACAAAGAGTCGGATTTCATGAAATACTAACAAAGCACTGATGTATCATCAGTAGTTATCAGCTGCTAACAAAAAAAAAAGATCTCTTGATTTTAAGTTAATGGATTGGAGAGCCCTGAATTGGTATAGAAACTGACACAAGTCCATGTTAAGATGGTCTGATATTCAGAAGAAAAATGCATGACTTGCACGGATTTGGATCTTCTCCTTACCTCATCTTTTTTTTGACATTTTTAAAGCATGTGATTGGTTGTTGATAAAGTGGTTGTGCAAACCAATCACATTTTAATAACTCATTAATTGCAGTGCTTATGTGTCATAAAATTAAATGAGATCGGGAAAAAGACGAGGTAAGAAGATGATCAAATTCTTACTTGCACATGCCTCATATAAAAAAAGATGATATGCTTATTCAGTTGTTCATGTGTCATTTTCTGATCATCAATTCACTAATACCAACTTGTTCGGAGATTTGTTTTATTCTCAATCATGATTAAGAGCAGAGGTGAAGCTGTGACCTATTGTCTGTGAGGGCTAAATATAATTTTTTTTTTTTTTTTTTGGGTGTACACATGCGGTTTGTGCAGTAACCCATACATGAGACAGTATTAGGTTAAATTAACATAATTTCCTATCCAAGCCACACTGAGTGGTAGTACAAATTTTTTTTTTTTAGCAAACCTTACAATGAATATATAATGATCTTTACCCCTAAAAACATTTAAAATGAATAAACTAGGAAATAGATAATAAAAAAAAAAAAAAAATAGCAAATGAAATAAACTTTAATATGTTTGGGTGTCAATACAATATTGAGTATATTGGTTTACTGAATTTATTGAGATTATCTCAATTAAATTAAAACTAGACTATTTTTATAAATTATCAATCAATTATAATTTTATTTTATTTGTATTTTTACTTTTTGTTAACAGCTATCCTGGGCAACTTACAAAAATTGTTGTAAACTTCAAACGATCTACCCTTTAAATAAAATAAAAACCCACTGCAATCAAATATCAATTCATAAAATAATAATAATAATAATAATAAAAATAAAAAATAAAATAAAATAAAATCTCCAAGTTCCTAGAATGGTTAAAAACCTCTTCCTTTTCTAAACGGAACAGAAATATGTCTAGACTTATAACCGAGAGTCCTATCCCTGCCGATGAGGTCTCAAAAATTTAATACTCTATTTCAAATGAAGTTGTTTTTAAAACAAAACATTTTGTTGATATAATGTATCTGTTAGACCTAAAAACTTAAGCCGATAGGAAATAATCCAAACAATAGTTTATAATTACACTCTAACGGAATCAACCTCTAAGCATGCATGTGCAGATCATGTGCATTGTAAAAACTAATAAAACTACATGATGAGATTGTAATTACCTTATCTTGGAGCCATTAACATGTGCTGCAAGAACTGTTAAAACACCATTTTCACTGACCTTTAACAACCCCTAAAATTCAATTAAAATTACCAGAATTAATCATCACATCAATTAATTAATCTTTTCAAATTTCTAGATGATCAGTACTGTTGTACTGCACATGGGGTTAAGATTATGAGTAAATTTGGAATCCTGTACAATGCTAATTACAAGTTTGATCAGAGTTTTTGTCTCACCTTTTCAGCGTCACACACAATTAGGTCATTTTCCATTGTTGTTGTGATTCCAAATAAAGTATGACCGTCTATGAATTTCCAGTCCTGCCAAGTTCCATTTTGGTGCAATCTTTTCACCCAACCATCTCTAGTAGCTGTGTATACGACACCGTTTCTGTCCACACAAACATCTTCTGGGTCTTTTAAATACCCTTCTCCAAGTTTAATCACCCTCTACAAGAAAATTGAACAAAATATATAATAATTCAACTCAAAAAAAAGCATTAATATATATTATTTGAAGCTATTTTTAGTCTACCTGTAAATGGGTGTTTGTGGGGAGAAGATGAGAAGCTGATGAAGATGATGGTGGCAGTTCAAGTAAGTCCGGAGATATTGGTGAGAAGAAGATGATTTGAAGTGTAAAAGCAAGTAAACAAGCTACAAGGAAGCCTGAACATGCTAAGGCGCACTGTTTCGGATCCATGGCCAAAGCTTAGCAATATCTTCAAATTGGTTGGGAAAATCTTGAACAGAGTAATATTATAAATAAAAATACTTATGCAATTAGTTTTGTTTTGAATATGTACAGGTGGGCAAATTTATCACTTAACAAGTTTACAAAGATAAGGATTTCACTGTCACACATCAATCAATCAATACTTAGAACATCTCTCTCTTTTTTTTTTTTGGACATACTTAGAACATCACTGATTGCTCTTCAAAATTTTCTCCGTTTTAAAGACTCAATAATGAATATTCCATCATCTTTGTAAATTTACTAATAAATATGCAATATTTTAAAAATATTTTATTTTACCATCTTCAAAAAAATAAAATATTCTTTACTTTATAAATACTAGTGTTTTCAAATTGTTATGGCTGAAGTGAAGATGACTTATCATAATACTTATGTTAATTTTTAAATTTCAATGTTATTTTTGTAAATTTTTCGTTGTAATATTTTAATTTGAAAATGTTAATGTTATTATTTTGTTTTACTGAATTATTTAGAATTAATTATTATAGGAAATGTTAATTACATATAAAATCTGATGATTTAAAAACATTTGTTTTGAATTAAAATACTTGTTAGTCAATTGATTAATAAAGGGTGTAAATGTGTAATCAATAAAAAATTTAAAAATAATTAAAATATAATCAATATTATACTCGGTTGAAAAATCTCAACAAAGTATTTCTAATCATATAATTTTTTAAATAATTAGATTTATGAATAAAAAAATATTTAAAATAAATTGAGTTCAGTTATAAATTAAAAAAGAACATGAGAGAAATTCAATTTTTGTGAAGAATAAATATAAGGGTAAAACGGGAATATATAAATGTAAATAATAATGGAGACGAGTGATTTTGATTTCCAAATTTGTAGGTCAAAATCTGATCTCAAAAAAAAAAAATTTAAAAAATTGCCATTTTGGAGACCGATTGTAAGCCAATCAGTCTCTATTTTGACAGAGATCGGTAGGAAATGGCATCATACAATTATTTTTGTTGTGAATATGTACAGTTGTTGAAATTTATTATGTAACAAGTTTACAAAGATTGTACACATAATGCGTCCGGTTGCATTCGGTTTTTTTTTTTTTTTTTTTTTATGGTTCATGGATGATGTGCGGTCAATGGATTTATATCATCTTCTTACCTCATCTTTTTCTGGACCTTTTTAAATATATGATTGGTTGTTGTGGAAATCAATCACATCTACTTATGTATCATAATATTATGTGAGGTCAGGAAAAAGACGAGATAAGGAGAGGATCCAAATCCGGTCTTCAATATGCTCATAGTTGCAAAGATAAGGATTTCACTGTTATACACCAATCAATCAAAAAATTGCATATGTCAAATTAAGACATTAAAATTTGGGTTATTATTAAAAATACCCATCTAGCTTGAGAAACGGTCATTTTCATCCCTCTGTCAACTTCCGTTATCTTTTTTAACAAAAATACTATTTTACCATTCTATTAAATATTTCAAAATTTTATATTTTAAAAGTAAAAAATGGATTTGGTGTCTTGGATCTCCTCTTAGATCTCCAATACCGGCACCCTCGCTATCGAACCCAGCCACCCAAACCCACAAGCCCTCCCACCACCAAAATCGAATCCAAAAGCCCCTCTCACCAGAAATTCTCCTAGTGGAATATCATCCAATTCTGGTGAATATGAAATTTATGTCATTAATAGTGTTATCGATGCTTTTAGTTTTTCCTTAAGTATAAAAGAAGATTCTCATTAACTTTTTTAGTCTCAAAAAACTCATCCCAACCCCACATTACGACACGACAACAAAGAATCCATACGTAAATTGTTACTATGAATTTCTGAGTAGCAAAAGTGACCTGATAATTTATTGATTATTTGATAATACTTTCCCACCATGCATTAATATTCTCAATGACAATCTAATCATATCTATCTTGAAATCTTTATTCGATAAATCTCAAGTTGCTAAGATAAAAACCTTCATACAAACAGAAAGTATAAGCGCGAGGAGACTAGCTGTTACCTTATCTTGGAGCCATTAACATGTGATGCAAGAACTGTTAGAGCATCCCCAATAGGCCGGAATTGGGGATCTCCTTGACTATATTTAGGGAGCCACGATCGGAAAGTGCTCCAATAGGCTCCCTATCCCGCTTCCTATTTTTAATTCCGGCCAAAGCCTCCCTAAATTTAGGGAGCCAAGACATCCTCCCTATTTTTCAATCCTCCCTCCTCAAATGAAATGGATGGTGGGGATGAGTACACATCACTCATTTTCAATGGTCCAAATTCATTCTCCCTATTTTTTATTTAACTCAACTTCTTTTAATTTAAACATAAATAATTCATTTATTTTCCTCCCTTTTATTCTTTTCCAACAGCTAGGCACTGCAAAATTCAATTTTTTTTTTTTAACCCAAATTGCTAGTTTGCAACAATTTATTTAAAATATAGCTGTTAAATATATGAATATGGAGTCATTTTTAGGGAGGTTTGTTGGAGTATTCATTCCTTATATGGCTCCCTATTCCTAAAAAGTACAATTGGCTCCCTAAATCTAAGGAAAAAATAGGGAGCCTTGTTGGAGATACCCTTAAAACACCATCTTCACTAACCTTTAACAACCCTTGAAATTCAATTAAAATTACCATAATAAAATTAATCATTACAGCAATAATTAAGATCAGTACTGTTGTACTGCACATGGGGTTAAGATTATGAGTAAATTTGGAATCCTGTACGATGCTAATTACAAGTTTGATCAGAGTTTTTGTCTCACCTTTTCAGCGTCACACACAATTAGGTCATTTTCCGTTGTTGTTGCGATTCCAAATAAAGCATGACCGCCTATGAATTTCCAGTCCTGCCAAGTTCCATTTTTGTGCAACCTTTTCACCCAACCGTCTCTAGTAGCTGTGTATACGACACCGTTTCTGTCCACACAAACATCTTCTGGGTCTTTTAAATACCCTTCTCCAAGTTTAATCACCCTCTACGAGAAAATTGAACAAACTATATAATAATTCAACTCAAAAAAAGCATTAATATATATTATTTGAAGCTATTTTTAGTCTACCTGTAAATGGGTGTTTGTGGGGAGAAGATGAGAAGCTGATGAAGATGATGGTGGCAGTTCAAGTAAGTCCGGAGATATTGGTGAGAAGAAGATGATTTGAAGTGTAAAAGCAAGTAAACAAGCTACAAGGAAGCCTGAGCATGCTGATAGCCAAAGCCAAAGCTTAGCAATATCTTCAGTTTGATATATTTGTATGGTTGGGAAAATCTTCAACAGATTAATATTAAAAATAATAAAATAAAAATAATTATTATTATTTTATCATTATTTTTTTTAACCAATGCAATTATTTTTGTTGTGAATATGTAAATGCGATGAATTTATCACGTAGCAAGTTTGTAAAGATTCTACACGAATCACAATGCATCCGGTCTCAATATGCTCATAGTTGCAAAGAGCCAAAGATAAGGATTTCCACCGTCAGGCATCAATTAATCAAAACAAAATTGCATACGTCAGCATTATGAACAAATTAGTTAGGGAAATTATCATTCTCCCCCCGTAGTTTACCGATTCTCCAGTCTCCCCCCTCTAGTTTTAAAATTCTTTAATTCCCTCCTCCTATACCTATTTTTATACGATAAGATTAGTTGTATTTGTGCATGAGAGGGGGGAAATTAGAGAATTTGAATTAGAGAATTTTGAAACTAGAGAAGAGATATTGGAGAATATGGCAAACTACAGGGGGAGAATAATAATTTCCCAATTAATTAAGACATTAAAATTAAGGTTATTGTTAAAAATGTTTCTATAGTTTTAACTATTGATCATATTGGTCCCTCTAGTTTGAGAAATGGTCATTTTCATCCCTCCGTCAACTTTTTAACAAAAATACTATTTTACCCTTTTACTAAATATTTAAATTAAGAAAAAAAAAATTGGATTTGATGAAGATCCAAGATGGATCTCCAAGATCGCCACCCCCATTATCGAACCCAGTAACCTCAAGTGAGCCTCTCCCACCACCAAAATAGAATCCAAAATCCCCTCTTATCGAGAATTCTCCTGGTAGAATATCGTCTAATAATGGTAATAAGAAAATTATGTCATTAATAGTGTTATCAATGCTTTGAGTGTTTCCGTAAGTGTAAAAGACTCTGGATTTTGTTTTATCGTCATTGAGAAGATTCTCAATTATATTATAATGATTAATTGTTAATATCTTCATAAATTAATAATTTATTGGTGAATTAACATTTATATTGATTAATAGATATTATATGGTCTCTAACATCAACACAAAGATCATTACAACACTGAGAATCTCAATCTATTTATAAAACTCATTTCCTAAGATCACGATAATAGACAAAATCTCATTCTATTTATATCAAACTCATTTACCTAGATCACGACAACAAAAATCTTAATGTATTTATAAAACTCATTTCCCCATATTGTGACAACAAAAGTCTCAATGTATTTATGAAAACCCATTTCCCCGGATCGCAAGAAGCTCAATGTATTTATTAAACTCATTTCCCCGTATCACAACAACATAAAATCTTATTCTATTTATATCTAACTCATTTCTCCGGACCACGACAACAACAAATATTAATGTTTTTATAAAATCCATTTTTTCGAATCGTTAGAACAGAAAATCTCATTCTATTTATATCAAACTCATTTCCGGATGACAAAAAAAAAAAATCTCAATGTTTTTATAAAACCCATTTTTCCGGATCGTGATAACAAAGAATCTAAATGTATTTATTAAACTCATTTCCCCTGATCGCAATAACAAAGAATCCCAATGTATTTATAAAACTCATTTCCCCCTAGATCGTGACGGTAGAAAATCACAATCTATTTATAAAACTCATTTCCTGGGATCGTGCCAACATAAAATCTCATTATATTTATAAAGCTCATTTCTTCGGATCGCGACAGTAGATAATCTCAATCTATTTATAAAACTCATACCTGGATCACGACAACTAATAATCTCAATGTATTTATAAAACTCATTTTAGTAAAAGAAAAAAAAAATTAAATAAATAACAAAATTAAATTAACCAAAAAAAAAAAAAAATACCCCAAAAGTTAACCTAAGTAATGTAACATGTGATTTGTTACTATTATGTCATTCATCACGACACCCTCATGGTTTACATGGTGAATGGTGACTAGAAAAATGTATCATATATTAATATATATTTTTTTAAAGTACCATATATATAGCCAAGCGAAAGATTTCAAAAAAATACATAATCGCGAATTAATAAATATTGTCAATATACATATATATATATTAAAGTATTATATATTAATTATGTTAACTTCTTGACAAGATGAGATTGGTCTAGTGGTAAAATCTCTCACACTTGCACCACAAAGTTGTAGGTTCGAATCCTTCCTCTTCTAAAAAAACCTCGAATTTATATAATAATGTATTAAAAAAAAAAAAACAATTATGTTAACTTTTTAAAGTTAATATGTCGGATTTGATTGGTATTATTCCGTGAAAATACAAATAAAATTTTATGACTAAAGTCCTAAAATGGTAAACAGTTTTGCATATTAAAAAATGACTAGTCATATACCCGAAATAAACATAAGCATTTATTATTAAAATATGTACACTCCTCATCTTAATTGTCCTTTCCCACCTTATCCTCGACTCTGTAATCTGTTGACACGTATATAATATAGTAAATCAATAGTCTAGATTATTTCTATTATTTTTTATGTTTTTACTTTACCATTAATCAACCAATAATGTTAAACATCCCACCTAAAATTTCACTTTTTTCATCCCACTACATGTGGCATGTGAGGTGTCAAATTGTGAGTCAATTTGACACCTCACATGCCACATGTAGTGGGATGAAAAATGTGAGATTTTAGATGGGATGTGTAGCATTACCGTTAATCAAAACCACTGATTTAGGTGATGACAAAATTATTTAAATACACGAGGCAAAAACGATTAAACACACCAAGTAAAAACGACTAAACACACCAAGTAAAAACGACTAAACACACCAGACAAAAATGATTAAACACACCAGGATAAAAAAAAAAATAATAATTAAACACACCAGGCAATCAAAAATTATACACACCACTGCAACCAATCTTCTTCAGCCTAAAATCATGGAACAAATTAAATTAGGGTTTCAAATACATACCACCAAAAGAAGGACCTGGATCATCTCGAATCATCATGAAATACGAAGCCAAATCCGTGAAATAAGATGCCCAAATCCGTCAAAAACGACACCGAATCCATAAAAAACCAAGCCCAAATAGAGAACGAACACAGAAAATTGAAGAGAGAGAGAGAGAGAGAGATAACGAACACAAGAAATGGTGGAGTCGTGGAGATTGAAGGGAGAATAAAAGTAACAAAAGCAAGTGGAGTCGTGGTTCTCACAAAAGGAGGAAACCAATGGTGGTGTTGAGTCGTTTTTCTCATATAAGGAAGACAAAGAACAGTCTGTATTCAAAGGGAAAAAAAATTTAATGTAAAATGGAAAAATGAGGGGCAATTTTGGATGTTTAGTGGATTGTTTGACAAAAACAATCAAAATACTAATGCTGGCTAAAAACAATAAACCTCCTTAATTTATGGCTAGTTTCCATTTTCACCCATTTTACCATTCTATTAAATATTTCAAAATTTTAAATTTTAAAAGTAAAAAATGGTTTTGGTGTCTTGGATCTCCTCTTAGATCTCCAATACCGGCACTATCGCTATCGAACCCAGCCACCCGAACCCACGAGCCCCTCCCACTACCAAAATGGAATCCAAGATCCCCTTTCACCAGAAATTCTCCTACTGGAATATCATCCAATTCTGGTGAATATGAAATTAATGTCATTAATAGTGTTGTCGATGCTTTTAGTTTTTCCTTAAGTATAAAAGAAGATTCTCATTAGAGCAAATTGCACTGAACCTCCCTGAGGTTTATCTTTAGACACTTGGAATCAACTTTATCAAAAACTAACACTTAACCCCCCTAACGTTAGTCAACGCCCATCCAATTTAACGGTTGACCATGTCAGATTGTGTAAATATCTATAATGCCCCTAACATGACATCACACTATCTATTTACTTTTTTAACCCAGCTAAAAGACAAAAAAAAAATTATTTTATTTTTGAAAGTCAGGAACACGATTTATTTGCAACATATATTGGTTGTTAAATTTTTCTTTGGACAGAAATGCCCTTAAAGAAATGTAGAATCGTTTATAAAATGACAAAGCCAAATTGTTGTTTTCTCAAGTGATTCAAATTTATTTTTTTCCATTATAGTATAAGTTGCTATGTTAGCTTAAATATAAGTTGTATTATAGTAATGGTATAAAGAAATTTTCATTTTGCGATCACCAGCCATGTTCAACAACATTGACATTTATAGTTAAATTCAAGCTTATTAGACTTACTACAAGTAGATGCAATAAGTTGCTATGTTTCTACTTAGAGCACACATCAGGTATTAAACAAAATAAAAATAAAATGATATTTGATTGAAAAATTGAGTTGTCAATGAGTCTATCCCCTGTTTTTTCCTTTTGTTTTCTATTGTCTGGACTGTACTTGTGCAGGAATTTTTATTCTGTTTTGAGGGGTTTTGTTTTTTTGCTGCATGCTATTCCTTTGTAGGCTTGGTGTGGCAGTTGTGGTTGCTTATGGTATTGAAGGAAATTTATGCAAGTCAAAATCTTTGTTGAAATAATGCTATTTATAGTTATAAATGCTTATCAGTGGCTTGCAAAAAAAAAAAGATTTATGAATCTAAAAAATCACAAAAACATTGACAAAATAAAATTCATTTCACTAATTTAGTTCATTAATCAAGAATCCACATGAATCATTGCTACAAACACTGATTCATAATCTAGAAATTGAAAAGCATCACAATGTAATTCAACTAATACCAAGTTCAACTATCAACAACAAGCACTACTTCATTAATCAGCATACCCACCATTGCCACAAAAGGCAATCACCAAATATCTTAATGGGAGAACAAAAACCATATCCACCAAAAGAAGACAAAATAACAGCACATACCCAACACCAAATTGAAAAGAAAAGAACAGCACATAATCCTTTTCTACCAAAATCCTAAAATGAATGACTAAACTATATTGCCAAGCAAGCGGATTATACCATATACTTGCATACCCTTATGTGAAAGGTTGAGTTGACATGCTATTGGTTGCATCCCTTGGAATTGAATTCCCCTCTCAAGTTGATGGAAACCAAAGTACCTGGAGAACATGTAAATATCAGCATGTATTCTTGCAAGAGCAAATACAGACCAGCTAAAGCACATATAAATATCAATATTTGGTCTAAATTACCCTTGTTATTGTTCCTGAAGCACATGTTGATGGTCCACCAAGACCGATTGTTGTAACAGGTCTAGAATTACTTGAAGCATTTCCACCATGTCTTGATACAACTTTAGCATTTCTTGATGTAACTGCAATAGGTCCAACATGTATTGAGTCAAGTCCAGCATGTGTTGAGCTGGTACCATTCTGAAATGTGACAAAAAATAACATAATTAAGCAATAAGCATAGTGTAGTGATTTGCAATGGCAGAATTAAATAAAAATCACAGTTACCTCATTTCTTTTTCTTTTTGGAACTTTTTGAGGCATAGAAGGTGCAGTGCTGGCAGCCTACAATTAAATTACCATTATTAGCATTGCAACACACACAAAAAAAAATCAAAATCAAAATCAAAATTTTGAATTTGTATTTTAGTTGAACATTTACCGCTGTTGTGGGGTTGTTTTTGCACGTCCTAGAGTTGTGACCAACCTCTTTACACTTTCGCACCTAAAACCAACTGACCTTTGCACTTTCATTGGTTCATTTGGCCCTTTTTTTCTTGACAACCTTGGTCTTCCAGCTCTCCTCCTCTTGACTGGTGGCAGAATAGTTTCAAATTGGCCTTTCGGCCATAAGCTCTCGTCTGGAATTGCATGGATTTTGTTGGAGTATGTTTTCATATATGCAGCTTTCTTCAAGTAATCGTCCACATAATTTTCAACATTATCCCTTATCTTAATGATACATGCCATTGCATGTTTGCATGGAATCCCTGAGATAACCCAAAGACCACAGTCACATGTGCGTTTGTCAAGTTTAACAACTAACTGCCTATCCTTATCGGTTATCTCAAACTCGTATTCTCCACATCGTAATGGGTCAAAATATCTCCCTTGTAGTTGGGCTTTCTGCAGCTTTCTATTGACTGCAGGTGGAATATTCGATTCCCAACGTATGGCAGCTTCATACCTATCATGGATTCGCTTCATTAATTTTTGCCTAACCCTTTCCATCAAGGTCAACATTGGTAGTACGCGGAATTTGTTCAACCAAGAATTGAATGCCTCAACAACGTTGTTCGTGTTGTGGTCAGTTTTGCAAATGGTGTGCAAATGGTGTCAAACTTATGAACTGTCCAACTTTCTAATGGAATTTGAGTAAGGTAAAGATATGCAGCTTCAGAAGTCACCTTTATTGCCTCCATTGCTTCCAAAAATTCTGGTAGGTTAGAGCTATTAGCAGCAGGCCAAAATTGTTCTGTCAAGTAATCCACTTTGAACCTACACACAGCCAGTCATCCAACTATAAAAAGATCATCAAAAAAAAAAAAAAAAAACAAAATATCAAACAAGATAACAAAATACGCACCTTGACATCATGTTCTGCAATATATGCCTACAACAAAATCTAGAATTGTAGTTAGGCCAGACTTCAGCAAGTGCTGGAATAATTCCTTTCTGACGGTCAGTCATAAAACAAACTTTCCTACTCTCATACACCCCCACATGTTGATACAACAACTCTAGAAACCATCTCCAACTATCTAAAGACTCAGTTTCAACAACACCTAAGGCAATCGGATACGCAATTTGCATCAATTGCAATTGCACAAAGTAGAATTCCCTCATATGGACTTTTCAAATGACATCCATCTAGCCCTATGAAAGGTCTACACCCTTGTAAATACCCAACCTTTTGGGCTTGGAAGCTAAGATAAAACCTTTGAAAACTGGCAGGAATTTGAGGATTAGGGTTATGCCTAATTGTCATCAATTTGACACATGACCCAGGGTTCTTTTCCATAATTATGTGCCCATACTTATACAACTTGTTGTAACTTTGCTTGTGGTCCTCATCTCTTATATTGAGAGCATATCTCTTGGCCCTATAAAGTGTATGGTCTGGCACAGTAATCCCACACTGCCTCAATACTACTGAACCTAACACCTTAATGTTTGCATCAGGGTTCTCTTTGATAAAGGCCTCAAACTTCTTTCCTAACCAAACTGAGTTTGCATCCCTATTCTTAGTCACTGATAAACAAGTATGCATATTTTTAAGTGTTTTCAACATGTATGTGACCCTATCAAAAGTTGGACTACCATACACTCGCCAAGGGCAGCCTTCGGCTTCACATTTATAAGTGATTCTATTCCTCTCATTCCTAATAATTTTCAATTTGAATCCCTCTTGAATAGAGTAGTCTTTTATGATTTCCCTAAAGTGACTACCACCTCTAAACATTTGCCCTACCTCTAGTGTAATCCGACCATCAACCCCAACTCTAAATGCAGTACCCCTATTGGGTGGATCTCGTTGAACATCATTATCACTATCACTACCAATATCAACCACCACCTCTTGACTAATGCCATCCTCATTCACATCAGAGAGACCATCATTTTCATCTCCATTATCATTGTTAGCATTATGCATCTCATCTCCATTTTCATTGTTTTCATTGTATGATTCCTCCCCTTCACTATTTGATGATTGGTAATAACTCTTACATTCATCTGAAGAGTAATTACCATCTTGGTCTATTGGGGATGATGTCTCAATAATTTCAATAGGGTCTTGTTCTGGACTCAAATTGGGCTGCTGTATTGAGTTGTTGTCGGGCTGTTTTCTTGGGTTTTGGTTGGACTGTTGTCTTGGGGTGTTGTTGGGCTGCTGTATTGGGTTGACAATGGGCTGCTTGGTGGGGTTATTATTTGGCTGTTGGTAGGGGTGCTCAATATACACAGCTGCAGGTGGAATGTAATTCACATTAAAGTGAATTTGAGACACATTCCTTTGCTCAAAGTCACCTGACACATCTAATAGCTCAGCATCATTTCGAATTTCCCGCACTTCTTCACCCCATGGAATGAGAACTTCTTGTCTGAACTTCTCACCAGGTATAGACTCCAACCCTAGTAATTCATGCATAGCAGAATCCCACAGGTCCTTCAAACATATGTGATCTCGACAGAATCTTCCAACTTCAAAATTTTTGCCCATAAATGTTACTGTCCCTGTGAACATGAAAGTCCTACAAAATAAATACAAATTAGAGATATACATATGAAATAGATACAGACATAGATAAACATGAAAGTCCAAGTGAACTTCAAAGTCTTGCAAAAATAAACTGCACAAAAATATCATTTTAACACTATGAATAAGAACTAAACGGACTCCACTATTGTTCAATATTGTTTTTTATTTTTCTGAGCAATACATCTTCATATCAAATAAAATAAAATTTAATATATCTTTTCATTTAGCAATACATCTCAGTTCGAATTCTGTGTTTCTCTGGTTTCTCTGGTTTCTTAGTGCTCTCTGCCTCTATTTTGGTTCTTTTGGACTGGTGTTTTGTGCAGGTGGTGGAGCAATACTAGATCGAATTAGTACATGTTTTTGGAAAAAAAATTAGTACATCTTAAAAGGAAAAAAAAAAGATCGTATTTTAGTACGTATATAATGTTTCAAAGTGTTTGATTAAAACACAGTAGTGTTTGATTAAAACACAGTGGTGTTTGGTCAAGCAGAAATTAAAACAAATTATAAAATTCATCACAAGTGATAAGCTAAAGTCTGGTGCATAGCATCAGAATACATCAATGATTGATCAGCATTACTTATCATGATACGATAACTGATGGTGGTTAGTTAATGTTAGTAAGATTAAAGATATTTAATTAACAGATAACTAGAAATAGTTAGCAATTTTTGTAATCAGCTGATCCTAGTTGGCATTAATTATTTTTAGCCTGATTAGAGGCTGCTGATATATACATGTAATTCATTGTAACCGAATTGTATCAATCATTTTCTTCTGCAATCAATAAGTTTGCTCTGCTATGCTCTTCTCCATTAATGGAGTTTTCTCAAGTTCATTTTCTGTGTTAAAGTTCTCTAAGAACTATTTATGTGTTAAAGTTCTCTAAAAACTGCACAATTCATAAACTAAGACACCAAAAATATCAGTACAAATCAAACTTGCTCAGTCCAAGACAACCAAGACAAAGCATGTAAACTGATACTAATAATGATTTAGTAATTAAATGGAACTCTAAGAACATGTGTCAAACTCACAGTACTTATCAACAACTAGTAGTTGATTGAAAACAACTATACAATTTGGAAAGAATAGTGTGTTGAAAATGAAAGTGAGGAATGAAATGGTGCAGCTGTACATGAATTGAATAAGACATATTATGCATAATTGGTTTCTTTCTCTTTGCATAATTGGTGCAGCTGTACATGAATTGAAAAAGCGACCTCCTCTCTTTCTCTTTGTTGAAGAAAATTGAGAAAAACAAATTCTATAAAGAGCAATGCCTATGGAGATTGCACATGCTTCCTATCAATGTTAGACGAGATTATGGAACTAACATTTTTCCCAATTTTTGTAAAGAAAAAGAAAACTTGTTAAGAATAGAAACAGAGCACAATTCAAAGAGCAAAGCACCCAAGAAAATCCTATTCTTTCCTCTTGATTGCACAACAATCTTTAATATATATTTTCTAGCCTGAAAGAGACTTGTGGTTGTGTAATTCACATGCAAAGTAGACCTTCTACTAGGACTTTAACTTGCCCCGAATGGAGGGCTTTTCACTCCATTACAAGAAAGTGATGCAAAACAGAGCATCATCCAAGAAACATAAAACACACCATAACACATACAAATAAAATAAATATGTATACCATAACCTTAAACATTTTAAACACAAATCAAAACACAAAATTGTAAGAACTCTCCAGAAATTTCAATCCAAACAAATACCCATTCTTGCATTCCAAAAAATTAACAAGTCAAAACCCTAAAAAACCTATATGGTGGCCGATTCAAGTTATGCATCAAACCTTGTCAACAAATAACACACAAAATTCTTGAATACAAAAGGAAAATGGAGGTCTAATTGATAGAGACAATGAATTTACCTTTCACCCATCTCGACGCCTTTACGTTTTCCACCAAAATCAGGCTACAACTTCTTCGATGAACACCAAGACTAGGACGACACGAAGACGATGATGATGGTGATGTACGGCTTAGTGTTTCACCGCCTTCGACAGTAGGTTCTAGACAGAGAAACAGTCTGGTTTTTCTAGAGAGACTTTTTTTTTCCAGAACTAAACTGTTGTTCTTTGCTTCGCGCCTCTTGATATTCATAAGTAATCTTTTTTTTTTTTTAATTTATTTTCAATTTAAAATTCAAAAGTAATCAGTAAATGTTACTGAGTGATATGACGTGTCTGATTTGAGGTGTACAGTACAAACCCGTTGAAAGACAAAATTACCCTTCAAATACATGGTCAACTGTTTAATTGGATGGGCATTGACTAACGTTAGGGGGGTTAAGTGTCAGTTTTTGATAAAGTTGATTCCGAGTGTCTAAGGGCAAACCTCAGGGGGGTTGGGTGTTATTCACTCTTCTCATTAACTTCTTTAGTCTCAAAAAACTCATCCCAACCCCACATCACGACACGACAACAAAGAATCCATACTTAAATTGTTACTATGAATTTCAGAGTAGCAAAAGTGACCTGATAATTTATTGATTATTTGATAATACTTTCCCACCATGCATTATATTCTCAATGACAATCTAATCATATCTATCTTGAAATCTTTATTTGGTAAATCCCACCATGTATTCCTTCAGAAACAGGTTTATTATAAAGTAGAAACTATGAAGCACTAATCTGTTGGTTTAAAGAGCTGTCTGCTATAGAATTTTATTCATAATATTGTATTTTGCAATTTGGAATGTTTTTTTTTTCTAAAATAAAAGCAAATTAAAGTTCTTAATCTGCTATGTCTTTAAAAAGTGTTGGCATATAGGGATATCCAAACCCTCTATCTAGTTCTAATTGATATCATTTAAATACAGATAAACCAATAGTCTTTGTATGATAGGATTGATATGGCACACGTGCACACGTGCCGATTCGCATGATACATGCGGGACTCGGGACAATTATTCAGCCTTCAATGGCAATTTTCCAATGAAGTTGGAGTTCAGACTACCCAAGTAGAGATGATCTTCAAACTCAAAAGCTGAAGTCACAAAGGACATAACCTTCCCATCAGGATCTTGAAACTTCCTGATTATGCTGCCATCAGCTGCCACATTTATGACTGTCGCTTTCCTGCTCACAGGGTTGATTAGGTTGAACAATTTTGGAAATGCTGCTAGCAGATGTTTGGACACTTTAGAAGTGTGCACAAAGTCCAGCACATCAGAACGAAGCTGCACCGTGCAAGTTATTCAAATTAGTTCCGGGAAGTACAGCTTCCAAATATCTATAGTATTATATATGCTTCATTGGCTTGAAATTTAATTCAAGTACCTCTAGTATAGCAATCCAGAACGAGCCATCTGGGGCAAGATTGATGTTATCAGGTCCACCGGGAAGGTTTTGAACAAAAATTTCCGTCTCTCCTTTTGTCTCGCCCTTCAGCCAATACTTCAGGCACCTGAATCTGCCCCCAGAAAGAGCATAAACAATTTAACACAACATAACTCTCATTATAAAAGCATATATGTAAAATGTCAAGTCAATTTTTTCGTACTTCCATGTTTCACAGACAACCAAATAGTCTTCGTCTCTTGAGAGCGCAACCCCGTTTGCAAAACCTAAGTGATCTAGCAGAATAGATGTCTCGTTTGATGATGGATCATACTTGAGCAGTTGGCCGTGAGGTTTAGCCTCGAGCAGGTCTAGATACCAGTTGCCGAACCCAAATTTGGTGCTTGCAACACTGAAATATAAACTCCCATCTGATGCTTCGATCACATCATCTGCAAAACTGAATAAATCATGCAAACCATTAAAAAGAACAGTTCAGCTTTTTCTGTGGCGACAAACAAACAGTTTACATCCATTTTTTGGACACATGAAATTGTGGTGGGGACTAATTTCGAAACAAATTAAAAATGTGGATGCAAATGTGAGAAAGAACAAAGAGTCGGATTTGATCAAATACTAACAAAGCACTGATGTATCATCAGTAGTTATCAGCTGCCAACAAAAAAAGATTCTCTTGATTTAGCTAATGGCCGGATTGGAGAGTACTCCTGAATTAGACACACTAAGATGGTCTGATATTCAGAAGAAAAAGGCATGACTTGCACATGCCTCATTTTGAAAAAGATGATAAGCTTGTTCGATAATGTGTCATTTTCTGATGATTAATTCACTAACACCAACTTGTTCAGAGATTTGTTTTATTCTCAGTCATGATTAAGAGTAATTTAACCTTCCTTTTTCTTTTCTCTTTTGAAAAGAATTTAAACTATTTTTACTCCCTCGGCAACCTATAAAAATTGCTGTAAATTTCAAAAGATCTACGTTACATTTCCCTTTAACTAAGAAACTTGTTCAAAAAAAAAAAAAAAAAAAATCGCTACATCAATTCATCAAAAAAATATTACCAATTTCCTAGAATTTGTTAAAAAAAACTCATCTTTTTCAAAACGGATCAAAAATCCATCGGGACTTATAACCGAGAGGCCTATCACTTTCAATGAGGTCTCAAAAATTTATTAATCTATTTCAAAAGACATTGTTTTTATCACATTTTTATAATGAATTTAGATAATTTGTTTTGTTTTAAATGGAAGAATTCTAAACGATTTTGTGGCATAAAATATAATCATCATCGTTACAAACATTATAGTTGCTAAGATAAAAACCTTCATACAAACAGAAAGTATAAGCGCGAGGAGACTAGCTGTTACCTTATCTTGGAGCCATTAACATGTGATGCAAGAACTGTTAAAACACCATCTTCACTGACCTTTAACAACCCCTGAAATTCAATTAAAATTACCATAATAAAATTAATCATCACAGCAATAATTAATGATCAGTACTGTTGTACTGCACATGGGGTTAAGATTATGAGTAAATTTGGAATCCTGTACGATGCTAATTACAAGTTTGATCAGAGTTTTTGTCTCACCTTTTCAGCGTCACACACAATTAGGTCATTTTCCTTTGTTGTTGTGATTCCAAGTAAAGAATGAGTAGTGTCTATGAATTTCCAGTCCTCCCAAGTTCCATTTTTGTGCAATCTTTTCACCCAACCATCTCTAGTAGCTGTGTATACGACACCGTTTCTGTCCACACAAACATCTTCTGGGTCTTTTAAATACCCTTCTCCAAGTTTAATCACCCTCTACAAGAAAATTGAACAAACTATATAATAATTCAACTCAAAAAAGCATATTTAATATATATTATTTGGAGCTATTTTTAGTCTACCTGTAAATGGGTGTTTGTGGGGAGAAGATGAGAAGCTGATGAAGATGGTGGTGGCAGTTCAAGTAAGTCCGGAGATATTGGTGAGAAGAAGATGATTTGAAGTGTAAAAGCAACTAAACAAGCTACAAGGAAGCCTGAACATGCTGAGATGCACCGTTTTGGAGCCATAGCCAAAGGCCCAAAGCTTAGCAATATCTTCAGTTTGATATATTTGTATGGTTGGGAAAATCTTCAACAGATTAATATTAAAAATAATAAAATAAAAATAATAATTATTATTTTTTTAACCAATGCAATTATTTTTGTTGTGAATGTATATGCGATGAATTTATCACTTAGCAAGTTTACAAAGATTCTACACGAATCACAATGCATCCGGTTGCATCCGGTCTCAATATGCTCATAGTTGCAAAGAGCCAAAGATAAGGATTTCCACCGTCAGGCATCAATCAATCAAAACAAAATTGCATACGTCAGCATTATGAACAAATTAATTAAGACATTAAAATTGGTTATTGTTAAAATGTCTCTATAGTTTTAACTATTGATCATATTGGTCCCTCTAGTTTGAGAAATGGTGGTTTTCATCCCTCCGTCAACTTTTTAACAAAAACACTATTTTACCATTTTACTAAATATTTAAATTAAGAAAAAAGAAATAGATTTGGTGAAGATCTAAGATGGATCTCCAAGACCGCCACCCCCATTATCAAGCCCCGTAACCCCTAGCGAGCCTCTCTCACCACCAAAATAGAATCCAACATCCTCTCTCATCGAGAATTCTTCTAGTAGAATATCGTCCAAGTATGGTAATATGAGAATTATGTCATTAATAGTGTTATCAATGCTTTGAGTGTTTATGTAAGTGTAAAAGACTCTGGATTTTGTTTTATCGTCATCAAGAAGATTCTCGATTATATTATAATGATTAATTGTTAATATCTTCATAAATTAATAATTTATCGATGAATTAACATATATATATATATTAATTAATATATTTTATATGGTCTCTAACATCAACACAAAGATCATTACAACACAAAGAATCTCAGTATATTTATAAAACTCATTTCCCCTGAACACGAAAACAAAGAATCTCAATCTATTTATAAAACTCATTTTCTAAGATCGCGACAATAGACAAAATCTCATTCTATTTATATCAAACTCATTTACCTAGATCACGACAACAAAAATCTTAATGTATTTATAAAACTCATTTCCCCATATTGTGACAACAAAAATCTCAATATATTTATGAAAACCCATTTCCCCGGATCGCAACAACAAAGAATCTCAATGTATTTATTAAACTCATTTCCTCGTATCACACCATAAAATCTCATATATCTAACTCATTTCTCCGGGCCAACAATAACAATATTAATATTTTTATAAAATCCATTTTTTTCGAATTGCGAGAACAGAAAATCTCATTCTATTTATATCAAACTCATTTCCCGGATGAAAAAAAAAAAAAAAAAAAATCTCAATGTTTTTATAAAACCCATTTATCCGGATCGCGATAACAAAGAATCTAAATGTATTTATTAAACTCATTTCCCCTAATCGCAATAACAAAGAATCCCAATGTATTTATAAAACTCATTTCCTGGGATCGTGCCAACATAAAATCTCATTCTATTTATAAAACTCATTTCTTCGGATCGCGACAGTAGATAATCTCAATCTATTTATAAAACTCATACCTGGATCACGACAACAAATAATCTCAATGTATTTATAAAACTCATTTTCGTAAAAGAAAAAAAATTAAATAAATAACAAAATTAAATAACCCCAAAAAAAAAAAAAAAAAATACCCCAAAAGTTAACCTAAGTAATGTAACATGTGATTTGTTACTATTATGTCATTCATCACGACACCCTCATGGTTTACATGGTGAATGGTGACTAGAAAAATGTATCATATATTAATTTGTTTTTTAATGTACAATATATATATAGCTAGCCAAGCGAAAGATTTCAAAAAAATAAATAATCCCGAAATAATAGATATTGTCAATATATATATTAAAGTATTATATATTAATTATGTTAACTTCTTGAAAAGATGAGGTTGATATAATGGTAAAATCTCTCACACTTGCACCACGAGGTTATGGGTTCGAATCCTCTCCCTTCTAAAAAAACCTCGAATTTATATAATAATGTATTAAAAAAATAAACAATTTTGTTAACTATTTAAAGTTAATTTTTCGGATTTGATTGGTATTATTCCGTGAAAATACAAATAAAATTTTATGACGAAAGTCCTAAAATGGTAAACAGTTTTTGCATATTAAAAAATGACAAGTCATATACCCGAAATAAACATAGGCATTTATTATTAAAATATGTACACTCCTCTTAATTATCCTTTCCCACTTTATCCTCGACCCTGTGATCTGTTGACACGTATATAATATAATAAATCAATAGCTTAGATTATTTTTATTAATTTTTATGTTTTAACTTTACCATTAATCAAGACCATTGATTTAGATGATAACAAAATGAGATGGGGACGACTAAATCAAATATAATTTCATAGTCTCACACTATATAAACAGCTCGAGATATGGAGAGAGATAGACAGAGATATAGAGAGACAGAGACAGAGACGGAGAGAGAGAATTGAATTCCATTTTTCTTTTTCTTTTTTAATTGTAACAATTTTATTATGGCACTTACAGGGTTGGACTCAGACTCGTTGGAAACAGAAGCAAAT
The DNA here is from genome assembly GCA_954870605.1 of Acer campestre. Classification (NCBI taxonomy): domain Eukaryota; kingdom Viridiplantae; phylum Streptophyta; class Magnoliopsida; order Sapindales; family Sapindaceae; genus Acer; species Acer campestre. The sequence continues at coordinate 31,522,816 of OX940804.1, read as the reverse complement.
CAAGCAATAGAAACAACATCACCACCAACGAAAACCAAAGTGAGTCCTCAAGTTGTTGAAGTGGTGTCGGTGAAATGCGACTCTTGCGGTTTCACAGAGGACTGTACTCCACCGTACATTCGTCGTGTGCGTGACCGCTACAAGGGCAGATGGTTATGTGGGCTCTGCACCGAGGCTGTCAAAGACGAAGTCGTGAGATCGAATAGGCTCATATCCATGGAAGAGGCTTTCAATCGCCACACCAATTTCTACAACAATTTCCGATCAAACGCTCACTTAGGAACAGAGCACCCAATTTCTGCTTTGGGAAAAATCATGAGAAAAGGCTTGGATTCTACTCGTCCTCTTCGCTCCAACTCCACCGGTCTGCTTCCTAATATCAAACCCGACAAGGCTATGACGGGTTCCTCTCTTTCTCGCTCCGGGAGTTGCTTTTCGGCTATCTCTCGTTGAATTATTTCTCTATCATTCTCTGTTTTTTGTTTTGTCGTCGTCATAAGATTTCAATTTCAAAAGGGTAAATAATTTAATGTTAAAAACAGAGGATTTCCGTTTTGCTATTGTTGTTGCTGCTGCTGCTGCTGCTGCTGTTGGTTTAGTGTATGATGTACAGGTTGTAGGGTTTTAAAAGCCGATACTATTTTTGATAATATGGTTTATAGAGCTTTAATCATGAAATCAATATAATCTCCTTTTATTAAGTTTGAAATTTGTTCTTAGTTTTTTTGTTTATGTTATTTGCAGTGTACCGGTTGATCTGCAGTGACTGATTTCTGTGAAGTTGTGTTGTTTGGATTTTTTTTTTTTTTTATGGAAAATGAGTGTCAGCATAATGACAATGAAAATGAAAATGGTATAGATTTAGGTGGCGTCCTGCAGCGCGTTTTCAGCCTGTTTTTGTTTTTATTTTCCAAAAACGATTTCGAATTCGCGTCCTGTAAACCGTTTTTCATTTTATTTTCGAAATACAAAAAACAAAATGAAAAACAAAAGTAGTGTTAAAAGTGGAAATTTTGAAAAACAAAAAAAAGTTGTTTTTGTTTTTGTTTTTGTTTTTCATTTGAAATGGGTCCCATATCATTAATTATCTATTTTATTTTAATAAAAAAAAAAATTTCTTTTTTTTTTTCTCTTGAACCAGACCCTATCAGTATCAGCCCTTCATCTTCTCTCTCCTCCTTCATCTTCTTCTTCTTTCTCTTCTTCTTCTTCTTCTTCTTCTTCTTCCTCCTTCTTCTTCTTCTTCTGCTGCCGCCGTCGTCGCTCGCCCCTGCTGCCACCGTCGTCGCTCGCCGCTGCTGCCGCCGTCGTCGCTCGCCGCTGCTGCTGCCGCCGGTCGTCACTCGCCGCTGCTGCTCTCGCCGGTCGTCGCTCGCCGCAGTGCTGCCGTCTTCTTCTTCTTCTTCTTCCTCTTCTTCTTCCTCTTCCTCCTCCTCTGCTCGCCGCCGTCCTCCTCTTCTTCTTCTTCTTCTTCTTCTTCCCTTCCTCCTCCACTCGCCGCCAATCTGCTACCTCTGGCCGCCGATCGCTGCTTGCCGTCGCCGATCTGGTCTTCCTCTTCAGCTGGTCTTCTTCTTCTTCTTCTTCTTCTTCTTCTTCCTCTTTCTTCAACTGGTAAAAGTTTTGTTTAAATTATTAATTACATTAAAAAAAAAAAAAATTGATTAATTATTTAATCAATTTGTTTATAATTTTTATAATATTAAACAAAATGTAAAAATTGAAAATTTCAATTTTCGAAAGTTTTCAGTTATCCTACCGGACGTGTTTTTCCAGTTTTTATTTTCAAAATACGGAATCCAGTAAATTCTACCAGACGCGTATTCGGAATTCAAAAACAAAACCAAAAACACTGTTTTCATTTTCATTTTTATTTTCGAAAAACAAAAACAAAAAACGGCTTACAGGACGGGTTAATTTTTAGAATCACATGATTTTTATTTTTATTTTCATAAATGATTTTTCAACACAACTTGTCTTGAGTTTTTAATATTTTTTGGCTGCATTTAATTTATAGAGAAATAAAAGGAATCTCACAACAAATGATTTAGCTGGCTCATAGTCAATTTTAAGTTTTGCAAACTGTGAAAAAAAATGGCTCATTTGGAATGTGGTCTGATAGGGAAAAAAAAAAAAAAAAGACGGCGACAAAGAAGAAACTGGACAAGAAAAAAAATCCACCCCAAAAAAAAAAAAAAAAAAAAAAAAAAACCCAAAAAAAGACATGTCTTTTCAAAACATGCCTGAAATTCATGGATAGCTTTTTTGTTTTTCGTTTTATTTTAAATTTATACACAATATCTGGCGAGAGAAGCTGATCCAATGAATAGATGAGGCCATGTTGTGAAGACTGAAGAGTAGTAGCTTTGGAGTTTATAGATAAGTTTGTGGATATGTATGTAGCCTGAAGTCGTAAGTGGACATATACAATCTGAGAAAAATATTATGATTGTTCTGTTCTGGAAACCATGATATTTTTGTAAGTATCTGAAGGTACTTTTTGTCTATAAGGATTTTTTTGTGTCATGTTTTTAATGTTTAGTACGTAATAACAAAGTTGGCCAGCTGGCGCATGGCACTGTACTGTATTACTTCTTCTGGGTTGCTGCTATTTCCTTATCAACTTTTTTTTTTTGTCTTTTTCTTTTTTTCAAGGGTAAGGGTGAGTACTGAGTAGTAGCATGAGAATGATACGAAACTTTATTGATTATCCCAATAATGAAAAACACAAGACATGAAGTCAGACTCAGTCAAACCAGAAAGAGAAATCTCACCGATGGAAAATTGAAATTATTGGACAAGAAAAGAAAAAAGCTTGGTCATGAGGGAGGGTCAAAGTTATTGACTTTGAAAAATATGTACATTTTTTTATTTTTTTTGGAAAGAGGAAAAATATTTACATAGATCAAGGAATTGTATTTTTTTTTTTTCTGAAGCAAGAATTATTGTATATATTTACCTAGGGGTGGGCGTTTAATGGATCGGTTCACTTTTCGAGTGAACCGATAAAAAACCGATAATATTCGGTTTTTGAAAAAGTGAACCGATCCGATAAATTTTAAAATTGTGAACCGATCAAAAACCAATTGAACCGGTTCGGTTCGGTTCGGTTCGGTTTTTTCGGTTTAGGATTCGTAAAAAAATATTTCACACTGACAACATTAATCTGAATATAAATCAATAAACTATACCTATTACAATATATAAACATGTCTACAAACTATGTCATGATCATACAATACATCGATCCATTATCTATTATCTTTATAATCTCCCTTTGTATACTCTAGCAGTAGTTAATATTTTTCTTATTACTATGAATCATTAAATTAGTTTTTAGTTTATATATTCTTACATTATCTATGAATGAAGGAAAATAGTGGAGGGGATGAAATGAGATAATAGCTCTGGACTGACTGATGACTGCTACATTAACTTATTATTTAATAACTTAGGCTAAATTGCCAGATTCCAGTTAAGACATGTTCTAAAGAATAATTACCTCTAGACAATTTAATAACTGAATTTTGGAGGCAACCTTAAGTAATTATTGCTAGAGTGGAATCATGCATCATGATTTCAAGATTTTCCATAACTAGTCTTTAGTGACCATGATTTACTCATAATATGTTGTGAAAGATGCTGGTTGCTAAACATTTGAATAGAACTGAAATAGGATGAATGGGGAGTTTCCATTAATATTCAAGAGCACAGCTCAAATACAAGAAGTAACAGTACAGATTCATCTCACACCACACACTACAAAGCTAGTAGCGCACCCAAAGGAAGTCAGTAGAACTACCTAAAAGTGCATGTTAATACTCTGGCTAGGAGTAGAACCAACAAATGACAATTAAATGAAAAATTTAGGATCAAAGAGGCAAAGGCAGCAGATAGGTTTCGTAAAAAATTTAGGGATTTTTGATTATATACACCGGTTCTCGGTTCGGTTCGGTTCACCGGTTCGAACCCTAGAACCGGAAACCGAACCGGAATATCCGGTTTTTTAAAAAACGAACCGAAACGAACCGGTTATCAATGAAAAACCGGAAAAAAACCGATTGGACTGGTTCGGTTCCTCGGTTCGGTTCGGTTCAATGGTTTTTTGCCCACCCCTATATTTACCTATACATTAAATTTTGTACAAGTAGTTTCACATATTTATATGATATCTCAAGCTATAGCTTTATGCATGTATTCATCGATCTTCACTATTAGTAGAGTTGTATTATATTAATGAATTAACAGTATTTTTAAAAGTGAAACGAACAATGACCTTATTATATTAGGTCATTTGATATTGCTTTTGAAAAATTAAAATCAGATTATTTTATTATTTTGATATAAAATGATATTTAGTAAAACTTCTAAAAGTGATTAATTGATGATCTGACAAGTTTTGACAGTGATTTTGAAAAGTAGATTGGGGTTACTTTTTGAAAGTGATTATGGAATAATCTATTTCAGCATTTAATGAATCTTTTAAAATATCATTATTATTTTTACGAAATAAAATTAAAATCATTTATATATCTTATTTCATTTCAAAATTAAATATTGATTTGGTTTATAAAATCTTTTAAAAATATTTTATTGTTCTTATGATTTTTTTTTTTTCTAATTTAAACATTCTACTTAAATATTGATTTAATATATATAATTAATGAAAAAAAATGAAATAGGGTCCTAAAATCATATGTTTTTTAGTCATTGTAACTAATATCAACACTTTTGTAATAAAATTGCCAAACATATGCATACTATTTTTGAGCTATACAGTAGTTTTAAAAATAAAATTAACTAAACATATTAATTTCATAGCTGATTATTTTTTTTAGTACAACTAACAGTGATTATTATAAAAGTTACAGCAATACCAAACCGGCCCTAGGTGTATTAAGGCATTTGTTAGTTTTGGCTCGTATTCTCAAATGAACTAATGTGAACCAAACAAAGACTCAACTGATGTGGAGCTTTCTGGAGACGTGGGATACGTTTGGAAGATGGAATGGTGTAGTTTGAGGGAGGTTGAAGATCATGAAGAACTGAATGAGAATTTGTTTCAACGTATGGATCGCGATTTTCTGAGCGATATAATTTAAGGTGACTTGTAACGGTTTAGGAAACGGGTGTACAACCGTGACCCGAATCGTAGTCAATCATAAGCATACATGAAACGGGAAATCTTCAGCGGAAAAGGAAGTAGTTTGTTTCTGGAAGTTCTTGTGCTTGAAGGAAAAAGATTTACTCCCTACAAGAAGACTTGTCATAAAAGGAAATAGTATTTATGTGGAACAAGTAAGTCTTGTACGTTTAGGAGTAGGATTTCCTTTTATCTTAAACTCCCTGTAACTAGTATAAATAGTCCTATTATTTATGTTATTAGTTTTAAGGCTGTGGAGCAAAAAGAACACCATGTAACATCAGAGAGAGTGTGAGTGAGATCCGGGGAGACCCAAGGGAATATCCGAGGAGGGATCCAAGGGAATATCGGTGGATCTAGTTAGAGATCCGTGGGTGATATTTAGGGGAGACCTAGGGGATATTGTGGGGTTCTTGGTGAGGATCTTGTGAGTGGAGTTTGGGTTAGGTGTGAGAGAGAATTCTGGAGTATATGGTTGTAACAATTTATCATATAGTGGAACTTTCTCTGTCGTCCTGACGGCCCGTGGTTTTTTACCCGTTTTGGGTTTTCCACGTATATCTTGTGTTGTGATTGTTTTATTCTCTCTCATCTATTTTTCTGCTTATTGACGTTATTATTTGCTATGAGTTATGGGCATATATTAGGCACGGCGATTCCGCGTTCATCGGTTTATTATATAGGGATTATCCCCAACAGCATTGACTCATTAACAATCTGATCCGATAAAACAAATTAACGGATTTTTAAAACTGAAATGAATATTGACCCATTATATTACGTGTTTTAATAATGTATTAACTACATATTAACATATTAACATATTAACAATCCGATATAAAAAAATAAATAAACAAATTTTTAAACACAAAACGAATACCAACCCATTTTATTACGTGTTTTGATGTATTGATCCATTAATAACCCAAATCAATAAAATTAGACTCATCAACATATTTTTTTTCTAATGGATATAGATAGTGTTAATGGGTCATGTAGTCAAATTTTGTATATAATTTAAAGTATCTTCAACCATTTTTCATTCTTGGTTAGCTGAACCAATGTAACAGTCTAGTCATTGACAACTACATCTAGTATCGAATCTATGTCCATCTTCAAAGGAGGAAAATATATAATGAAGGTAAATACCGTGTTTAATTTATCAAAACTATCAACTGCAATTGCATATATAATCAGTTCACTTAATTTGATCCTTGCAAGATTGAAAGACAATTTGTAACATTAATTTGCAAGATTGGGACCAAAAACGGTGGTTTTTGGAACTTTGGAGGGCTGGAAATTTTTATTTTTATTTTTATTTTTATTTTTCTCAAGAAAAAAAAAAAAACATAGGTGCCTTAAATGATGATGTGACTAGACACGTTATTGTCATCGTCAAGTTGCTGACATGGTTAATGTTACCATGACGTGGCTTGACACTCTTTACATATACAATGATGTACCGTAGCACGTCAGCATTCACCGAATGATTTAAGTTACAGATCGAGCCTGGGCCGTTTGGTTGAAAAATGGTTCGTCCCACTTGTTATTTCTTATATATCCTTGTTTGAGTCATCCAGTTAGATTGGGCTTCTTAGCTAGCCCATTGACTGAAATAGTTTTGATACCGATTAAGTTTTGATACCTATGATAACCAAAAATGGCTCATAGACTCAACGTTTAAAGCCCAAACCTTTCTGTATTGGATCTTGTTTAGGCCCACATGTAATCGGTGGACCCAAAGTCTTTGATCAAGACTGAAAGTTGGCTGATTGACTCAGTCCAACTTCAGTTACCACTTGTTGATAGATGGTTGTAACCGCTAGATTTGGATGAGTAAATCTTTCCCAAAAATTATCCCACAATCAAACCTACAACTGGTGAACGTTGGAGAAAGCACTTGGCCTATAAACAAGAGAGTTCAATTACAATGAACTCTCTCGGAAATTCTTACAAAAAAAAAAAAAAAAAAAAAGCATACAAACGTCTTGAAGCTCTAATCACCTTGACTCTGACTACCGAAATTTAATCTGATTCACAGTCACAACTCTTGCATACAATTGCTCAGCCTAAGCACACCTAAGGCTAAGATTCTAACCCCATCCTCGTTGTTTTCTTTAAATTTGCTTATGTTGTTGTTCTTTTGTAGGTTTGACCAAGAAGATAACGAACTTCGTTTGACAAACCAATGTTTTTATTGGTGAATAGAGGAGACGACATCCATTGTTCATCTAAGTTGTATTGGGCCTAATACAACCCGACCCAATCCACATAATCCGTAGGTCGACCCCCTACAATACCCTTATCTATATATATTTTAAAAAGGATTAGAAGAGGAGTGTGACTCGAACCCACAACCTCTAGACGTAGATGTGAGAGCCTTACTACTGAGCTAGAAACATAGATATTTTGCCAAGTTATCCTCGTGTTCTTCTTCCTCCTTCAATAGAGAAATGATTCAATAATTTCTTTTTTGAGATATTATAGTAATTCGGGGTTTTAGGAAGGAATTTGAATTATTTACTGATCTGGTTTTTTTCCTGACCTCACCTAATCTCATGACACATAAGCATTGTAATGAAGTGTCATGAGTGCATGGTTAATGTGTGATTGGTTTTCACAACCATTTTATCAACAACCAATCACATGTTTTAAAAAAATCCAGAAAAATATCATATCAGCAAAAAATCCATCCATTTTCGTTACATCTTTATATATTTAAAAAAAAAAAAAAAAAACTCAATAATTACAATCACCCCTACATTCACGAAATTATAATTTTAGGCTATGTTTGGTAGGGAGGAAAAGGGAGAGGAAAGAAAGGGGTAGAGGGAAAATGGAGAAGGAAATGGAGAAGTGTGCGCTTGGTATGAAGAGAAAAATGGAAGGAAAAAATGGTGTGTGGGACCCACCATTTTGTTTCCTCCAAAAAGTGAGAGGAAATGGGAGGGAAAGAAAGGGGAAAGTTTTGGGTAATTTAAAATTTCAATTTTATCCATTTTTTTTAATATATAAATATAATATAAAGGTAAAATAGTAAAATTGATAAAATGATATTTTCTTTCCTTCCTGTTTATCAAACAATACGAGGGAAAATCATTTTTCTTTCCTTCCCTCATGTTTTCTATCCCTCAAAATCTTTCCATCCTTCCTATTTTCTTTCCTCTTTACCAAACATAACCTTAGTTGTATCCTTTTGCAATCCGGAAATATTATAAATTTATAATAGTTTAAAAAAATATTAAAAAATATACACATAGTCACAAACTCACGATTAGAAATTTAGAATATTTGTTAAACAATTTATTTAGTTTTTTATTTTATTTATTTATTTTTTAAACAATTTAGTTAGATTGTTAGATTGTTAGACACAAATAATATTAATAGCATTTCGATTAAAGATAAAAAAAACAAAAAAAGTCGATGACCACCGACCACGTCCACGAAAGTTGGGAACTAGATTCTGTAATGTCTAATGATCCTCATAATCGCCTCTTCTGCTCTCCTGCCACACGCATTTTCTGTAGACAAGATACCATCAAACTAACCAGAACCTGTTTTTCTTCTTCTCTTAACATCAGGTATATTTTAGTTTTTTTTTTTTTTTTGGGAAATTGGAATCACCTCATTTAGGATGAAAATTTTATATGTTCTTTTATTACGTTGAATTAGGGTTCAAATTTCAGACACTAGAGGGTTTGAAGTTTCGTGATAATCAATTCCTTATATTTTCACGCGCCTACTAGGGGTTGTTTGGAGAATATGATAGAACCCAAAAGTTTTTATTGCACAAGACGACCCATCTTCCGTGCCGTTTTCAATGGAATGTGTGCTTTGGTGTTATTTTTCTTATTCAGAAGTCGTGTTGGTTACAGGGTTATTCATAGAAAAATCGCGGAAGTTAATAATGTTAGTGCTGTGATTGTGAATGTGAATGTTGATGGTTCTGTTTCTAATTATTTGAGAGAGACTAATCTTGAATTATGTGATGGATTGTCTGAACACCATGGTTATAACACTCGTTGTGAGTACTTGCAGGCCCATCCTGAGTGCAATGCCGATGGGTTCTTCGATTACATTACTTTCTTTTACTGTGATTGTGCGGAATTTAGTGTTGTGGGTTATTTGGTGTTGATGATTTGGCTTGGTGCTTTGTTTTATTTACTGGGAAACACCGCGACAGATTATTTTTGTTGTTCTTTAGAGAACCTTTCGAGTCTGTTGAAGCTGCCACCAACGGTTGCAGGAGTTTCTTTGCTTCCATTAGGAAATGGAGCTCCTGATGTGTTTGCGAGTATTGCTGCTTTTGTGGGTAAGGATGCGGGAGAAGTGGGTCTCAATAGTGTGTTAGGTGGAGCTGTTTTTGTTACTTGTATTGTTGTAGGGACTATTTCTTTATCTGTGGCGGATAAGAGGGTTCAGATTGATAGAAAATGTTTTATCAGAGATATATGTTTCTTTATGTTTACTCTCATCTTGCTTGGCGTTATTTTGATTGTTGGCAAGGTGACCGTTTGGGGTGCCATAGCCTTTGTTTCCATCTATGCGGTTTATGCATTTCTGGTTACTGCTTATGAGTTCTTGAGGAAATCTGTTCAAGCTGTGACATCATTGCTGCCCGTTAGAAGAAGTTTACTTCCTCATGAAAGTGATGAAGATGAATCTGATTATGCTTTGCTGCTGGCATATGATACAGAAAGTAATATTCCGTATATTCAAAATAAGCTTCCCCATTGGGTGTGGGCTCAACATGTGAGAATTTATTCAAATGAGGCTCTTATGTCTTTCTCAGAAAGTTCCAAATCGCTGTGGGGTTGGAACGAAGGGGAAGCTGAGATAGACCAGGAGCCTCACTCCTATTCCAAGATCTTGTCATTACTGGAGATGCCATTGACACTACTAAGACGGCTGTCAATTCCTGTAGTTGAGGAGGATCGGTGGTCAAAGGGATATGCAATGACGAGTGCTTCATTGGCACCAATTCTGTTGGCATTTTTATGGGGCTATGAAGATGGTGTGGGTTCTGAGGATAGGCGCATTGCGTACAGTATTGGTATTGCTTGCGGTTGTGTATTTGGTCTTCTTGCATATCTATTCACCACGTCTGATCAACCACCTCGCAGATTTTTATTTCCATGGGTTTTTGGGGGATTCTTCATGAGTATTATCTGGTTCTGTATTGTTGCAAATGAGCTTGTTGCTTTGCTTTTGGCTTTAGGTGTAATTTTTGGAATTAATCCATCACTCCTTGGATTGACTGTATTGGCATGGGGCAACTCAATGGGTGATTTGATGTCAAATGTTGCACTGGCAATGAATGGTGGTGATGGTGTACAGATTGCCATGTCAGGATGCTATGCAGGACCAATGTTCAACACACTTGTTGGTTTGGGCCTCTCAATGTTGCTTAGAGCTTGGTCTAAGCAACCCACATCATACACAATTCCACAAGATGATAGCTTGTTTTATACCATGGGATTTCTTATGGCAGGTCTCATTTGGTCACTTATTGTCTTACCACGGGATGATATGCGCCCTAGCAAGACATTAGGAATTGGCCTTATTACGATCTACTTGGTTTTTCTCATCTTTAGGGTGAGCACAGCTATGGGCGTTGTGTCAGCAGTAGGTCTCCGTTGAATTACTGTTGGGTTGGACATCGGCAAAGATAGCTTTTGACAATGTCATTGGCGGTTAGCAGGGGTTCAAAGGTATACTCTCATAGATTATGTATAACATCTACTTAAAATGCTTATGCTTATGTAAATGCCATCAGTTTTTTAACATGTAACCATAAAAACAAAGCAGAATGTCTCAACTAAAAATGATCAAATTGTAATTTAGAAGAAATTTTTCAATATCAATTTTCCAAACCATATTTTGTGCTATTCCTTTGATTGGTGATACTTTCTTTGTTGAGTTGACTCCCTTATTGAGCTTTGATAATTGTATTCTCCTAATTCTTTTATTTGTGAGGATTGAATGGTATACTTGTTTTGCATTTCCCTTTAGGGGTCATTTGGTATGGGGGTATCTTGGCATGGGAATGAGAATCTGACAATATTCTCATGTTTGGTAGCAGGTTTGTGTTTTTGGATTCTCGGGAAAGTGAATCCCATGAGAATCACATTACCCTCCAAGGGGATAATCTGATTCCCACCCCAACTGGTGGGTTTCAGATGCCCCTCCATCTTATTCCCACCATGGGACCCACCTCATTAAAAAAAAAAATTAAAAAAAAATTCTTCTTCTTCTTCGTTTGTTCTTCACTGATGCTTTGAAAATTAACACCAAAAACCCCTAATTTCATTTCATTGATTATAATACCCTAGATCAAAATTCACACCAAAAATCCCCAATTTCATTTCTTCTTCTTCGTTCTTCACAGATCACTTTCCCAAAATTAACACCTAAAATCCCCAATTTCATTTCTTCTTCTTCTTCGAGCTTCTCAGCGACGACGACCTTTGATGATAGTCACAGCAGAGAGAGATGAATTAAAGAAGAAGAAAGGGGATTCGAAAGTGATGGGTTTACTATAGAGAGATGTGTGATGATAAGAGAATATGAGGAAAACTTGAGAGGAAAGAATGAAGATGCCAAATTTGCAAAGAAAATAAGAAAGAAAAAAAGGGTGGGTGTTAGATGTCGGTGGTGGAATTTGGATGAGTTTTTAGTTTGGGATGAGTTTAGGTATAGCATTTGTTTTTTTTATTTTAACATTTATTTCGGTATATTTTTATATCTAAAGACAAAAACATTCTCATACGTAACCAAACATAATTATCTAACATTCCTAGGAATCCAACATAATATTCCCATGCACAACCAAACACATGTATACAACTTTACCAGGAATGTGCACTTTCCTAGGGTTTCACTTTCCTAGGAATCACATTATTTTGATTATCTCATACCAAATGGCTCCTTATGTGTTGTACCAATCTTATTTATTTATTTATTTTATGGTAACTAGGTGTTCCACTTTTACAAACCATATCCAAATGTTTCATGTAGAATTCTTAGTTTTAGCAAAAATCATGTTTACTAGTGTAGAAATTGCAATTTCATCATCTAGCATTTGAATTTTCCTTAGACCGTATAGAAATACGAAGGAAATGTGATGAACTGTGAGCGTTATTAATAGCATACTCCTTTGAAAATACAACGATACGATCTTTGATATTAACATACTCTTTACATAGAAAAGTAATCTGATCTGCTGTATTTCTAAATCCTTTTTGATGTATACATTTACACCCTTCATGCTTAGAAAAGGTAATTAACCTATTCTTGGTCGATGCGTGTGTGTGTTAAGTGTTTTTCGGTATCTAATCATATAGGTTATTTGAGTCACTAATTTGGCATACATGGCTTTGGCGACCCATACCGGTTTTGAAGAAGACAGATAGAAATGGCTTTTATGGTATTGTTTATGAAGATTGCTCTGGTTTTGTTCCTTTTGTGCATCTTTTCCTTTCCTTCCTGTTGTCAAAATTCAATGTGCAGATTTGGATATCATAGACTTATATTATTATCACAATAACTCGGCCTAAATTAGAACACTGTTAATCTCTCGTACATTATTATGTGTGTTTGCTAGCACTCTAGCAGGAATGTGTCTTGGAGTACAAGTTAACACTACTATTATGAAATTTCAATGTGTATTTCTAATCAGAGTAGGAATTACAATTTACAAGCTTGGTGCCATTTATTTCATTCAATTGATCGATTGATAGATATATTAGATACTGGCATTCGTCAAATGGTGAACACATGCTTTTCCATTTAAGGAGAGATCAGATGTCGTATTCGTATCTTGCTTTGTTCAAAAAGTTACAAGGCTGAGAATTTGCTATTTCGAATTTCGAAACTTGAAAATCCCACTTGCAGTTGCCCGTGACTTTCATTATAGTAGCTATAATTATGCACAGAAAGTGCTCTCTAATATCTATTTTGCCATCATCGTTCAATTGCCTGTGGTACCCTACACGAACTCGAGCATGTCGTCGTGTGCTTTCTTTCAAATGCCTTGTCACTTTAGACAATCTCCCACCACCGTCTCTCTATCTTTGTTTCCTTTTTTTTTTTCTTCTTCTTTTTTGAAGTATTACAATTTACAATTTACAATTTACACGAACTATTATAATAAGACTATCAGGACTTATCGAGATCAACCAATACACGTACAGTTTGGATATATACTTTCATAATAGGAGATAACTGTTTTACACAAACTAGAAAGAAAACTCTCAATGCATGTTTATAAAATGTGCATGGTGGGATTTGAACCTCCCACTAATGTGGAAAGGAGATGCACAACCTCTTATATTAAGAGGTGATGTGAATCTCTATTTTTATTTCTAAATTGGAGTCTAAAAGAGAGGTTTTTTTTTTTTTTTTTTCATATTCAATCTCTAAAGTTTTTAATTTATAATTATTTTTCTCTCTTTATTTTTTTTAAGTATTTTATATTTTTCTAATATATTAATTTATATTTTAAAAATAATTTTAACCATTTTTTAAATTATATTCTTCTACAAATTAAAAAAAAAAATACCTTATCCATTAAAAAAACTAAAAAAGTAGGATTGTTTTTATACAATATTTGAATTTAATTTTAATTTACAATTATAATTTATATATATATATATAAATTATTTATTATCATTTTATTAACAATTTTTTAATATATGTAAAAGATCAAAAGTTAACAAATATTCAACAATTATTATTATTAATTATTTGAAAATTAGTTTTTAATTTTAATTATTTATTATTTGAATAATATTTTAGTTTAAAAATATTTTTAATACATCAAATATATAAAAGATATTTTCTTGAACAAAACAAAGGAATCTATCTAGGAAATAAACTCCTTTTCCTACAAGTGTTCCATCTCTAAATCTAAATGGATTCATTTCCTACGCGGTTTCCTAACCAAACATGGCCTTAAGCCCTTTAAGGGATATAAAAAAGATTGCGTGAATGGCAGAGTTGTTATTATAAAAATTAGAAAGCCCAAAGGCCCCAAATTCACAAAAGCGACGTCGTATCTGTTTGTCAGTTTGTGAAAAATACTCGATTTGTCCAAAAAAGTCTCAAAACTGAAAACGAAGGTTCTATCTTGTATTCCTTCTTATCTCTCTCCAATCTCTGTTTTCTACTTTTGTCTGAAACTCAGAAATCAGAAGAAGAAGATGATGCACATGACCTTATATTGGGGGATCAAAGTCACAATTCTCTTCGATTCATGGAAAACCACCAATTGGCTCGGTTACATCCTCACCTTACTCGCTCTCTTCCTCATCTCAACCTTCTACCAATACATGGAAGATCGACGCCACAGATTCAAATCCCTCTCCTCCGCTAAACCCTCACCGGCACCGTCGGCTGTGGCTGCGACGGCGGTGACTCCTCTCCTGGTGAAACCTAGCCGAGCCAGCTCCGCTAGATTCGCAACGGCCGTGTTGTTCGGAGTAAATTCGGCGATCGGGTATCTGCTGATGTTAGCGATTATGTCGTTTAACGGAGGTGTGTTCTTGACCATCGTTCTGGGTTTGTCTGTTGGATACTATTTGTTTAGGTCTGCAGAAGAGGAGGAGGTTGTTGTCGCCGACAACTCCTGTGCCTGTGCTTGATTTCTTTTCTTTTTAATTATTTAATCTTAATTTCCTGTACTAGTATACGTCTTACAAATTACCATCTGATACGAACTTGTTTGTTATCGTCAAATTTTCGATTTTAGTTTTTCTTCCCAGATCTTTATCTGTTTATTGTATATTAAATTTAATATAATGTTGCGTTTGATTGAAGCAAGCAATTAATCATCAAGAAATTTGTATCATGCTAGTAGTGGGATGCAACTCTCTGCTTCCACTTAACCTTTCCCTCCCAAACCGGGTTGGTTTAGTGGTTTGCGGTTCACACTCACATCTCGATGTTGTGAGTTTGAGTAGACATTGAGTAATCAGTTATAAGGTTGAGACATAAGACCATAGCATATGTCAAAGCCAATACCAATTTTGACACCAAAAAATGTAAAATAATATATTTTGTAAATTAATTTAGCATTGTGCTTAAATGTACAATTTTATTTAAAATGTTATTTTTATTATTTTATTAATTAAAATTACAAAAGTAGACACTTCCCATTAATACATTCATTATTTCTTTTAATAATAATGCTAAACATCCCACTTATAATTCCACCATTTCCATCCCAACACATGTGGCAGCTGATGTGTCACTTAGTGAGTGGACACACATTAATTGGTATTTATCTCTCTTACCCATGTATTCACTCACCAATTAATATGTGTCCACTCACCAGCTGACACATCAACTGCCACGTGTGTTGAGATGGAAATTGTGGGATTGTAGGTGGGATGTGTAGCATTACTGTTCTTTTAATGTTCTAATACAAAGTTCCATTAATGTATTTATTATTTTATTTATAAAATATATATAATAATATTTTTATAATTAAAAAGGGAGCATTTATTGCTGTTTCAAATTTGACATATGTTATACTGTGTGTCAAATTTAATACACAATATAGCATATGACAAATTTGGTATATTATTTGACGCTGCATTGAAGGATGGTTTTTGCACCCTATTCTAAATTTTAGCATTGGCATAATAATTTGACACATCATTGGAGATACTCTAACAAATGATACAATATAAATGGATTAAACTTTTCTCATGACTAATTCATACAAACAATTATGTTCTTTCATTTGTTAATCTGTTAGAATGTTGCAATGGTTTCACAAATTAGACTCTTGCTTTGTAATTTTTCTTTCGAGGGAATTTTTGCAATATTTTGATTTTCAATCACCATTCTTGCATAATTTTTACTTTCAAGTAGAATAACACTTGTCAATAGAGGCGTAGCTCAGCTAGTAGATGGATAAGCTTGAGGTTTAGGTAAATAACTCCCAAGTCAACGGTTCGAATCTTACCAATGTCGAAAGCTTTAAAAAAAATACTTGATTCCGAATTAAATATTGTCCAAAAAAAAAAAAAAAGTAGAATAAAACTTCATATTATTGTATGGTATCGTGATTGTGTTAATATAAAGACAAATCCATTTAAATATCATGTCAAAATTACAACTTTAATCCATTTAATTAGCATATGGAAGCCTACAATCTTAGGCTCTGTTTGATTTTTCCACTTAACATTGAATAGAGCTTAATGTGTTCCATTCAGTTATTTTGTTTGATTTTTTAAGTAGTAAAATCACTTAATGAGCACCTAAAACCACTTGTTTTGGAAAGTGAAAAAATTTCACTTTTCACTTAACACAAATTCAGGAGAATTTAATACAAAATTTTACTTCCAAAACTATCCTCACCAAGTTAATCTATTTCCAATTTTGTCTTATGTTAAAGCCCTATTTGTATTTATAATTTAATCTATTTCCTGATCTTGCCTTTTTCTTTCTCTTTTTTTTTTGGTCTTGCTGGCATGGTTTGATTGTTTGCTTTTGTCGCTGTTTGTACTCTGCTCTTGGGTTTTGGTTGCCCTTTTAATAAATGTTTACTGTTCAAAAAAAAAAAAAAAAAAGATATTCATGTTGTTATTTATTGATAATGATATTAAAATTTAGAACCAAAAAAAAAAAAAAAACAATCTATTCACAAACCAACCAATCCAGAATAATATAAATTACTAAATAAATTTATTGTCCTTAATATATTAAAATGTAAATATATAACAAATAATAGTTAGAAAGGTATAGAGGTAAAAATATTTATTTTCATATATTTATAACTTAAAAAAACAAACAACTTATCACTTATGTTCAGTTTTCAGTGAAAAAACAAACATGTTTTTCAGTTTTCAGTTTTCAGTCACTATTCAGTTTTCAGTAACATTCAGCACTGTTCAGTCTTCAGACAAAAAATCAAACGGGACCTAATGTACTAAAGATTTAATTGATATTTGTATTATGTAAACATGGTTACTACTTTCTTTTACATATTAAAATATCAATAATGTTTAAATTGGGATTTGATTTGTGATGTTTAAATTAATATCTTTTTTTTTTTTTTAATTTATCCGTGGGTGTCCGGGCCAGCTTACGTGGATCTCGACTGATCCCACAATGCCCTGAAGTTAACAGTCAGGTAAACCTCCAGTGGCCCCAAGAGAAACGTGGTTGTCAGGGATCAAATTTAGGACGTTCGAGTTTACGGCTCGCCCTAGTGACCAATGGCACCAACCCTTGGGGTTGATGTTTAAATTAATATCGTCCGATGTGATTTGGTGGTACGAACATTTCATCCATCCGATAACATCCAACATTTTTTTTCTAAAAATTCAGTCCATTAATTTAAGACTGGATTGCAAAGCTGCCAATGCTCAACTTATTTTAAGCTACAAGCCTACAAATTACCCATGTGGGAAACCAACTGGACCTTTGATGTCCGGTTATTTTTCTAAGGCCAATATGGTCCAATTTTTGGCATGATCTGGCCTTTTTATTGGTTCAGTCCAAAGCAGAAAAGTTGGTCTACCAACATTATCGATTGAGTTTGAGTGGCACAATAATATGGATTTGAATTCTCTAATTACCTCATCTTTTTCCCAACCTCACATAATCTCACAACTTAATGAATCATTGTACATCATTTTAACATGAAATTTGAACAAACAAATTAGGTAAACAACATTACTTTTTAAGATTTATATGGTTTTGACATAATATCAAAATCTATAATATCTTTCAGCTTTTTCAAGCTTTTACACGGCTTGGTCAACACAGATCATCAATTAGTTAAAAAAAAAAAAAGCACAAAAAATTAGAAGCCCGCCCGTTGGTGGAGAGAATCGTATGTATATATATATATATTCTCTCCCAACCGATTCCACGTTAATTTTGTTCACAGTCCCATTTCATAGAATAATACCATACGATCCAAAATATTAACCCAAAATGAACTCAAATGATAGGGTAAGTGAATTGTCTTTACCATACAAATCATATGATGATATCGTGAATGATATGGTAAAGACAAATCACTTGTTAAATTATTTAAGGTTGTTTTTTTTGTGTTAAATTTTGGATTGTTCTAGCATTAGTGTACACAAAAGTTTACATGATTTAGCACCGAGTAGATTCACCATAAATGTAGTCGAGAGTGGCAATGACTCCCACAACAAAAGCTTGATCAATGCCCGCTTTCACCACTATGTGATACAAATCCTTGCTTGTCATCAATTCCTCAATTTCTTTCTTCACTCCAATCTGTAATATTAATCAACAAATTTTTTAGTCAAGAGTCCTACCATTAATAGTTTTGGTGAAATTCGATATCAATCGAGTACTTAGGGGTATGTTGAACCTAGTAAGATCAAACCGGTTATGATTTAATAAATAAAGGTAAGATTCGAACCCTTATGTTGAAAGTGAAGTGCACGATCACTTAGCTAAGGATAGATGTGTTTCTCCTACCAAAGTAAACAATATAAAAATATTATTTTTAATTACCTGAACAATAATGTTGCCATTGGAGTCAACAATGCTACAATCTCTGTCTGGAAAATAGCCTTTGACTTCAAAATCCCAATCTTTGCGTCCGGTTTCAGCGGTGGAGATCCTTATTGCATTGTTCCTCACCAAACATGAGTCCTTGGGCTCCTTTAAACTAAAGACTAATTTCCGGGATCCTTCATAGTCAAAAGTGTAACCCTTCCATTTCCTATTAATGCTTAGAGCCTCAACCACCCCTCCCTGAAATTCCCAAAAATAAAAAATTGTAATGGTAAAATCAGTTTGGCTTAATCGATAAGGAATAGAATCTATATATGTGGGTATATTTGCATGTGCGACTATGTATCCAAAAGTTCCACGGCATAAATTTACTTGTATGAGTTGACAATGCTTTTGTAATGTGGTTAAAGATGTAGGAAATGATAATGAACATTAGTATTTAAACATTTTAATACCTAACCTTGCGAGCAACACGATCGACGAATTTATCATATGGATCGAGTACAAAGACAAACACATAATAAAAATTTAGATAACAAATAATAAATTCAAATATAATCACAATATATGGGGAGAGTCGAAACCAGTATTTCCTAGTGCAAGAACAAATTAAAATATTAAGTTTTTCCCATCACTTACTATAATCTATTTCGACCTTCCACTTCAAGTCATTCTCAATTAGTGTATCTTTATATTATACATACATACATATATATATATATATATAATTTTTTTGTTTTTTCAATTGTGATTCTTGTATTTCTGCAAATAAATCAGAAACTAATCGGGGAGACAAGAGGAATTGATGCTCTCAAGTCTCCAAAACCAGCCTGTCAAATGGGATATATATATATATATATATGCATAAGAAACTCGTTATGTATGTATATACGCATCCATGTAAGCACCAACATGCATTAATTAATCAATACAAAATCCCATCTGCAAATGAATTTGTATGTATATATACCTCAGAACCTCACATGTAGTATGACATGGAATATCAAAGATATATATATACACGATGATCATAAAATCATAAAATACGTACATACCTTTCGACGGATGAGAACCAGAGCATCTCCATTACCATCTTTGACAATCAACTCTCCTTTAACACCAAGAACTCCACAGCCATCAACACTGAAAACAACCCTTTGGTTGCTGCAATCCGTCACCACGAATCCTCCTCCGCTAATCACATGTGGCCTCCTCCTTACTACAAGCACCACCTGCGAAGCAGAGCAATACATCTTACTGATTATAGCTACGTTGTTCGTCTTCCCACTACTCATCATCGTCTAATTTTCGATAATATATATATGATAATGTTTTTGCTTATGATGATCTAATATGAAACAATCAATACACATATATAGATGTTAGAGACTCCCCACATGAGCCAATCAATATATGAGCTTAATAATTGTTGGCCAAATCAAGATTCAAAAGTTTGGCCGATTTTGACTATATATATATACAAGTAATTTATAATGTTACGTAGAAGGTGGAAGGAATATATATAGGTTGTGCACTCTACGTGGTTTCTTATTAAAGATGATGATTGGCAGTTCACGCGCCATCTTATTAACCAATTACATCAGTTAGTGGGCGCGTGTTGGATGGTTTGTCAACTTTTCATGGATAAAGTAGGAGCTACAGGACTTTATGCGAAGCTTCTTTGAGAAAAACTGGTGTTGGTTTTCAAAAGGCATTAGGGTGCTTTTGAAAATTTGGGCAACTTAATGACCAAGAAAAACCTGTTAATGAATATTGTTGATAATTTGGGTGACTGCAATTCAAAGGTCGGGTTGTTTTTTAATTTTTCTTCGTTTGAAGATTATTATCAAAACACGTGGCGATGTGCTGCACATCTATGACTATCATATGTGGTAGTGCATATTCTTTTTCAAATTAGTCGTTGGGCGTTCGAGTCCTGCTATAAACATGTGATCTCCCATTGTAGTGTTATGATAGTAGATATCTATTCGTAATATACATGTAACGTTCGATTTCAATAGACCAATTTACACGTTGAGTATACGAATTTTGAAAAAAAAAAAACACAAGGCAGACCAATCAAGGGTTTGGAATTTGGATAACAAAGAGGCCATGAAGCCCATAGAACTCATACGTTTGGGCCAAAGTTGGACCATATCTTCAGGATTGTTTATGATTTGACTAATGAACCCAAAAAAAAACAAAAGGAGGTACACGTGTGGACCTATCACACGTAACAAAATCATCACTAAAGTAAGCTAGTGACAATGATTGTCCATTCTGAATTTCTGATACCAGCGGCTCACGTTAATTTTGAAACGCCTCGAATTTCTAACATGCTCCGGAAACTTGACACTTGACTTTTATTTTCTCTTTCTCCCTGTATGCAACGTTTACTACTCTGGAGTCTGTAAAGAGCGGTAAACATCGAAGTTGAGATGACTTGTCAAATCAAACGGTGGGACCCGCTTTAGGTAACACTGAAAAAGTGGACCCCAACATGAATCTTGATGTTCGTGCTCACGCTGCCCTTGTGCGCGTGGATTTCAATCCGATGGTGGCTCTCTACCGGGCTCATCATCAACCAGTTTATAAGACCCGTACGTAACTCAGCATGCACAAATTGGGTTGGTTTGATACCTGTAAACGCTTGCTTTCTTCATAAGAAATTATCGGATAGTATAAAGTTATAGCCTCATGTTGCGTAGATGATATGCTCGGAAAAGATTGTGAATTCGAATCGTCTCTATTATATTTTCTTAAAAAAGAAAATCTTTATTTAAACGAGCCGTGTTTCCATCTAATTGTATACGGGTACGTTGTAAGTAATACAACTAAACTATGTTCGCCCAAATAATGATTTGGGTAATAGAAAATGCAAACGAGGAGTTGTCTTAGATAAAGTTGTTGGCAATGTGATTCCAATTTTGTTTTTTTGTATGGGTCTTTTAGTATTTTTAAGAAATGAAATCTATTGAATGGATATTTCAAATTCCAGATTCACTTGCACACCTGAGAATCATTACAAGAATGATAAAAGGAATCAGTCATTTACTAGAAAAAAACAAGAAAAGAAATTTGATCAAATGGTCAGATAGGTGAAAACTAGGCAAGCATATAAGGAGCAGCACGAGTTTGCTAGATTGCCTTGTTGGGCTAAAAAAATAATCCCTCTAGGCATGTTGTGACTTTAAAATTATCACCCCATTGCTCTATCTCTCTCTTTTCTTTTATTTTTTATAATAAATAAATAAAACCCAAATAGTGTAACGCATTCTTCTCGAGATTCTATAATGTTTCATTGGAATTAGAAATAGAGAAATTATCAGCAAGATAAGTTACGTTCATTTAGTCAAAAAATTTATTCCAATGATTGACGTTGATATTAAAAGCACAGATTTCCTTTCGGGTAGAGGTGGCCACGGTTCCAGTAAACCGTCGGTTTTGTCCGTGATTTATCGGAACCGGAGGGGCCAAACCGAAACCGGAAACTGAAACCTAAACCGCCGGTTTGAAAACCGATGGTTCCGGTTTCGGTTTCGATTTCGATTTGGGTTTGGGTTTGGGACTCCTCCAAACTGACAAAAATCGGTGGTTTTATCCGCTGTTTAAAAAGCTGGTTTATTAAAAAAAAAATTTATTAAAAAAAATCCAACCAATCAAATATTGCCACGTGGCAGCGAATTAAAAAAAAAAAAAACCAAAACCAAAACCAAATCGGACCAAACTGAACCAAAACCGGACCAAATCAAAACCGAAATCTCTAAACCGTCGGTTTGAAACTAGTACCAAACCGATGGTTCCGGTTTCGGTTTCAGTTTTAGATAGCCACAAAACCGAAACCGAATCGTGGTCATGACTACCTCCAGGTTTGAATTTAAAAGGGGTAAGTTAAGTTGATAAAAGATATACCACAAACAGAGGTTAGTGGAGAGTGGAGACTTTGTTTTTGTATTGTTTTTCTTCTCAAAGTCAGGGCTGTTTGGTTGCTAGTTTCAGAATCCAACTCTCTCAAAACAGAGAAATGGAAATCTCTCTCTCCTACGCAGATGTCACGTGTGATCTCTGAGGTACTACATTACATCGTGCTTTTCGCTTCTCTCTGCTCTCAGCAGAGCAAATAATACATTCGTTTATAGAGAGACAGACAACCCACACACACAAGCATAGCAGACAGTTTATGCGTGTGCTCAGTCATAAACAAAACTCAAACTTAAAAAAAAAAAAAAATCAAAAAAATCAAAAAAATCAAATCTCTGTAACTCAAAAACTCGATCAAATCGTTGCAACTTTTTGCAAAATGGGTTCGTACACAAACTATGCAGACTTTTTTCACAGCCGTCTTTACCATTATTATTATTTATTACCACACAAAGGTTCTGTCTCGAGAAATATCAAATCTCTCTCTCTCTCTCCCCACGCACAGTCTGTGAGAGATAATAATGACTGTCTTTTTATCTTCATTATTTATCACTCTTTAATAAATCCCCATTAAATTTCCCATTAAACACTAAATAAATATTTTTACAGCTACACAGCCTACACTCATGATTCATGTTTGTATAAATGTATGGTATAGTACTAGCAAGCAAGCGCTGCTGTTAATGTTATTGTTTCAACTTCTCCAGAGTCTTTTTTTTTTTTTTTCCTTTTTTTTCTTTTTTTTTTTCTTAGACAGTAATTATCCTTGTCAGAAGCACTAATTACTGCTCCTGCCACTGTCACAGCCTCAACCTTTTTCATACCTAACATTACTTGCTCTCTCTTCTTCTTTGTCCCTTGCTATTTCCTGCTACTCTGTTATTTTTATTTTTTCCTACAGCTTGAGTCTCCTTTTGGCTTTCAAGTTTTTTCTTTGCTCTGTTTTCTTTTCTTTTGGGGGCTGATCGAGTTGACAGTAGTAGTAGTAGTATTGCACTAACTTTTTTTTTTTCTTTTCCAACGCCGGTCATCGGAAAATCTGTTTCCGGGTAAATGGCTGCTCAGTCCGGTTCAACTTCTTCTGTGCCTTCTCTGCCGCCGCCATGTCCGAAATCTCCGCCGGAGTATCCGGATTTGTACGGCAAACGCCGGGAAACAGCTAAGGTGCAGTTGATGGAGAGGGAAATCGGCTTTCTTGAGGTGGGTTTTGTTCTTAAGTGATTATTAATACATGCACCATATTTTAAAGAATGTTACTTGAAATTGTAGAGACAGAAAAATGCAAACTTTTCAAGTGTTGCAAGTGTAATAATGTTTAAAATGGTTGTTGATAAAATTTATCTTTAATTGGTATTTTATTTATTTTTAATTAGTTTTAATGTATATAATAACCTTCATTGTTATGAACTTTGAATTCAAGGTAGGTGATTGGTTTCTCTGTGTGGTTTACTGACAATAAAAGCTTTTTATGGTATGAATTGAAATTGTTTACTGATAAATTGTCCTTCCAAAGTAGAAAACAAAGTCATTATCTTTAGGACTGACTTCTGTGCCCAGACTAACTAACAAGCACATGTCCTCTTCCCATCTGATGCACTCTTGCTGGAGATCTGCCAGAATGCAGAGGCTCCTTCTTTTTTTAAATTGATTTGACTGTTTGGATGGTGGGAAAATTTTGATTTATGGTCTAGAGTACAAATGAGAATTGGTTTTGGCAAATTTTGTCCAGTGTGTGATGGAGAATGGTTTTGTAACAGGAACCCATTCCCCTGAATTAGTACACACCAAATGTTTTGTCTGTCATGATCCTGATAATACTGCAACTCTTTTCATACTTACATATAGAATCGGTAAGATTCGGTCAATGTTTCAATAAAATTATAAACTAAACATCTCGAAAATGGTTGCTGTCTGTTCACGTTCACTTTTTCGAATCATTCTCTTGCGTTTGGAAAATATTATTAACATTTTTACTCTGATCAGGAGGAGTTGAAATCAATTGAAGGACTCCATCCTGCTTCCAAATACTGCAAAGAGTATGTTCGCTTGTGCAATTGCTTAGAAAGCACCTTATTTGTCATTTATCAGTTTATTCAATTAGAAGTGAATCGTTCTTATATTTTCAATATTGGATTATATTTAATAAATTCTGTAATAGATTGAACTGAAATTTTTTCAGGGTTGCTGATTTTGTGCTGGCAACCTCGGATCCTCTGATACCTATGTAAGTGCTCAGACACTTGTTACTATCAATGTTCTGTATTTCAGAAGAGGTTTCGATCCTTATATTGTGCTCTTTCTCATGCAGGAATCGAAAGAATCGAAGATCATGTCGTTTCTGGAAGTGGCTCTGGTACCATTTACTTTTCATGTTGTCATTGTTCTGTATGGAATTAGAATGCTTTACCGTGAAGAACGCTTAGTCCTTTCAAATGTGATCTAATTTTCCTATGTTTGTGCAGTGGAATGCCCTGTTTTAAGTGCTCTTGGATTTCATGGATATGCTGTTGCTGCTGTTATTCTAGGTGTTCTATTCGTCTACAATTGCCACGCTGCTGCAAATGTAATAATCCATGCAGCGACTGTGACTGTAATCTATGCAGCGGCTGTAATCTATGTAGATGTAATTTATGCAACTGTAATCCATGTGCCTGCTGTGCTATACCAAAGTGTTTGCGTCCAAAGTGCTTGCGTCGTTGTTGTTGTAGTTGCTGCTGCTGCTCTTGCCCACCATCAAACTGCTGTAAAAAAATATCATGCAGCAAAGATTGTTGTTGCGTTTGCCGGTTTCCTTCATGCCCAGATTGCTCTTGCTCTTGTTTCCAATGGAAATGCCCTCGTCTTAAATGTCCGAAGGTATGCCTTCCTAAATGTCCGAAGGTACGCCTTTGTTGCAGTTGTAAAAAGACCTGTTGTTGCACATGTAATCCATGTTGTTTTTTCTTCTAGCATATAATTGCTTCATAAGGAAGCTCTGTCAACAAACCATACTACTCTAATAATAATGGAGATTGGAGTATATCTTTCTCAATTTTGGGCAACTTTGTTTAATTATTTCGTTTTTCTAATGCGTTTAGATTCCATTGAAATGTCTTAAATTTTATCTATAGTTAATAACATATATAGAGGAACATGTATAGCAGATTAGCAGGTTTCAGCTGATGTTCGTGCAGGATCCTGATTTGTATTCATTTTTATCGGTGCAAACGGAAAAACATATCGAATCTCGCATCGCATCACATAATTATAAGAATGTACTAAAAACTTAGCCAGTTTTTAGTCAGAATTGGTATGGTGCTTTGTTAACTAATGGTTAACATAGTTTCATATGAACAGAAATAAGAGTGTTAAATCTCATTCATTCATTCATATCCGGACCTACAAGTAATTAAATTATTGATGCAAATAATTGAATTTGAATCGGCAAGCCATGTTTTGAAAAAATTCATGGGTCGCTACTTGTCACTGGACACTTATCAGTTCTGCATTACTGTTAATACAAGCAGACATGCAGAGATGTCTTTTCATTTCAATCCTATGCCAATTCAATTCTCAATCATTTTGTTTGTTGACAAATCCAAGCAAGTCAGGTTGGTGACTGACTACACAAGTAACGTGGAAAAAAAAGAAGCAATGATTTGGTATAAACACTGTTGCAAGATTAGCAATTCATTTATCTAAATTCAAAACATTACTTGAAACGAATAACTTAATCACAATCTCAGCCACACTTGCTTGCTGGATTGCATTTGAACTCTGGTTTTGTTCCTGCATTTGTAGGGTTTCATCAGCCCAAAAAAAAAAAAAAAAAAAAAAAAAAACCCATAATTGAGTTATCTCGTCAACACTGTCCATGAAAAAGCAACTGGGCTCTTGACTTGATGTTGAGCATTACCCCACAAGATTGAACCAAATTCAGACCTACTCATCTGCTTTGCACCTTTCTTCGCCACAAATGTGACTGTGTACCTCTTCTTCTCTCCTACGCTTCTAAACGTAAGCTGTCTGGGCCTAACCGAAATTCCCACGGAGGATGGCCCAGTGACCGTAACATTGTAAATGGACCTAGCTGGCCCAACATTCGTCAACTCGCGAGTGTATCGAACAACCCTCTTGTTTCCAAACAAGACTGAGAATGATGGGTAGTTGAGTTCACCAGGGTCCTTGAATTTCATCGAACACGTTGCATTGGGCCTCTTAATGATGGCTTGAACATGTTCGATGGTGTAGTCCAATGAGCACAAGAATGCTACGTATTCATCAGTAGAAATGTCGTAAACAAGCCCTGGAGAAAGGGCTTTTTGTGGGTCGACATGGCCTGAACCATGAGCCCATGGATCTGAAAATCCACCACCACCAGCATCCTTGAGTGGAGATTTGGTGTTGTCCACGGTATAAGCTGTAGTCATTAGTGCCGATTTGATCGCACTCGGGCTCCAATCTGGATGGGCTGCTTTCAGCAATGCACCTACACCACTTATGTGTGGGCATGACATAGATGTACCTATATAACATTACAGTCGAATAAATTCAAATTGCGGTTTCGTATCAAGTGACATGGCACACCTAATGTAATGTCAAATTCTAAGAAGAAAAATAGCCGTTGGGAATAGGGCATACCTGACATGATGTTGAAGTGAGTTTTTCTATTGTCATTCTCCAATTCAGTGGGACCAATGGCCTCAGACCATGCGGCCAAAATGTTAACACCAGGCCCAATCAGATCAGGCTTCAAGATCTGCGGCGTCACAATATTAGGCCCTCTTGAGCTAAACGCCGCCACCACAGGAGATGGCTTCACATTCAACACCGTCCCACCAAACGTAAGCAGAGCCGTCGGATTCGCATTTGATTTCGCATACTCCCTCATCGAATCACCCACTTTCCTCCCCACCGCCACCGCCGGTAACAAGTGACTGTCCGCCACCAATTCCTCGCCGCTAGCGGCTGTGTTCGCCAGTATCATCCCGACGCCACCGGCCTCCCCTACTACAGCTCCTTTTTCGACACGTGCGTTAATTCCTCTGTCGCAGATAACTACTTTTCCACGTACAAGTTCCGGGTTAAGTGAACCGGGTAAACAGAGATTAGCCGAATTGTTTGAGTTTTTGTTGTAAACCAAACTCACCGGTTTATTTCCCATTCCTTTACCACTATAAAGTGACACACCAGTGGATTTATATTTATTGCCCAGAACTACGTAAGCTGGAAAATCACGATCCAACGTACCCGCACCAACCGTCATGATCCACGGAGCCACGTTTGCAAGCGACGCCTTCGACGGCCCACTATTGCCAGCAGAGCATGACACGAAAATCCCCTTCTCCATTGCAGAGAAAGCTCCAATGGCAATAGTGTCTCTGTAATACGGTGCAGATCCGCCGCCTAGAGACAGTGAGAGAACATCCACACCGTCCAGTATAGCCCGATCCATACCAGCTAGAATGTCCGAACCGAAACACCCAGTTTTCCAGCAAACTTTGTAGGTCGCTAGTCGCGCGTGAGGGGCCATTCCACGCGCTGTTCCGCTGGCGTAACCTAGTAGACTAGCATTGGCCACCTGTGACCCGGCGGCGGTGCTGGAAGTGTGAGTTCCATGGCCGTCTCCGTCACGAGGAGACACGATTTCTCTTGCTTTGTTCATGTAACTACCACCAGAAGCCATGTGATAACCTTTAGAGAAACTACGAGCACCGATTAGCTTTCTATTGCAAACTTTGGGACTAAAATCAGAACCCGACTCGCACTCTCCACGCCATCTTTTGGGAACTTCTGGCATTCCCGAATCGTCGAAGCTTTTGGACTCTGGCCAGACCCCAGTATCGAGAACACCTATAACAACGTCGTGAGAGGCTTGGTCTAAGTCAAGAGTGTTGTGACCCTCCCACAATCCGAAATCTGTGTTGAGACCCATAAACTCAGGGGTGCGAGTGGTGTGGAGAGTGTACAGAGTGTCTTCGTAGATGCCGATGACGGAGTCAGACTGGCGCAGAGATTCAGCTTGAGCGGGATCGAGAGAGGCAGCGAAGCCGTTGTAGGCGGTTGTGTAAGTGTAGAGAAGAGTGTCGGGTGTGGAGGAGGAGGTGAGAGATTGAAGACTGGATTCGTACCAGTCGTGGTGAGTGGAGAAGGAAGAGGGCTTGTCGTTGTTTTTCATGTGGACTATGTAGGTTTGTTTGGCTGAGAACGAGAGTGAAAGACATTGAAGAATAAGAAGAACTATGACGAAGAAGGCAATGGAAGCCATGGCTGTTGAAGAAATTAGTACAGTCGCTAATTAGATGCGACTGTCAGAGAAGATGGAAAAGATGATTGACCAATGTCGGGTTTATAAATAAATTTGGATATTATAAAAGGATCGTCTTTTGCTTTTATTACTATTATGCCATCGTCGCTAACTTCTATTTTATTAGCTACGTGGTGGTGGTGGTACAGTCTGTCGTGAACTTATTTTGTCAATCTCTCCACGGCAGTTTGCTATTAAATACTAGGCTAGACGGTGCTTATTCGGTCTGGAATTTATTTATTTTTAATTATTTTTTCTATATACAAAAACAATATTTAATTTCTTAAAAAAAATTAATATTTAAAATTTAAACTGTATAACTAGGATTTAATTTCGTAAACCGATTAATTGATAAAATCAGTCGATAAATTGGTTAAATCGTTTGTTTTTTTTTTTTTTACCCATCATCTAATACGGTCAATTTTATCATAATCGGGACAGTCGACGACCGTCTAGTCACGTATTTTTAAAAACCGAGTGCAGGTCATATTTTATCATTATATCATCATTTCTTTTTAGATTATTGCATTAAGATTTTTGGAATATTATAATCACGTGACAAATTTTAAGATTCACAAGTAATTCTAATTTTTACTTAAAGGATGTTTAGGTGTATATGGTTATGAAGCATATGAAGACAAGCATGACTTACAGAGTCACAGGTTCATTATAATTTATAAGCAATTGACTAGTGACCGGAAACCGAGACCTGTTGATTCAAGTTAATTTTTTGGTCCGTATCGAAGAAGCAAGCTCTTCATTAATTCTTTGAGATCCACTTATAATCATATTTTATGATCTAAGTGAAGTTACGGGTTTAAGTATATCATACATTGACATGTTAAGTCGGTGTAACTTATATGCCAAATTATTTGAATATATAATCTAAGCAAATTAACATATGTTTTAAGAGGTAGACCGTAGACACAATATAATTCAAGTAAAAAAAAATAACAAATAACAAACAAATATGATTTATATATATATGAGTATTACATTATAAATTTGGGATATTTTTAGAAGGAGGAGAACTCGAATCCATAACCTTGTGGCTGTATGTGTGAGAGGTTTACCATCGGACTAACCTTATCTCATCAAACATGACGAAAAAAATAAAAGAATTATTTGGTTTTTCCAAATTCCAACAATGGACGTGTGTCGTGGTAGTGTGGCAGTGTGGTACAGAGTCCAGTATAAAAATGAAAAAAAGGAGAGAAATGGAGGGCAAAAAAGGAATAAAAAAGAAAGGTGGGAAACGATAATCAAGGTGGGAGTTGCCGAGTTGCGCAAATGATGAGACACATGATTTTGTCATTTAGCTAGTGGAGATTAGACCACTCTCTACTTACTACACCACTCCCAAGTCCTAATGCCTAACGGCTATATTTTTTGTTTTTGACTGATGAGTGATGAGTCATGAGAAAAAAATCTTATTATTTTCCATTTTCTTTATGGTTATGGTTATGGTTTGACCGGTATTAAACCTCTCACATTTATGGTATTAGGTTACGGAATTACAGGTTCAAGTCCTTCCTTTAAAAAAACCAAAAATTTATATAATAACTATTACAAAATCGATCTCATTTACAAAATCGATCAGTAATGAAAATCAAGTTTTATTGTTCCAATAAGTAAAGGTGTGCTGAATTTATACATTGCAAGATTAATAAATAAAAAAAACACCACAGATTTTCTTTCAAAGAAAAAAAAATAAAAAATATATTAATTTAACTTTGTCATACAGTGAAAAGCTACTAAAGTTGAGTGGACTACTCAAAGCATGTCTGATGACTCGGTTGCTTAATCATTTGCTACAACGCATCATTATAAATTTATAATAGATTAATAGGAATGCATTTCTGCAATTAAAAATCTTTCTTCAATAGAATTTGAGAATAAATTATATTACTCTATATAATTAATATTAACAATATGAGATTTATTTATAATTTAAGATAATCGATGGAACTAAATCTACAGTAAAAGAAATAGACAATATGAGAACTAAAATATATACGAAACAAAATAGATCATATATAGGAAATAAACCATATCAAATCATATCATATTTGATACAGTAATAAACATATATTCGACAAGATGAGAGTATCCCTCTTCCAGCTATTTAAAGATTAGTTTTAGCTTCCCGATAAGGTCCAATTTGATACTTTATGTCATTCTTTCGGAAAGAAAGAAACTTTTTACGATATAAAATTTAAAAGGATTATGCAACGATTTGAAATGTACAACTATCTATACAACTATACCCTAACGAAAAAACATAATAATAATCGAAATAAATGAGAGGATGCACTTCCCCTTTCATTAAAAATAGATATGTATTATACGGTGACGATAATTCGAACACGAAATATTATGGAACCGAATGAACAAAGTGAGACATGAGTTTATAGAAAGGAGAGGTTGGGCCCAGGATGCATATAGAAAGCGCATACAATGGCGCTGATCAAGGCAACAAAAAAGTAAAACACACTGATAATATGAAAAATATGCCGGATGCCGCACGCTTACTATGCTTTTCTCTTTTGATAATAATGTCTACGCGCTTTCTTCACCGATTTGACTTCTCACCCAATCTTCCATTTTACATTAACAAATCTATCATTAATTTTCTTTTCTAATTATTTCATTTATTGTTATTGCATATTTTGCAAACTCTTGTGTATTTTAATTTTTTTTATTAAGAAGATGTTTGAAATATTTGTTTAGTGTTTGAAAGTCGAAGAAAATATAGTACTTTTGTCCTATTTGGTCAATTTTGCATGAGAAAAAAACTAATGTCTATAATATTAGGCTGTTTTTCTAATTTTCCAAGAAATTAGGATTTTCTTTTTCAATTAGTGAAGTACTTTTGAATTGACAATTGCTAATACAGATTTTGGAGTTCTTTTAGACAAAAAATGCAAAATTAGAAGTGGAAATAGCGATCAACTTTGGATCAGTGATCCATGAAAAAAGTACATAGGGATTAGTAGCTAATTGAGTGTGAGTTAATCAATACATTGGCCTGTAATCTTGGTAAAAGATTGTAAACAAGAAAAAAAATAAAGTAAAAAGATCTCTGAAGACAACACTGCCTCCTTGTTTCACAGAATAGTAGACATGGCCAGAAGAACAAGTTGAGCAAGGATAAAACGGAAAGCGTAGAGCTTTTAAAAGAAGAGATAATTAGCTTTATTCATTCTTGGTTCGAGTGGCCGGTGGGTGGTGTCCACCTCCCAATCCACGTTAATGATGTATGTTTAAGTGTCACCATACACATTTTATAGCATTTATAAGGAGTTTTCTTTTCATATTATGGGAGTAGATATTCAGACCGTACATATAGAGATTGATCTCGACAGGTTTCAGCAAACCCCTGAATCGTTCAAGGTCAAATTAAAAAAACATAAAAGTAAAAAGTTGAGAATTATTAGAGAGGATGGCCATCATCTCCTCCCTGTGGTCTTTAATGCCCCATGTGCATTTCTTTTCACTTTCTTGCACTTGTTTCAGATTCAATTTCAGCACCATAGAATGTACACTTTGAGAGGAAGAGATCGATCCTACTCAATGATATATATATATATATATATAAATTCAAGCCACTTATATATATATATAATATAAACGTATTGTTCTTTCGGTTCTCAGTGGCCTCCTCTTGCTCTACCTATAATAATATTTGTATATTTGCATGCTGCCATTATATACTTGCACAAAACAGAGTGTCCACTACTCTGTTATCTCAACAATACCACCTTGATCAAGACATTTATAATACTTTTTTTTCTCCCAATGGGAATCTCAGTCCATCCCTACGCAGGAATGATGTCACATTAATAAAATTTTTAATGAAAATTCGAGAAAGAATATATATGATTTTGAAGTTACAAGAGAGGTAAGAGTAAGAAAAATTGAATAGATAGATGTGAGCATGCATAAGTGTGCATGCATATTTCAACTTTCAAAGTGTATGATATATATATATCTCAATGCTTAGGTACTAACCGGTTAATATTTAATGTACTGACTCTACCAATGAGGTATTGGTACGTGACATATTTTAAACGAATGTAAAGAGATAAATGTAAAAAGTGAAAGAAAAAATACCACGTGCTAGCACCCTATTGGTGGATCGGTATCTTGGGTACCCGAACATTTTTCATATATATATAATAAAAACACAATGATATGTGTGAATGAGTGTGCAGTACACAATGATATGTGTGAATGAGTGTGCAGTTTTGACTGGTGTGTAAAAAGTGTGAGAAAGTTCCCATCCAGTTTCCTCACTGTTTTGTAGTGAAAATGTGAGTAATTGCACATGGGAGAGAGATCATTTCATTTCTCAAACCCAACAAAAAAAGCTTTGGTAGTTGAAAG
Source organism: Acer campestre (assembly GCA_954870605.1). NCBI lineage: Eukaryota > Viridiplantae > Streptophyta > Magnoliopsida > Sapindales > Sapindaceae > Acer > Acer campestre. Next base: position 31,489,574 of record OX940804.1, on the reverse strand, counting down.
CTGTCTTCTATATATTACTTAATTTCTTACCTAATCCAAGCATTCATTTTTAATAGAAACAAAAGTTGGATGGCCAAGTTGCTTGCTGTTCATGTTAATAATTGTAGTCAATAAAGAAGACAGCACATTTAGTCACAATTAACGAAAAAGAAATGCCACACTCAATTGAAGCTCAAGAAGACGAATAAAATGGAGACAAACAAACAAGAATCAATAAACGTTTTTCAAGTGTTGCGGTTATGAGTTTAAGAGAGTTATTTAAAGTGATGGTGGCATAGGCTACCCTAAATTTACTGTACTCGAATGTGTAGATTATCATTAATGCGTGCTCAATTTAAAGAGTCTTCCAAGAATAGGTAAAGAATTTAACACTTGTCTACGATTTCCAAAGGATATCTACATGACCACATTTATACTATATAATAAAACTACGCAACATTCCTGACAAGAGTCGCTTTGGCCGAGTGGTTAAGGCGTGTGCCTGCTAAGTACATGGGGTTTCCCCGCGAGAGTTCGAATCTCTCAGGCGACGCAACACTTTTACAATTTTTTTTTTTCCAAAAAAGAAAAGGTAGAATCAGCACTCATGCAAGACCTGGATAACTAGGTAGGCTTTTTGTGAAAGATTAGCCGAGAAAGAAATAAAAATGCTTTTGAGTAGCAAGTTACTGAAAACCTAAAAACTTACGAGACCGTCAATGTAATTATGTTTTTTGCTTTGGAAGAATAAATTTTTCAAACTTTAAAATTCATTCAAGTGATAGAGATCGTCCCATACAATTTTTTCTCCATATTTCCCCAAATTTCACTTTTTAGCCTTTAATTTGAGGGATACATTACTTTGGAGCACGAATACAACCCCCAAAATTCCTCTTTTCAGTCTTTTACAAATATACATGATCATCTTGAAAACAAGAAAACTTTGATGAAACCCATTGATTTCATATACAACTAGCTAGCCCCGCATTCATCATAACAGGAGGATGAGTACCAAAGATTTGCATAAATTGACAATATATTTTCCCCCTTTTTCTAGTTTAAGGTTTTATGATCGATACTGTTTCTCCCTTAATTCATTTCTCTTCTCTGTCGTGTCAAAATGGTATCCGAACTACTTTTATCCAATATAAAAAAAAAAAATTCAAAATGTATAGAAGTTGGAAGCATGAGGGGAGAGGGAGAGGGAGAAAGAGAACTAAACAAAGCGTAGATGATTATGGCTACATTTTCACATAGCACAGTTGAAGCATTAACATTCAAAATCCAAGTAACATCCATTCAAATTTTTTAATAACAAAGACAATCTGGTAGGATTAACAGAAACCCAAAGAGTACCAACAGGAACTCAAATCTTCTACTTCAAACCCGCACCACATAGCGTAAAGGTAACCCAAAGGCTCTAGTGGCCATACTTCTGAAACTCCCACTCGCTGTTATCTGCAAAAACGAGAAACGCATAAAATAAACAAAATGAGTCAACTGCCTGAGGAAGAAATTGAGGAAGCAATAAGTAATGTGGAATGAAGCATACCCAATGGGCAAACTTGTCGTGTCTTCAGCCATCGACTGATGCAATGGAAGTGAAATGCATGGTTGCAAACCCCTACAGACACAAGAACCAATGTTCTTCAAAATGTTAGGAGAATGGCTATTTCATCATTGCATGCAGTCATTGGTCTTATAATTATTGACAATGAAATTAAATTAAACCTGTTTACTCTAAAAGTATTGAGAAAATAGGAAAACATGCTTTTTCCCATTCTTTGAGGTATTTTACACTCGTTAGTCATAACAGGAAAGGTTCTAGCCCTAATAAAAAAAGAACAAGGTTACCAAATACCAAACCAACCATCGATAGGTAAAAAATAGCAGCAGTAAGCATACTAAGGTGTTGTTAAGTAGTATTTCAAACAAAATCACAGTAAACTTACAAAACCTAACGAACTAATTCCAAAAATCTAAAATAAATAACACAATGTGTTGTGAATTTATGCACTGGATTTTTAATAAGATGACACTAAAGAAAACAGGGCAAATAAAACGAAGGATACCCACAACAAGCAGACACCAAATTTACATGGCTCTAATAACTAATACCATTTTCCATGAAAACTGATAGAATCGACAAACCCGTGAGAGACCCCAATTTATTTACAGCCTCTCTTTTCCCTCTCATTGTGTCTATAATCTTATTCATTGTTGAAAAAAAAAAAAAAGGGCAAGGGTGCCAAAACATTTGACATTTGACAATGGGATTTGAATTTGATTCCTACAATTTGTTTTGCTTGCTAACATAATGGATGAGATTTATTCTTTTGACCCAACATTCATAAAAAGCTTGCATGTACATTGTGGTTGCTTTAGATATTGTGTTGGACACCATATAATAACATTGTATCATTTATTATATGTAGTTCAAAACATGTTACTAGCTCAAAAAATTTATGTTTCACAGCCAACTTGAAGCCAGAAAAACTTGACAACTTCCTAATGCCTAAAACTGGGCCAATTAATTGCGGTTGCTTTTAGATATTGTGTTGGACTCCATAAAAAAAAAAACATTGTATCATTAATTAAATGCAGATCAAAACATGTTAGTAGCTCAAAACTCTTAAGTTTCACAGCCAGCTTGAATTTGAAAAACTTGAGCCAACAATTGTGATTGGCAGTAACATTATTCAAATTAGATCTAGTAAATGACAACAATCAGCTAACGTAACATTATTCAAGTTAGATCTAGTAATTCCTACAACACTATTACATAGAGTCCAACAGAAATAATTTATACCCTACGCCAAAAACCTGAATAACTCAAGCTTCTCCACATAATCCAAATTCCTAACTTGCAGACTGTTTGTGTAGCTTGCAAAAGTCAAGGACCCAAATGTCTGTGTATTAAAATCAATTATACATGGACATTTGCATATGAACTAACTGTCTCTCAGAAAAACTATAAAGGTAAACAGATATACAATTGCATTCAAGACTTCTAAAACGCAATATTACCCAATACAAATATAAGATTAGTAGCAAATATCAAGCACCAGATGAACTTATGAAAGAAAATACAGAAAATCATAATACCTTACACAAGTGTACATTCCAGACACCTTTAACCACTGTTGTATTTGCAATCGATACGAAATTCCAGTTCAATAATAAAATTACATATTATTGTGATAAAAGTAAAAACCATTATTATTTTCTTTCTGGAGCCAAAATAATAAAACATGCGCATCTACAACAGTATATATAACCCAAATTAAAGCTTTTTCGATAATAGTAATAAATAAAATAATAATAATAATAATAATAACATACCCCAAGCTACAGTGCACTCCTCGCTGGTGGCGCTAGCCTGGTTTGCCTGACACTCGATGCCTAATCACCAAAATCGAAACAAAAATCAGATAACATAAAACACCACAAAAGAAGCACAAGATAAAATAAGAGAAGATAACTCACAGAGATCCATGATATGGTTTCTACAAATAGCACAATTATCGACAACAATATCTGCAACAATGGATCAAACGGACATCAATAAACGAGTTTCCAAATTAATAGATGAAAATCATAAAAGAAAAAAAATTAGGGTTAGGGTTATAAAAAAAAAGTACCCCAAGCCCAGAGTGCGACAGCGCTCCACTTTTTGATCTCAAAACGTTTGGGCTTCTTGGAAGAAGAAGAAGGACCAGCGCTGCTGGATGCCTCGCCGGCTGGAATCATCGGCACGTCGGAGTCCAAAGTTGTCATTGTTTTGTTGAACGGAATAATAAGTAAAACAAACGCTTGCTTCGATCTGTCAGAGTAAAACAACCGAATGGCAACCTATACGCAATTTTGGGGAGCTTGGTACAAATAATCGAAAATACTCAAATCTCTGCATGTGTGTGGGCTTTGGGCTGGGCTGGGCTGGGCTTGTATTATTAGCCTTGGTTATCCCGTATTTATGTATATTATTTTCTTTTTAAACTCTGATAAGTTGTATACTTGTATCGAGAAAATCCTCGGTGCACCGGGTGCACCAGTTGAGTGTTGCACCCAACCACTAGTAGCTTGACACATAAGCATGTGTCGGGTAAAATAATAATAATAAATTTGAAAGGATGAAAGAGAAAGGAATAAACTAATGATGAAAAAAAATATAAAAACCAAACAAAAAAGCTGACACATACTTATGTGTTAACATATCAGTGGTCGGGTGCAACATTCAACTGATGTAGCCGGTGCACTAAAGATTTTCTCCCTTGTATCATGTATGTGGACAAGTTTCATTGGAAAACGCATTAGGAAAAGAAACACAACTCTTTAAGTGAGAATTTAATTCCTGATTTGTGCGTGGAACACATATAATTTGATTCTAACTGATTTTAATAAACACGGTAATCACAAATCAATAATTAAGTTTTATTTCTCTAATTAGGATTCCTGATTAATAATTATGTCATATAAGCGCGATCATATATGAAGCCAAAAACTTAGGTTGCGTTTGATTTTTCATCATTGAAATTGAAAATAGAATAACTTACGGTCTTTTTTTTTCCATAGAAAACTGAATTGAATATAAATGATAAGTTGTTTGTTTTTTTAAGCTACAAATATTTGAAAATAAATATTTTCACATCTATGCCCCTTTTACTATTATTTGTTATATATTTATATTTTAATATATTAAAAACAACTATAACATGTAATTTAATAATTCTAAAACAAAATTATTTAGTTGTTGTAGTTGATCAGATCTATAATTAATAAAGTCGTCGAGCTGGGCGCTAGCAACATGTAAAATAAGAGAAAATAGCGGTGGTCGAACCATATGGTCCATTTGGGGATTCTCCGACGCTCAAGTCAGTATATTGAGTAAGATAAAACAAGCAAACCGTGGGTTCGACGTCTCTTCTCGAGTGTAGTATTTGATGCTAAGTATCGAAGAGTTCGATGTCAAGCATGCGTTGGGACAATTGTTAGCTATGTTCAATGGCTCGTCAATATTGGGCTCTACTTAGCTCAAACGAGAGTGTAGGTCGACTTGCCAATTGTCGAGCTAAATGAATTAAATGAAATGAGAGATTTGTAGAGCTATGGCTTGGCGTTTATGTATTGTGGAAAAACAGGAACCCCTCTTTTGCAGAGGGGTGTGTTATTTATAGTGAAGGCCTGAGGCCTCCAAACGTTCAGCCCCTTTAAGTGGGGGCATGGATCTCGAGCCATTAATCACCCGTTTCGATCCATATGGATCTGGTGATTTAAGGCAATTAAACTCTTTGTTTGACGTTGAGCTTTAGGTAACGTTTCATATGTTATTGAGGTGTGCTCAAGGCCATTTAGTGGCTCATTTGACCATGTGTTTGAATGGACTGGATGCCTTAGTGGACTGGGTCTAGTTTTGCGCCTGCTTTGTTTGCGGGCCTATCATATGATGGGTGTTCTGGGCCTCGTTTTGGCCTTTTTATCGGTGGGCTTGGTTGTTGGACCATAGGCTGGTTTTTTTATCACTACAATTATTAATAATATTTCAAATACATATAAATAATTTCTAAAAATAAAATAATTTAATTTAAAAAGTTTTTAGCGAACTTTTTTAATTTCATAACATGGAAATAAATAACTTGTTGTTCTAAAATTGAGTGCATATGGTTTCTCAATGCATTCATCAATAATGTAGAACAACTTAATTGAAGAGTTTAATAAATATAATCGTATCGATTAACATGTTGGGGATTCGAACTGATGAACGTGGAAACGTTGTGCCTAATACTCGTTCATAACTCATAACAATTAATAACGTCAATATAACAGAAAAATAGATGAGAGAAGATAAACCAATCACAACACAAAATATATGTGGAAAACCCAAATCAGGTAAAAAACCACGGCTCGTCAAGACGATAGAAAAAGTTCCACTATATGATAAATTGTTACAATTATATACTTCAGGATTATCTCTCACACCTAACTCCAAACCACGCTCACAAGATCTTCACCAAGAACCTCATAATATCCCCTAGGTCTCCCTTGAATATCACTCACGGATCTCATACTTGATCCATTGATATTCCTTGGATCCCTCCCCGGATATTCCCATGGGTCTCCCCTGATCTCACCACTCTCTCTCTGATGTTACATGGTGTTATTTTTGCTCCACACACTTCCAACCTAATTACAAGGTTCTATGTATACTAGTTACTGGGAGTTTAAGATAAAATGAAATCTTACTCTTAAACGTATAAGACTTACTTGTTTCATATAAATACTATTTCCTTTTATGACAAATCTTCTTGTAAAGAGTAAATCTTTTTCCTTCAAGCACAAAAACTTCTAGAAAGAGAACCTTTCCTTTTTCATGAAACATTCCTGATCTCAGTAAAATACATCATCTCCGCAGTATCGGTCGCGGTGTGCACCCCGCTTCCTACACTGCTGAACACTTCTGGAACCGATTGCTCCGTAAACCGCGGTCTGCATAGCACTTGATCCTTTGAAATCGACCGCCCCGTGTGTCGCAGTCCATGTGCGTTGTTCGCGCCACACTTCCTTTCGAAATCCATTTTTTCAGTTCTTCTTCGATCTTCAACCTTCAACCTCCCTTAAACACTACCTTCAACTTCCAAACGTTATTCCACGTCTCCAAGAAGTAACACATCAATTTAGTCTTATTTGATTCACATTTGGTTCGCTCAGAAATACAAGTCAAATACCTAACACAACACCAATGATAATGCAATTTGCAAAATAAGTAAAAGAGATGTACTCAAACTTTAAAATAAAAGTAATAAAAATAATTGTCAAATTATGGGAAAAAAAACATCCTTATCGAAATATGCCGATAAATTGAAAACTGAAAATTGGATTCCAGTGAAGTTGTTTGAGTTTTGAAGCAACTAGATTAGGTTTCAAGGCTACTAAAGTTTTCTAACCATGAGAAGAAAAAAAAAAATATATCAATATGGTTAAGGTTGTGAGTGAGGACAAAATTGAAAACAAGTTAGATTTGTATCGATAGTTTTTGAAGTAACAAATTGTTTTAAATTCAAACAAAATTACTGAATAAAACACATTAAATATCATTCGGTATTAAGCATAAAAATCAAACAATCCCTTGTGTGCAATCTCTCTCTCAGCCACTGTACATCATTCGGATATCTACCCAACAATTGTGCCTCTTTTTGAAACTAGATATTTAGATTGTGTTATAATAACAAATTATATTCGGTTGTTAACAATGAATTATACTATAGTTTCATTTAACATGCAAATTGCAGAATAATAATGATATAAAACAATTGTTATAATTTATTTATTTATTTATTTATTTATTTTTGAATATTGCAATTTCTTTTTTAAAATAATAAGAACCTAAAACAAACAACCCAATATAGCTCTGATAAAGTGGATCAAGTTCCATCCACCCCTGTAGTACACACAACATCAGCACCGTCCATCTCTAAACCTCAGCCAATCACTAAAATGGATGGAATTAGATCCGCCGTTGTTAATCACAATTCACATCACACCTCATGAGTCATCACTTTCGAAAAAAAATGTAATCTAAGAAAAAACCAAGGAAGAACAAAGTCAAAGCTAAGAAGATTACACAAACAAAGAAGAAACAAAGACCAATCACCCAACTTTGGTCGTCCTCGTCCTCGTCGCCGCCTTTGTCTTGTCTTAATTGTCTCCGGCGAGCACGTCTAACTGGCTTGAGTGGTTTGTCTATGCTTTTGTCCCTCTGCATATTTTCCCTTTCAATATCCAACCAAAAACTTAGAGAGTTCAGAGCCACTATATTTCCTTAATTACATCTGAGAATTTTTTTCATTTGAATGTTCATGATGATCGAGTTCATATATCTGGTCTATTATATGAATACAGAAATTTGATCGTGGTTTCGTGGGAAATACCATGCAACTTCATGTTGATATATTATATATAATGCAGTTTATTTTATCTCGTAATTTACGAGAGAATATATAATGAGTTTACGCGCTAAACTTACCATTTGGTTTAAGCACTTTAATATACGGTACCTTGTTTCGTTTACGCGGTCGCCGGGTGTAACTTTTGAATTTTGATTTAAAACAGTTGCTTACATTATTTTACGGGTAAATTGTAATAATATGTTATGTGATCTTTTCGTAATGAGTAATGTTAATTTAGTATCCAAATGATGTGGCAATATTCTAATTTATTCATTTAAATCATGTAAATTTAAGTAAAGTAGCATTACTATTTCATAATAGTATGGCACTAATAAACTACACTTAGAAATAAAAATTGAAGTAACAAGTATAAATCATCTTCTCTATAGATTTGGTAACATCGTTATGATATTATACTATTCTTTTATTTGATATGTATGGTATGGCCGTATTGCGTTGGCCATCGTCAGGGGTGAAGTTAGGATTTTGATTTTAGGGGGTTGAGACAAAAATAAATATTTAAGTTAATGCAAAACAAATAAACTAATATTTTAAAAACTTAGTTATTAAAAAACCAAATGTATTAGACATAACTTTATGTAATGGTACAACAAATAAAATAGACATAACTTTATGAATAAAAAATGGAACCCGTCACTATTTTAAATCTCTAAAATCATTTATAATCGAATCTACACTAATTTTCTCTATGATTTCTCTTTATACATGACCAATTTTGTAAGAAAGTTCTATTCCATCTTGTACAAAGCACCAATCATATTGACAAAAGAAGTTAAATTAGGTTTAAAAAAATGATGAATATGAATATCTTATTTTGATGCTGCAACTAGTGTTAATTACACCCCTAGGAGTAGGGGTGGGCATTGGTCGGTTTTGGTTGGGTTTGACTATACCCAAACCAAACCATTATAAAATCGGTTTAATTTTTTACAACCTAAACCAAACCATTTATAAGGTAAAACCAAACCAAATAAAACCGATAAAAATCGGTTTGGTTTAACGGTTTAAGAAAATAATTACATTATTTTTTATTTGAATAAATTTAATAATCTACTTATTGATAAGTAGTTAAACCAATTATCAATAAGATAAACAATAATACTAATTTATAATACTAAATTTAACTCAAATGCAGAATGATGATCCTTAAAAAAAAAATTAAAAAAAAAAAAAAAAAACAACTGAATTGTAGAACGCTTAAAACTTATAAAATAAAATGAAATCGTTTAAGCTTCTAAATTAATAATATCTACCACCGTCTAAACAACCACTTTGAAGTTTTGAAGTTCACTTCTTGTTGTATTGGGTTAACTTTAGTTTTTATTTGTTTTATCTGATAATTTAATTAATAATATATATATATATATATATATAAGTATGTAATGATTTGGGTTGGGTTATATAGATTGATAAAATGCAACCCACAAACCAACCCAAACTAATTGGGTTGCTCAAAAACAACCCAATCGGTTTATTTTATTTAACGAAACCAAACCAACCTGCTTAAATTGGTTTGGTTTAGTTTTGGCGGTTTGGGTGCCCATCCCTACCCAAGAGCATAGCTCAACTATTAGATGGACGAGCTTGGGGCTTGGGTAAATGACTCCCAAGTCAACAGCTCGAATCCTACAAAGCTTCAAAAAAAAAAAAAAAAAAAAAAAAAAACCTAATCTAGTCCAAAAAAAAAAAAAAAAACTAGTGTTAATAGCAATTGGCCTGGTGTGCAAAACAATAAATATAATAAGCATACAGACAATCATTTAAAATCAAAGCATGTAGCTCATTCCACTTACCACGTATATTACTTGCACCATCATAACATTGCTCTCAGACTAATAATTTCGAACTAAATTAAATAATTAAACGTTTAAATAACAAACTATTATAATAAATGTAGCAAAATAATATTAATAACCTAAGAAAATAACAAATCTAAAATATTTATTAATTTGTAATCTCTACGTGAAATTATTCAGATAGATAACTTAAAGTATAATAAGTTTTTATTTGTAGAAGTAGGCATAAAATTGCTCAAGTAGAAATATATATATATATATATAGGACTAATTCATGATGTCAAGGGAACGAAACTCTAAAAGGAATATATTTTCTCTTTTATATAAAACAGGAATACATACAATTAGATATAATTGAACTTTTCTTTATAATTTATAACACTAATATTTTTTAATGATAATGGTAAATTGGTAAGGGTTTTTAGTAAAAATGCCCTATTTTAGGGGCTTAATGGCAAATCTACCCTAAAATCGAATTCAAATGCAAAACTACCCTGAAATGACATTGTTACCCTCATTTAAAAAAAAATTAAAAAATCCAATTTCACTCATTGCCCTAACCATCCCAAATCCTCATGCTTACCTATCTCGATACCACTATATCTTGATTCATTGTCGAGTTCCAGCCAGCGTCGTCTAGTTCGTTGTTGAGTTCCAATGAGCGTCACCGACTTCACCATTGTTGCCCATCCCGCCAGTCACATGCCTTGACTTCACCATCTAGCAACAGGAATGAGATCAACAACTTCTTCATTGGCGAGTATAACGTCATCATCTCCGTCAAAACTTCGTCGCCAACCATCTTCTCGTTCTGTCTCAGCCGTATCGTTCCAACATTGCCATAAATCGCCGATTTGGTTTCCATTTAAGGTATTTTGAGTTTTGAACCCAAACATTTAAATTTTTTTTTAGTTGAAATTGATTTTAGGGTTTTCAATTTTGAAGTCTATTGTGAAATTTTGATTCATGTACTTGTAAATCTATTAAGTCTATTGTTAAATTTTTGAGTTGAAACTATTGTTAGGATTATGCTCAATAGCAAGAGTATAATCTTGTTTTTGACAATATTTTCATATTAATAAAGTGATTTCTATTTTAACAAATCTTATAGCATTTATAGTTTGATTATTATAATTGTCAAAAGACTATGAAAAATGAAGTATTGTTCGTACATTTGAATATGTATGAGGTAGACATAATTCTTTAGTTAGTCTTGAATAATGTTCATAACTTAAGATAAAAGTTGGGCACTTTTATCTTGTTAAAGTTGTAGATTCTTTTGCTAGCATTTGAGTGGGATCAAATGTGTTATGATGAGTCTAAAATCATCAAAGTGTAGTGTCTTTGGGCAAAAGAATCTAGTGCACTAGGTGCATTGAATAGGATCACAGTGAAACACTTTATCCATAACCGTCAGTGGATAAAAGTTTTCACTTGAGGACAATCAGAGAGTCTATCTTAATCCTGAGATAAATGATGGACTTATGGTTACAAGTGTTATAATTTGAGCTATCAATGAGTACGATTATAAAACATAGTCTATCCTCAATAGTTTGGTGGTATTCATTTGCTAATCGATAGAGGACTTCATTTATAAATATAGACATCGTGACTCCATTTATTAAATGAGAGTTTATTATTATCATATGGATATTTTGAGGTATTGGATATTAAATCTTAACGTTGAGTTTTCGAAAGCGTTTATTGAAACATGGCTTCTGGACAAGTTAGAATATCCAAGTTCAAAATGTGGTCATATGAGTAAATATAGTAACTAGAAGAGCTATATGCGATCTATGAGCTCTTAGCGATTACTGATATTATTCACGAGGATACACTATCTCCAATATGATTGTCTAGGGTATGAATGAGAAACATTTACTTATTATATCTTTATTTAAGAGTTCAATTTTAGTTCTTTAGTGGAATGAACTAAAATTAATAGATCGAATCTAAGTGAATAATTTGTTAATTGTGATTGGGTTATGTCTATTGAAGCTTAAATTTAGATAGTCCGCCAAGATCCCCAATCCACATGGACTTGCATGGATCACTTGATATGTTCTACCAGACTAATTATGGGTCCATCTATAATTGTATTAAAACATGTGGACTTGTTTCTTTTAGTAAGAATGAGTCTAGTTCACATGTGAGCTTTTATTAAGGTCCAATGAATTTAATAAAATGGAAAAAATAATATATAGCCCATGTTATGCACTTAGGCGGCAAGGTTAGTGTATTAGCCTATTATATTATATTATTTTATTATTTAATTAAAAGGAAAATAATTAATTATTTAATTAAAAGTCAAAATCTTTTTCTAACTAGGAAATAGGTTCTTAGTGTTATACTATTGTTGGTAATATAATAAGAATCAAAGACTTTATTTAGTAAGTAGATAAATAAAAGGAATTTATTTATCTAATCAAATTAGGAAGTTTTTGATATAGTCATAATTGATAATACACTAAAGAGTTGGATTAGGGTTTGGATTCTAAAGTTGATAGGTATTTTGGTGAAACACAAATCCTCTTTTGGGGAGGATTTTGGCTACATGGATGAATCCTCTTTAGGAGAGGATTTTGGCCAACCCTAATATTTTTAGGGGAAGATTTTGGCCAGCCCTAATCCTCTTGGGGTGAGGATTTCGGCCACCATATATATACCCTATCATAGAATCGGCCACCCTAATGCTTGCTTGAGAGTTATTTTTCTTTTGCTTGGAAAATAAAATCCAACTCTAAGACATAGTGTAGAATTCGGCAAAGAGGAAAACGAAAGGATAATCATTTTATTTCGATAGTGCACTAGTAGCTTTTACATCAAAAGGCTTTGTGCACAACTTCAAATTAGGTTCACGTGAGTTTCGATCAAAATATTGATAATTCACAAGTGACCGAACGTTCTTCGTTTTTTCTTGGAAGTTTTTGTGACTAACAAAAGAAAAAGTTTTTTGTTATCCATCATCAGGTATACAATTCAAAGAAAGGGAGATCACACTCCTAGGTTATTCACGTTCGTGATTGGATAGGAAGATCTTGCAGATTACAATCGATGCAACATCAATCATCACGTGAAAAATGTACGATACTTTTATTGTATGTTAATTAATCAAGGGTTAAGGTTCATCTTTAAAAAGGAAAATTTTTAAAATATACAAATTTATTTTTCGCTTCCGCTGCGTGTATTTTCCCTACAAATTTCAATTCATGCAATAGATGGCAGTGATCTAAGGCCTAGGGTTGCATATTCACATTCAAACACATTATTTTTAGAGTCTAAATAGAGAGATTTATTCGTTTTTTTTTACTTGCCTACCAAAACTTGAAGTACGATTGGATCTCGTGTTTGATTGATTGATTTATTTTTTTTACGATTAATATGAATTAGAAAGATCAATTGGTATTATAATGACTTGGTTGATTTTGTAAAAGTTGAAATCGTCTATTTTGAGGTATGTCCTGTCTTGCTTATTTGATCAGTTATGTTGAATTAGATTGCATCTCAAACTTTATATATGGACCACATAATTTCTGTATTTAGGTGTATTTCCTCCTATTGTCACAATCACTACTCTCAAAATAGAACAAGTATTTTAACAAACCATTTCTTCCTAAAGCCAATATTGCTTAATATTATTCCACCATAAATTTTGTAGTAGTACTACTTTGATTGGGTTAAAGAAAAAATCAAGCAATACTACCTTGAAAAAATCGTGCTTTTTTAAACATTGACTTTGTACCTCTCGTAACTCAAGTGCTATGCAATTCGCGCTCATGTTTGTCGCAGAGAGTTCAACTTCCACCTTACAGATTTGGTTTGTGTGTTTTGTTGTACTTAGAGCTTCTCCAACCCAACTTCAAATCCCTCTCTATCTTCAAGTTGCCGCAAAATCCATGCAAAAACGAGCTCCAACCCAGCGCCAATCTCCTCGCTATCTGAGGAAGATGAACAGTGCCGCACAATATATTGCGCGACACTGTTCATCAGCGCATACACTGCTTCTGTTTTGTTTTTTTTTTGATCCCTTAGCTTTTATACAATCACGTTTTTACCCTATTTTTAAAAATATTTTCTAATTATATCCTTTATTAAAAGGTTTTGTGTATTCACAGTTTTACCCTAATAAATTAAATTTATTCCAATTTGGTCCTTTTATTATTTAATGATTTTCTTTTGATTTAATTATTATTGATATTAACATTTTTAATAAACTAAAATGAAGTGTATAATTAAAAAATTTAAATGCCATTTTTTTTTTAATAAATCACTTCATTCCTTCATTAATTCATAAGTTTGAAATGCAATTTTTTTTTTAATAAATCACTTCATTCCTACATTAATTAATAAAGCAAAATACATTAATTGATAAAAACATTAAAAATGAAATACAAACTTCATAGTGATAAAATAAATTACCACTAATTGGAATACTCTAAAATTAAGGAAAAATACAACATAAATTATTTTTAAGATTTAGTAGTCTTCAAGACCATTTCCAGATCCTCCGATATTATTGAAAAAATCACCAAAAGGCTCAGATGAACTACCGGATCCATAGTCTTGTTGCCGAGCATGTTTCGCCATAATTTTTCTTTGTTGTTGATCCACAAACTCGTGCTTTCTTGGATCTTTTATGGAATCCAAATCCATCATTACTATTTTGGTTTCCAATTTTCTCTCCAAAATATCATTAGTTCTTTATCTCTCCAGATTGTTTTTTTCAAAAACTTCCACGAGTTTATCTTGTCCTTCTGTAAAAGTGGCAACAATTGATGCATTATCTTCCGCATCCCTCTTTTTCAGTTTTGCTTTTTTCACCCCAATGGGTCGTTGAGATGAACTACCCCCGGCGTCATCACTAGATATATTCAGAGAAAATGAAGATATCCCGGGAGATGCCATTGTTGGAGACTTTGGAGTTGGAGAGTCTTCTTGTGATGATACATTATGGCCATGTGGCCTTCGCGGGGTTGATGTTGCACTATCATTATCTGAAATTTTTTGCATATCCTTGAGAATGGGCCACACATGGTCAAACTTGAAACCCCTTTTGTATTTCTTATCTTGGGATAATAAGACTTTTGCCCGGTTCATCTGCAAAATGATTCAAATAAATTTATTGGAATAATTTTATATTAAATATAATTTTTTTCTACAACTGTAATTTTAACAAATACTCACTATATCAACTTCAAAGGCACCACTAGGATTCAGACTTTCGATTTGTCGTTGGCATGACCGTAGTTTCGCAATTGCGGGAAGGATAATACCCATACGACACTGCAAACTTGTCCAGGTACGATGTTCAGTTATAAAATCTGGTCTGGTGTTGTTATATTCACCCTCAATTCGAGCCCAGAACATTTCCATGGATTGGTAATGCCCTATGATGGGATTTTGGGAAACATCCAAATATACGTGACACATGTGTGTGTCTTCTGCAAACGTGTATGAAGAACTTCGGCTTGAAGTCATTTTTTGGGAAAAAGTGATTTGAAGGGAGAAATTGATTTCAAGAGATATGGGATTCGAAGGGGTAAGAGATTTTAAGGGATAAGTTTAATTTAGTGTGGGTTGATATTTATAGGCACTAGGAGGCATTCTTTTCAGATTTAATCCTACGGTTTAGAAGGTGAGGAAATCCATCCATTGGTTGGATTTGATGATGAGCAAATTTCTTATCTTCAGATTTTGGGAAAGGTGAAGATAAGAATTATTTGAATCGATTTAATCCTACGGTTCAGAATGTGAGGAAATCCATCCATTGGTTGGATTTGTTGATGAGCAAATTTCTTATCTTCAGATTTTGGGAAAGGTGAAGATAATAATTATTTGAATCGATTTAATCCTACGATTCAGAATGTGAGGAAATCCATCCATTGGTTGGCATTGAATAGCCCAGATATCTTATCTTCTTATTTTGGGAAAAGTGAAGAATAGTTTTCTGGACAAGTTGAGAGTAGGCCCCACAACGAGTACTGGATGTCTAGGTTCAATGAATCTGGTTCAAGCATTGGTTTTTTTTGAATTAAAGTGTTTTTGTCAGTATCTACTATTTTCACGTGGGCTTGCAGCTGTTGTCGGCCACGTTCTAAGCTAGATACATCTTTCATCTACTCCCATGTTCTGAGTTGTGTAACCAGCTGGATATAGTTGTCATCCACTCCCACGAAGTGATATGTTAACCAGCTGGATATAGCTGTCATCCACTAGCTATTCTAGAAGCATGTGTTCAGAAAGATAAATACCCTACACCAGAATCTGCTAAAACTCATTCAATTCAACTCCAAGTGATAATGAATTTCGATATCGGAGGTCCATCTAATTTCTCATCTTCATCTTCCAATGATGATGAAAAGCAATTTCTGGCAAATCTTGAAGAGAATGAGTCAGAACAAGATGCGATTATTGCCCAACATATAAACATCCAATGGGCCATGTCTCAGTATCTCAATCAACAAAACAATCTAGTGACCCGTGGAGGCTCAATTCATGGTCATAAAGTGATCAATCGAGATCGGGAAAGTGCTGATCATCGTTTGTTCTACGACTATTTTGCTGAGAGCCCACGGTATAATGATCAAATGTTTCGTCGACGCTTTCAAATGAGTAGAAGTTTATTCCTTCGTATTGTTGAAAAAGTGGAAGCTCGTGACAACTATTTTGTGCAACGAAGAGATAGTGTGGGTAGACTGGGTTTGTCCGCTCTTCAAAAAATAACAGTAGTATTTCGGATGTTGGCATATGGTCTACCAGTGGATGCTACTGACGAGTATATTCAAATAGGAGAGTCTACAACAATCGAAAGTTTGAAGAGATTTTGTCGTGCTATTGTGGAGGAATTTAAAGATGAGTATCTACGATCACCTAACGCTACTGACGTTGCCAGACTACTCCATATTGGTAAAGAGAGAGGTTTTTTGGGAATGCTGGGTAGTCTAGATTGTATGCACTGAAAGTGGAAAAATTGTCCAACGGCTTGGGCAGGACAATATGTTGGTCGTAGTGGATCCCCAACTATTATTCTAAAGGCTGTAGCTGATTATGATCTGTGGATATGGCATGCCTATTTTGGTTTGCCGGGTACGAACAATGATATTAATGTGTTGGAGGCATCCCATCTTTTTGCCAACCTCGCTTAAGGTATTGCTCCTCCAGCTCATTATGTCATTCAAGGACAAGAATTTAATATGGGTTATTATTTAGCTGATGGTATATACCCTAACTGGTCTACGATTGTAAAAACTATTCATGATCCACGTGGTCCGAAGAATAAATTATTTGCAATGAAACAAGAAGGATGTAGAAAAGACGTTGAACGTGCATTTGAAGTTCTCCAATCACAGTTTGCAATTGTGTCAGGACCGGCGCGTTTTTGGCATAAACATGTTTTACATGATATAATGACTACGTGCATTATTATGCACAACATGATAATTGAGGATGAGCGTGATGTTGATGCAGCAATTAAGGATCATACGGAAGCACCAACTCCGGAAGTTGAGATGGTGTTAGATGAAAATAACCGATTTCGAGAATTCCTAGCTCGACATAGAAGAATCAGGGATAATCATGCTCACGATGCACTCCGAAATGCCTTAATAAATTATTTGTGGGAAGAATATACTAATTCAGATGATTAGATGATGATCAATATGTACTTTTATTTTTATGCTTTTTATTTTTTATTTTATGAAATGTAATGTTTAAGTTATTTTAATAAAAAATGTAATATTTTACCGAATTAAATTGAATTTCTATTAATGTATTAATTTCATAATTTCGTATTGTATTGCAATATTATGTTAATTATGGGGTGAAATGTTAATTGTGGAGAAATATTTAAAAAAGGGAAAGAAATGGAATATTCCTGGGAATATTCCTTATAGAGATAAATTTAAAGTAGTGGGTTGGAGATGGAATAGTGAAATAGAGTGACTGTTGAGCTATTTTAGTGCAAAACTTGCACCAAATTAGAGATTTGGGTTGGAGTTGCTCTTATTTGGTCTTTTGTATCTTTGCATATGCATGCAATTTTCTTTTCAGCATGAGAGATGCAACTAGTCCATGTATATCACTCTTAATTGTATTCACTTTTATTTTTTTTCAATTCTTTTTTACTTTAGTCCATATATGAATGTATTATGTAATGTGTTTAGGTATATACACATGGGTGGAAAGAAATTACTTGAGTCACTCAAGATCAAGGAATGCAATCTAGGAAATATGTATGTCTTTGTGGTCAAAGTTTATGTCTTACATGATTGTTTTGTTTTTTTTTTTGTTTTTTTTTTTTGACATAGGTCCGGTTGTGGGATTTTTACTCTCAAATTCTTGGATTACCTATGGGCCGGTACAAAATTTGACTTTGAAGAAAAAGACGGAGCACCCCTTAAAGTTAAAATAACAACAGAAATATTTCAAAATTCAAAAGAAGTGCCTTGTGTAAATGATGTTTGACGTGTAATAACGAGTAAATTTAATATTTGAGACGTTTTGTGGATATTAGAATAGTAAATTTGATATGAATATATGCAGGGATCAAAGAAATATGGATTTGTTGAAATTTTAAACGGAACTTTGTCGAAATTTCGTAAATTTCGTATTGATCACTTCCAATTCAAACAGAAAAATTCTCATCAATTGCAAGCTTTTAAGCCATGAAAATAAAATACCCATGTAAAAAGCCTCGGGACAGGGTGACCCGATGTCGAGTCACCCCGTCCCAAACCTTTTTTTAAGCCTTGAAAACTTCTAAGGTGATTTAATTTTCATAAAATGGAAAGATAAAAAATTCGTGGATATTTCAAAACTCTCAAAATAAAGCTAATGAGGTTGAAAAAATAATTTTAAAATGCAATACATACCTTCAAATTACTTTATATGATATCCTCAAATGTTTTTAAAACCTAAAATTGAAAAACAGATGTGTGGGAGACAAAGTGTTCTAGTGTAAGCAAATTGTTATATAGTGTTTGAGATAGCCAAAAATAGCACAATTAAAAATAGGCTATAGGCCCAATACGAAAGCCCAAGCTTAAGGGTCCAACCCATGACCCAACTCAAGTCACCAGCTAATTTGATTGCTAGTTGACCAAGTCTTTCAGTTATAAAGCAGTTGTAACTGCCAATTCAAATTGGCTCTAAATGACATTTATGGAATACCATAAAATCATAAAAGAATCATGGAGAGTAATTGCATGTAACCGACTAAGGAGACCCTAGTTAAGGGTTTATACTAGAACACTATAAATAGCACCCTTCTCTCCAAGAGAATGAGGAGAGTTCTTCCCATCATTCCTAACTCAAGAAAATTCACTTGATAAATTATCACTCTCTCAATCCATTATTCTGGCCACCGGTGTAGGGAAAAAAATACGTGCACGCAGCGGAAGCGAGACTAAAAAAAAGAGTTTAACATATTTTAAATTTTTTCCCATATTGAACCTTAACCCTTTAATTAATTAAACAATATATACCAAAAGATATCATACCTTTGTCGCGTGATCCGAATGACTATGCATCGATGGTAATCCGCAAGATCTTCCAGTCCGATCACGAGCGTGAATCACCTAGGAGCGTGGTCTCCCTTCTCTTTGAATTGTGTACCTGAGAATGGACAACAAAACTTTTCTGATTTTGTTAGTCACAATATACTCCAAAAGATTGCAAAGAATGTCCCGGTCACTTTTGAATTCATAATCGTTAGATTGAAACTCGGCGTGAACCTTATTTGAAATTGTGCACAAAACCTTTTGATGTAAAGATTACTAGTGCACTATCGAAATAAGAACAATCTCTTTTCACAATCTTTCTTGGCCGAATTTCACACTAGTCTAAGAGTTGGATTTTATTTTTCTCTAGCAAAAGAAAAAACTCTCAATTATAAAAACTAGGGTTTTTAAGATATACAAAGAATATATGTATCTCTTTTTCACGCCTAATATATATATTTGTATATATATGCTTCACAATAGCCTAATATATATCTTTATATATATATATATATATATTGCGCGCCTGATACATATATATATAGTGCAATTAATTGCACCCCTAATATATATATATTTCTATATAGTGCATGGCCATTTGCCATATATATTTTTCATATATCTATATATTGTGGCCGAAAATCCTCTACCATGTAGGATTTGTGTCTTTTGACTTAAATCCTAACCCTAGGTAGATTTCCTTAGAATTCCAAACCCTAATCCAACTCTTTAGTGTATTTGTGACTATATAAAAGACTTCTTTATTTGACTAAACAAATAAAGTCTTTTATATTTAGTATAATACTAATAGTAGTATACTACTAGGAAACATATTCCCTAATCAGAAAAAGATTTGATTTTTAATTAAATAATTAATTAACATATTAATTAATTTCCATTTAATTAAATAATTAAATAAAACAATATAATGAGCTAAAAAATAGCCATTGCCGCCCATGACTAAAACTTGGGCCTACATATTGTTTTCTTATTTTATTTAATCCATTTGGACTTTAATAAAAAGCCCACATGTGAACTAGACTCATTCTTACTAAAAGAAACAAGCCCACATGCCTTTCATTAATATATTAATATAATTAAACAGCCCATTAAATAAATAATGTGCAAATTATATTCTTAATATATTAAATACAATTCTAAATGGACCCACAAATAGTCCGGTAGAATATATCAAGTGATTCATGTAAGTCCGTGCGGATTAGGGATCTTGGCGGGCCTATCTAAATTTAAGCTCCAATAGATATAACCCAATCACAATCAACAAATGATTTACTTAGGTTCAATCTATTAATTTTAGTTCATTCCACTAAAGAACTAAAATTGTACTCTTAAATAAAGATGGAATAAGTTAACGATTCTCATTCATACCCTAGACAATCATATGGGAAATAATGAATCCTCATGAAGAATATCAGTAATCGCTAAGAGCTCATAAACCGCATATAGCTCTACAAGTTACCATATTTACTCATATGACCACACTTTGAACTTGGATATATATTATGACTTGTTCAGAAGTCATCTTTCAATAGACACTATTGAAAACTCAACGTTAAGATTTCATATCCAAAACCACAAAGTATCCATATGATGATATTCTACTCACATTTAATAAATGGAGCCACGATGTCCAAATCTATAAATGAAGTCCTCTATCGATTAACAAATGAATACCAACAAACTATCGAGGATAGACTATGCTATATAATCGTACTCATTGATAGCTCAAATGATAACACTTGCAACCTTAAGTCCATCATTTATCTCAGAATTAAGATAGACTCTCTGATTGTCCTGATAATGAAAAGACTTTTATCTATTGACGGTTCTAGAAAAAATATTTCATTGTGATCCAGTTCAATGCACCCAGTGCACTAGATTCTTTTACTCGAAGACCCTTCGATTATTTTAGACTCATCACAACACATTTGATCCCACTCAAATGCTAGTAAAAGAATTCTACAACTTTAACAAGATAAAGGTGCCCAACCTTTAACTTAAGTTGTGAACATTATTCAAGACTAACTAAAGAATTATGTCTACCTCATACATATCCAGATGTACGAATAATTCTTCTTTTCTCATAGTCTTTTGACCTTATGATTATTTACTTTGACAATTATAATAATAAATGTTATATAAGATTTTGTTAACAAACAGAAATCACTTTATTAATATGAAAAGATTGTCAAGTACAATATTACACTCTTGCTATTGTGCATAATCCTAACAATCTCCCACTTGCACTATAGCAAATGTGTCATATCTCTCATTCCCATGTTCTATAGGTGCCCATCAAAACTCTTTTGTGGTAGAGCCTTTGTGAAGGGATCCACTAGATTTTCTGCTGACGCGATTTTGGTAATCGTCACGTCACCCTTATGTACAATCTCCCTAAAAAGATGATACTTCCTTTCAATGTGTTTTCCTGTCTTATGACTTCTTGGTTCTTTTGAATTAGTCACTGCTCCACTGTTGTCACAGTAGATAGTGATCTGCTTATTCGCACTAGGAACCACTTCTAAGTCAATCAAGAATTGGCGGAGCCAAACAACCTCATTGGCAGCTTCGCATGTAGCAACATACTCAGCTTCCATGGTGGAGTCAGCAATACATGATTGCTTGATACTCCTTCATATGACTGCTCCTCCTCCAAGAGTAAACACAGATCCTGATGTGGATTTTCTAGAGTCAGAATCCGACTGAAAATCAGAATCTGTATACCCTACGGGAATCGAATTGAATCCCCTCCAAAGTATACAAGCATATTGTCTCTCGTTCTCCTGAGATACTTGAAAATATGCTTGACTGACGTCCAATGATCAGGACCAGGTTTCGATTGAAACCTGCTAACTATGTCAACAGCAAAACAAATATCTGGTCTAGTGCAGAGCATCACATACATGAGACTTCCAACTGCCGAGGCATATGGAACCCTACTCATGAATTGCTCTTCATGCTCATTCATAGGAACTTGTTCCTTAGAAAGTTTGATTCCATGCCTGAAAGGTAACATACCTTTCTTGGAATCTTGCATGGAAAACCTAGACAAAATTTTATCTATGTATGAAGCTTGGGATAGTGCAATCGTTCTATTATTTCTATCCCTTATTACTTGGATACCAAGAATATAACTTGCTTCTCCTAAGTCCTTCATATCAAATTGTTTTGTTAACTATTCTTTTACTGATGTCAATACACGTACATCGTTTCCGATAAGTAGTATATCATCAACATAAAGAATTAGGAAAACCAACTTGTCGCCTTTGATCCTTTTGTATACACAAGGTTCGTCAAGGTTCTGAGCAAATCCAAAACCTTTCATAGCTTGATCGAACCTTATGTTCCAGGATCTGGATGCTTGCTTTAATCCATATATGGATTTTTGCAACTTGCATACCTTCTCCACTTGGCCTTTTTCAATGAATTTTTCTGGTTGCATCATTTAGATGCTTTCATCAAGACTTCCGTTAAGGAAAGCTGTCTTGACGTCCATTTGCAAAATCTCTAAATCTAAAGATGCCGCAATGGATAAGAATATCCTAATGGATTTAAGCATGGCCACAGGAGAGAAGGTTTCCTCGTAATCAATACCTTCTTTCTGTGTGTAACCTTTAGCTACCAATCTAGCTTTAAAGGTTTCCACCTTTCCATCCATACATTTTTTCCTCTTGTATACCCACTTGCACCTAATGGGTTTTATCCCTTTAGGCAAGTCTACAAGGGACCATACTTTGTTTTTGAACATGGACTCAATCTCAGATTGCATTGCCATTTGCCAATGGCGACTATCAACATCCTTCATTGCTTCCTTATATGTGTAGGTATCATCGTCGTCGGGGAGATTCTCCACTGATTCTCCCAGACTGATGTATCTCTCAGGCTGTCTTATAACCTTCCCACTACGACGAGGAATGGTAGATTGTTGATCTTGTGATGGTTCGAAACTTACAATTGGGCTAGGTTGTGAAACCTCTTGTGGAATTGTATCTCCTGACATCTCATTCAGGACAATTCTACTTTTAGGTATAAAACCATTCATATAGTCATTTTCCAGAAATTTGGCATTTGTCGAAACAAATACTTTAAGATCTTAAGGACTATAGAAATAATACCCTTTAGTTCCTTTTGGATACCCCACAAATATGCATGTTTCTATACGAGACTCCATCTTTTCTGTCTTTCCTTTTAACACATGCGCAGGACAACCAAATATCCTTAAGTGTTATAAACTAGGCTTTTGCCCAGTCCATAACTCATGCGGTGTTTGAGGAACCGACTTTGATGGTACATCGTTTAGAATGTACATTGCAGTTTGTAAAGCATATCCCCAAAAAGAAAACAGGGAGTGTTGAATAACTCAACATTGACCTAACCATATTCAAAAGAGTTCTATTTCTTTTTTCTGCCACCCCATTCTATTGAGGTGTACCTGGTGCAGAAAATTGAGAAATGATTCCATTATCAATAAGATATTGCTGAAACTAACCAGATAGATATTCTCCACCACGATCAGATCTCAAAATTTTTATGTGTTTCTCAAGCTGATTTTCCACTTCAGCTTTAAATGCTTTGAACAAGTCAAAAGCATCCGACTTATGTCTCATGAGATATACATAACCAAATCTTGAATGATCATCTGTGAAAGTGATGAAGTACTTATATCCACCTCTAGCTTGAATGCTCATAGGATCACATACATTAGTATGTATTAATCCTAAACATTCAACGGCTCTTGTGCTTACCTTCCAAACAGGATTCACAAGTTGGTAGATCATCAACCTTTAAGTCACTTAAAGGTCCATCACTAACCAATCTTTTAATCCTATTAAGGTTAATATGACCTAGGTGCAAATGGCATAGGTAGGTTTCATCTTTGAAAATTTTACTCTTTTATGATTATGTTGCGTTAATTCCGTGTCTAACAAGTGAGAGATATTTCTATGTAAATAGAATAGACCATTTTCCAATGTTCCTTTGCAAACAAATTTGTCATCCTTACTAATAATAAAATTTTTATTAAAAGTAACCGAATGTTCAAATTTATTTAAACAAGAAACTGAAATTAAATTTCTCTTGAATTAAGGTACATAATAAATGTCTATCAAATATAAATGCCTCCTAGAATCTAGATTAACTATAATATCTCCCACTGCACTAGCATACACCAACGCTCCGTTGCCTAAATGCAAGTTGATTTCATTCTTATTTAGCCTTCTCCTTTCTTAAAACCCCCGTAAGGAATAACAAACATGATTAGTGGCCCCAGAGTCTACGATCCAAGAATCTGTAGAATCTACCAGAAGAAACATGTTTCAAGATAATTCACATTATCTTGTTCCTTCTTATTTTGAGACTTTGGGCAATTACTTTTCCAATGTCTCTTTTCACCACAAAAGAAGCACTTCCTTTTGATCTTGGTTACTTTCTTGGTATGCCCAAGTTGCTTTTTCTTATGTTATTCCTTGACCTTCTGACGGGTCTTAACAGTAGCAACTTTACCAACCATATGAATCTCTTCTAGAGATATCATCATATCAGCAGCAAACCCCATTCCTTCATGCTGTTGTTGCAACACGTCGGACACGGTAGCTATTTGGCCATCTCATTAGAGGTCTTCCACTACTCATAATCATCTCTTTGCATCACATTAGATTCATTAGTAGGAGCAGGTGGTTTAGGAGTAGTCAGAACAAATTTATGTTTTTCAGCTTGCAGCAACAACCCAATTTTCCTTTTCCACGTGACATAATTATTACCAGTTAAAGTTTTATCTTTTAGGATGATCATTAGGGATCGGATCATGATTTCTTAACAAAAAATATATATAAGTAAATAAACATTGTTTAACATTTTCGAATATTTATCTTGAATTAAATATTTATAATTCAATCGTAAAATTCAATGTTCGATCCAACACCCATAAATGTTACGCCTCCTTTGGGAGTTCACACCATTTACTAGTTGGACTAGGTCCCACCTAATTGTTAACATAACAACCAATGTTTTCAATTTTAGCCTTGTGATTTTATTAACAAGAACTCTTGGGAGGATATTAATAAAACCACATTGAGTGTACTACCAAGATTTTGACCCTCAATGTATTCCCTCACGAAAATCCCTCCTTTGGGAGTAGATCTCGTTTGAGTCAATTGTCTAATCTATCATTGTAAAGAAGTATCTTGCTAAATTCCATTCATGGACGTCCCTTGGGGGGATTACCACAAATAATATAGCTCAACTAACCTTGGAGGTCATATGTGTTTGCAATACACCTTCTCCCACTCAATTATTTAAGGCATGTGATTAAATCCCATAGAATGATTTACCAAGTTATCTAGATGCCAATTAGATACCTAAATCATTCAATGCATGTTCATACCAAAAAAGATATATGAGTGGCACTCCTATTCTACATGACATGTTATCAAACAGTAACAAATATTGTAATATTTACGCAAAGTAAATAGCCATGATTTTGATCCATCCTAGAAAAGAAAGTAAATTACATTTGTTTGGAATACAAAAAACTCCTTTCTTGGCGAACAAATCTTCAAGCGGCCATGAATCACTTGAGCACCCACGGCTGCCCAATTGGCGTGTACACTCCACAACCCTAACAAGGGCTGCTGTGTGCAGCCCATGGACTACATGGGGCTGCCATGCACAGCCCACAGTCCAACATGCACAACTGCGTGCAATTTTGCGCGCGTGCACGTTGCTATGGTGCGCATGGTCCCAAACTCGTTCCGGTTGCTACTAATTCTTCAAGTCTTCAAATCTTCGATGCTTGAACATATTACAAACATATTTATACAATAAAAATACTACAGTTTTTTTTTTAAAATTTTTTTATTTATTTTAATCGCAGCAGTATTTAATACAAAAAAATACTGCACTATATTTCAATACATTAAAAAAAAAAATACTGCAGTTTAATATAATACATAAAAAAAAATATTAGCAACTACCAAGAAGGAAATTGTGACGATAATAGGTCACCCTTCTTGTTACAATTCCGAAACAAAAAATACATTGAAATTCTAGGATCAAAATCGAGCAATAACAATTCACTTTATAACAAAATATAACATATATAAATCCATACATACCAATGTAATTATTTATGAGAATACCTAGAGTGCCATCTCTTTCTAAACATGCATAATCACAATAAAAAGAAAAAGATTCATGTATATATACGTTAATTAATTAAAGGGTACAACCAGACTCTGATACCAATTGTAGGGAAAAAATACGTGTACGCAGGGGAAGCGAGACTAAAAAAAAGAGTTTAACATATTTTAAAATTTTTCCCATATTGAACCTTAACCCTTTAATTAATTAAACAATATACACCAAAAGATATCATACCTTTGTCGCGTGATCCGAATGACTATGCATCGATGGTAATCCGCAAGATCTTCCAGTCCGATCACGAGCGTGAATCACCTAGGAGCGTGGTCTCCCTTCTCTTTGAATTGTGTACCTGAGAATGGACAACAAAACTTTTCTGATTTTGTTAGTCACAATATACTCCAAAAGAATGCAAAGAATGTCCCGGTCACTTTTGAATTCATAATCGTTAGATTGAAACTCGGCGTGAACCTTATTTGAAATTGTGCACAAAACCTTTTGATGTAAAGATTACTAGTGCACTATCGAAATAAGAACAATCTCTCTTCACAATCTTTCTTGGCCGAATTTCACACTAGTCTAAGAGTTGGATTTTATTTTTCTCTAGCAAAAGAAAAAACTTTTAATTACAAAAACTAGGGTTATTAAGATATACAAAGAATATATGTATCTCTTTTTCACGCCTAATATATATATTTGTATATATATGCTTCACAATAGCCTAATATATATCTTTATATATATATATTGCACGCCTGATACATATATATATATATAGTGCAATTAATTGCACCCCTAATATATATATTTCTATATAGTGCACGGCCATTTGCCATATATTTTTTTCATATATCTATATATTGTGGCCGAAAATCCTCTACCATTTAGGATTTGTGTCTTTTGACTTAAATCCTAACCCTAGGTGGATTTCCTTAGAATTCCAAACCCTAATCCAACTCTTTAGTGTATTTGTGACTATATAAAAGACTTCCTTATTTGACTAAACAAATAAAGTCTTTTATATTTAGTATAATACTAATAGTAGTATACTGCTAGGAAACATATTCCCTAATCAGAAAAAGATTTGATTTTTAATTAAATAATTAATTAACATATTAATTAATTTCCATTTAATTAAATAATAAAATGAAACAATATAATGGGCTAAAAAATAGCCATTGCCGCCCATGACTAAAACTTGGGCCTACATATTGTTTTCTTATTTTATTTAATCCATTTGGACTTTAATAAAAAGCCTACATGTGAACTAGACCCATTCTTACTAAAAGAAACAAGCTCACATGCCTTTCATTAATATATTAATATAATTAAACAGCCCATTAAATAAATAATGTGCAAATTATATTCTTAATATATTAAATACAATTCTAAATGGACCCACAAATAGTCCGGTAGAATATATCAAGTGATTTATGCAAGTTCGTGCGGATTAGGGATCTTGGCGGGCCTATCTAAATTTAAGCTCCAATAGATATAACCCAATCACAATCAACAAATGATTCACTTAGGTTCAATCTATTAATTTTAGTTCATTCCACTAAAGAACTAAAATTGCACTCTTAAATAAAGATGGAATAAGTTAACGATTCTCATTCATACCCTAGACAATCATATGGGAGATAGTGAATCCTCGTGAAGAATATCAGTAATCGCCAAGAGCTCATAGACCGCCTATAGCTCTTCAAGTTACCATATTTACTTATATGACCACACTTTAAACTTAGATATATATTATGACTTGTCCAGATGTCATCTTTCAATAGACACTATTGAAAACTCAACGTTAAGATTTCATATCCAAAACCATAAAGCATCCATATGATGATATTCTACTCACATTTAATAAATGGAGCCACGATGTCCATATCTATAAATGAAGTCCTCTATCAATTAACAAATGAATACCACCAAACTATCGAGGATAGACTATGCTATATAATCGTACTCATTGATAGCTCAAATGATAACACTTGCAATCATAAGTCCATCATTTATCTCAGGATTAAGATAGACTCTCCGATTGTCCTGATAATGAAAAGACTTTTATCTATTGACGGTTCTAGAAAAAGTATTTCATTGTGATCCAGTTCAATGCACCTAGTGCACTAGATTCTTTTACTCGAAGACCCTTCGATGATTTTAGACTCATCACAACACATTTGATCCCACTCAAATGCTAGTAAAAGAATTCTACAACTTTAACAAGATAAAGGTGTCCAACCTTTAACTTAAGTTGTAAACATTATTCAAGACTAACTAAAGAATTGTGTCTACCTCATACATATCCAGATATACGAACAATTCTTCTTTTCTCATAATCTTTTGACCTTATGATTATTTACTTTGACAATTATAATAATAAATGCTATATAAGATTTTGTTAACAAACAGAAATCACTTTATTAATATGAAAAGATTGTCAAGTACAATATTACACTCTTGATATTGAGCATAATCCTAACAACCGGAACCTAATCTCAAATAATCTTAACGCTCAGTCCAAGCGAAAATAAAACTATTTGAATGATACCACCCAGGACTTGACAAGCGTTATCTTCAATTTGCTTTAGAATCTACATCGTTTATTTCTTATTTTGAATTATCAATTTGTTCATAAATTGTCTAACTTGGGCGTCGAGTAGACTCCTACAAGACACCCCTTTCTTTAATTTTGTTCTATAAGGAATCAAAAACATTCGACAAAGCACTATTTATAGATTGTTGGTGCCCCGAACTCTATGATTTTGACCGGATTTTGACTAAATTTTGACCGTAGGATTTTCTGGACCTATAGTGTTTAGTTTATTTGTTTGATAAGTTGGTTGGTAAATGTTTGGTAAAAGTAATAAAAAGGATAATAAATATGGTGTGTGATGAGTGAGGGCATTTTGGGAAGAATAGGGTAGTTTTATAATTGAATTCGATTTTAGGGTAGATTTGCTATTAAACCCCTAAAATAGGGCATTTTTACTAAAAACCCAATTGGTAATAGAATAAAAGAGTAACGGGGACTGCCAAAAAAAAAAAAAAAAAAAGGGTCCAACGTGCTGTAAAAAAATAAGACTTTTGTTCAAACGATAAACATAAAAACTAACTAGTGGAGGCCACATACCTTATTACATATATAATATAGGGCTAATTACAATAACACACCCTAACATTTTATAATATCACTAGAATATTGTACTTTTGTGTTTATTACACATACATACCTTGAACTAACCATTGACCAAATGTTGACTTGTTTGACAATGATAGATCTAACAACATATTTAAGAGTGGAAGGGCAAAGATGTCATTTCAAAACAAAATGATTTTTGTTATAAAATAATAAAACATTACTTGAAAATATAAATAACAAAATAATAGAAAATTAAAGAATAAAAAGCGGAATTTTTTTTGGACTTGGGGATCGCCCAGATCTCCACGAAATATTAATATATATATATATATATCTTTTTTTTTGGAGATTTGAGGTGGAGATCACTCTACTCATCTCCACTCTAACTAGTCATCTCCAAACTCTTGTTCAAACAATAAGTATTAACACCACCTAGTTAATCAATTTCACTGCTCCAAGTCCATTGTATTGAGCTGGATTAAAACTTCATATCTAGGATCCCTCCTCGATTCGATTTCTTTCACTTACCAAATCCCTTAGGGGCTGTTTGGTATGGGGGCATCTTGGCAGGGAATGAGAATCTGATAGGATTCCCATGTTTGTTACTAGGTTTGCAATTTCAGATTCCTGGAAATGTAAATCCCATGGGAATCACATTACCCTCCAAGAGGGTAAAATGATTCCAACCCCAACAGATGGGTTTCAAATGCCCCTCCATCTGATTCCCACCATGGGACCCACCTCATTAAAAAAAAAAAAATTATGTTCTTCTTCTTCATTCTCACGCAAATCACACCTCTTCTTCTTCCTCAATTTTTAATTTTTCTTCACACCACCTCTTTTTCTTCTTCAATTTTCAATCCCACAAACCCTTCAATTCATCCCCAAATCTCAATCTTGTCCAATTGAATCAATTTTTCAAAAATCCAAACCTAAACCTAAATCGATCAATTTTAAAATCGAATCACACCATCTGGGTTTGCTCGATGATGACGACGTCGACGATGACGAGCTTCGATGATGACAAGCTTCTCGGTGATGACGAGCGTCGACGACGAGCTTCTCGGCGACGAGAAGATGAAGAAGAAGATGAGCTTCGGTGACGAGAAGATGAAGAAGAAGATGAGCGATCCAGTTTTTGAGCGGTCCAGTTTTTTCTTTTTTATTTTCTTGATCTGGTTTTGTTCACAGCAATGAAGATGACGATGACGTGTGAATGTGTGATGTTATTATTTATTTATAATTTTTTTTTTCAAATTAATTTTGACATGTTTTTATATATAAAGACAACTAAACACAATTATCTAACATTCCCAGAAATCCGACATAATATTCCCATAAACAACCAAACACATGTATACAACTTTCCTGGTAATGTGATTCCTGGGTTTTACATTCCCAGGAATCACATTATTTTGATTACCTCATACCAAGCTGCCCCTTAGTCCTCACAATCACTGCCATTGTATTCCCGTGACAC
The DNA here is from genome assembly GCA_954870605.1 of Acer campestre. NCBI lineage: Eukaryota > Viridiplantae > Streptophyta > Magnoliopsida > Sapindales > Sapindaceae > Acer > Acer campestre. The sequence continues at coordinate 31,458,558 of OX940804.1, read as the reverse complement.
TGTCTTAGATTCCCTCCCTCCACACTCCTCCATTGCCGCCATTGTCTCCATCTCTCACTCCCTCGATAGTGGCTCGAAGTCAAAACTTCCGACTCATTTTATTCCAAACCCAACCAAACATAGAGAACCATAAAGATCTAGAAAATCAAACTTCTTATTCTTTGTCCTTTGATTGGAGAGAACCATGGATATCTATTCCAATGGAGATTGAACCACGTCTCCATTGGAGATCCAACCACGTCTCCATTGGAGATCCATATCTTCTAATTTTTTTATATTTATTTTTTTTATAACAATAAATATTGTTGCTATAACTGGTACTTTTCTTTTAGTCTTTCTAATTTTCTTAAAACTTTTTTGTATTGTTAATTTTTTATAGTTATTTTTTAGTATTTTATTTTTTATAGTTAATTAACTAAATTTTTAGTATTTTACTTTTTTAATTATTTTTTTCTGTTACTTATTTTTAAGAAAATTTATTTAAAAAAAGAAAAGAAAAAGGTTTAAATAATTTATAAAATATTAAAATGAAGGACATCTAGACATTTCCCAATGTTATGAGAGTCAACTGTTCTGTTTGACTAGTCCAATGTTAGTCAAGGGTATGTATATATAATAAACTCAAAATTACAATATTAACTATGGTATTGGGAAAGGTCAAGGTATGTTAGTGCAATTAACCCTATAATACAATATCTTAGGACTAATTGCACAAACGTCCCCTAAGCTTAGGCATAATTGCATGCATATGAAACTTTTACCCATAATTGCACAAACATCCGTTGCTGTTAGTTGACTTCCGTTAACTCTAACCGTTGACCACAATGACTAAAGTGCCCCTAGTTACCTATTTTATTATTTAAATTAATAATTAAAAAACGAAACAAAAAAGACAAAGAAAACAAACAAAATCAATGATTTTTTTTCTCTTTCATTTTCTCAACCCCCAAACACAACCCAAAAATAAACTTAACAAACAAAAACCAAAACTCAATCTCACAAATCAAAATCAAAACTCAAATCCTCAAACAATAACTAAAAATGAAATTCTCAAATAAAAACCCTAATCCATCAATATCACAACCAGTTAACCACATCTATTTAAAAAAAAATTAAAAAAAAAAAATTAGAACTTCAACCTAGAAAGTTAAAAATCCATGTTGAAGTTCTAATTTTTTAATTTTTTTTTTTAAAAAAAATGGATGTGGTTAACTGGTTGTGAAATTGATGGATTTGAGTTTTTATTTGTGGATTTGATTTTTGGTTGTTGTTTGAGGATTTGGGTTTTGGTTTTTGTTTGTTAAGTTTTTTTGGATTGTGTTTGGGGGTTGAGAAAATGAAAGAGAAAAAAAATGAATTTTTTTCTTTATCTTTTCTGTTTCGCTTGTTAATTATTAATTTAAATAATAAAATATGTAACTAGGGGTACTTTAGTCATTGTGGGTTAAAATTATGGTCAACAGTTAGAGTTAACGGAAGTCAATTAACGATAAGGGACGTTTGTGCAATTATGGGTAAAAGTTCCATATTCATGCAATTATGCCTAAACTTAGGGGACGTTTGTGCAATTAGTCCAATATCTTACAAATAATTGTACTTTAAACTAGAGGTGTGCAAAAAATCGCCAAACCGAACCAAACCAATCAACTCAACCCATAAAATTTGGGTTGGTTCGATTACAAATATAAAAAATGGGTGGTTCGGTTGTCTTTTGGACAAATCGATTAAAGGTGGTTCGGTTTGGGTTGAGTTGGGTTGAGTGAAAGAATTCACCAACCCAAACCAAACCAAACCATATATTTTAGAAAGTAAAACTAAAATATAAAATCTATCTACGTTTTCTATTCAAGCTAGGTTTTATAACTTTTACCGATTACTTTAAGATTTTATAGTTTATTTTTTTTGTTTTGATACAATTCTTCTGATTGATTGATGTATTAGAGTTTCAAAAGCGTAGATGTTGTCAAACATGTTTTTAATCAAGGTATATATATACATGTATATATATACATGTATATATATAATTAATATTTCATGTTATGATTTTTTTATTTAAATATTTTTTATAATATAATACCCATAAAAAAAAAAAAAAAGATTTTTGAGTTCAAATATAAACCGATAAACCTATCCAAACCAACCCGACCTTTGTTGGTTTGGTTTGAATCGGTTTGAAAAATCACATTGGTTTGATTTTGGTTGAAATATAACCAAGCCGATCCATATTGGTTTGGTTTGGTTTGATATTGAGCTTCAGCCCAAACCAAACTGAAAACACACACCCCTACTTTAAACATTTGAGAATTTATTATTGGTTGTGGGGGCCATGACCCCTATCGGCCCCACGTTCTTCCGCCCTTGGCCATCATTATCACCGACGGTGGACTTAAAAGTTAAAAAACGATACTTTGATGTAAAAGATCCATTATTGTTTATTTGTTTTGATATCATCTATCTCTATCACTTCTTTGAATTCAACAGTTCAATAAAATCTTATATCAAAAAAATAAATAATAATTCAATAAAATCACATCATATGTGTTAGTTCAATGTCAAAATGGGTGTAAAAACAAAAAAAAAAAAAAAAAACAAAAAAACTTGTTGGGTGTCAATAGATCCACCCAATTTTAAATTATAATTATTATAAAAAATATATCTAAATTTACATTTTTGCCTAAAACCTCAAAAAAAAAAAAAAAAAAAAAAAAACATTATGAAGTTCACATTATTAATTTGTAAATAACTTGATCATGTTCTTACTGTCAACAAAAAAAAAAGTACTTGTTTCTAGTGCTATATGAGAAGAGTAAGGGAGTGTAGTCGATCATATCTACAATTGATTTTTGATCGTCGAGGTGGGCACTGACAACCTAAAACAATTAAAGAAAATAAAGCGGTGGCGAACCACATGTGGGGGTGTTTCCTTTGGGGGACTCTTCGATGCTTAAGACAGTTAGTTGTTCGATAAATAAGCAAAGGAAATGGATAAAACTTACAAACCGTGTTTTTCCGATATTATAGGTGTTGATGGTGATTTTTGATGGTCACCGAGTCAATGATTTATTTTTGAATTGCTAAGTTTACGAACGAGGACAATTAAAAATAAAAAAGAAATAACAAGCAATTACGTGGTAAAACTCCAATGATTGGAGAAACATCCACGGATTGTTGCCTTAGCAATGAAGCCAAATTCACTATGAAGAATGGTTACAAGAATATTGCACTATAATCTCTCTCTCTTTCTTGCTATTTCTCGCGTACCTCCTATTTGTGTACAAAGGGGGTATTTATACATGTTATTAGGGTTTGGTATGTGGTGCCCTAGTTTTGGGGTGTGCGTTCTAATCCTAAACGGATTCTGTTTCTTTCTTTGTAGTATATTTCCTGATTTGGCTGAGTCCAAGTTTGATTCTGATTCCTCCTCCTTTATTTGCGGAGAAATTATCTGTTTCCTTACTTGAACTTAAGCAGCCACACCGTTGCTTATCGTGGAGACACTGGTCGCTAATTATGTCCTGTGTTTTGAATATGAACGCTGGTGACTATCTGTTTTATTGATTCTCGAGTATGCCCGAGTATGTGCCTGAGTAAGATTTATTGCCCGAGCTGATGGTCTTTGTTTGTGGTCGGGCGACTTACTCTTTTTCCGAGTAAGTCGTTGTGGGGGATTTTTTTGCTCCATAAGTTGACTTATCTTGACTCTTGCTTGCATAGCCTTATATGGTGATGACGTGTCCGCCATGACTATTTTTACCTATAACAATACCCCCTTAAATATTTGAGCCGATCACGCCGAGTCAGGTCCTCTCGGGTCGGATATTTAACCTCATACTTCTTTACAACTAGTCCTCGTTTGTCGTTTTCTGTATTAATGTATCCTCGTTTGATTCGAAGCTTTAAATGACGTGTCTTAATTACAACCGTACGCATTCGATTCATCACTCATTTCAGAAATTTCTTGATGGTGACGCTTCTGCTCTCTGGCGGCTCAAGATGCTCTTCGGTTGCCATTTGTCTTTTTTTTTGTTTGGCTGTGGTACAATGCATTAATGAGACATAACCTCTCTGTTCGCTTGGGTGCAGCCCACGTCACTGCCCACGCCCTTCTGTTTTCCCGCTTCTCTGCGCTTCTCCTAGGGTGTTGGTCTTTTTTTTTTCTTTTTTTTTTTTGAAATCGATGCGTTGCCTATATATACTGGCTGTGTTGTTACGTTTCCATTCTTATTTCTTTTTCTACTATCTTCGTGTATTCTTTGAGAGGAACTCGTTTGTGTCTCCTACTTCACTGAGATCATCTGTTTCAACCCCCAGACCTTTTCTCGAAGATTCTCTCTGTAGTCTGCATCGCCTTCGTTTTTCGCTATATCGAGGTTAGTTCCCATGGACTCTGCAGCTAGGTACCGTCTTTTTACTGTTGGTATGATTGCTATTGAGCGAAATGATGCTCTCATTGCATCGGTTGTCCATAGGTTACTAAAGGAACCTCTCTTTGATCAACAACATTTTACTAACGCCGACGTTTCTGAAATTTATCGTGACAGCTCTGTTTCTTCCGGAGTTCCACCCACTCCCAAGGTTCATTCTGTTTCTTCGGATTCATCGCAGCCTGACTATTATCATCCTGAAGCTCGGTCCGATTCTTCTTCCACTTGTATTGATACTCGGCCTTGGAGATGACTGGGGAAGAAGATGAGTACTCGTAAAATTTACAAGGATTCTCACTCCCGGGAAAGTCGAGTCGCGACCCAGAGGATTGTTGAGAACGATATTGAAGAGGAGCGTAGGGCCGCTCGCATTCCCTTCTCTCCCGAGCGGATATATGTCTATGACATTGAGCCGAACGTGGTCGGCCCCGACGAGATAACAAAGTATATGCGGCGGTTCGATCTGGATAGCAACATGATTTCGCTAATTCCTGATGATGGTCGAGCTGCATGGAACCCCCCCACCCCACCTGGCCACGTGGCAATCTATGGGGCAATGCTCACTTGCTCCAGCCTTTTATTACTTGGTTTTTGGCTGAGGCCCGACTCGCTCCGGCACAGCTAACTCCAAATAGTTACTGGATTTTGATGCACATGTGGCATAGAAAGAAGCGGCCACCTCCCACACCTCGTGAAATCCGACACTTCTATACGCTGAGGCCCGTGGGGAAGACTAAGGTTTATTTTCTTCAATCGAACCAGCCCGAGTTCTGGATTCCAAAAGACGTAGTGGTCAAGGGTGAAATCGAACCGACCACGGACGAGAAGATGAAGGGATTTGTTTGGGGCTTCCCCACCTCAAACAAATTTTGGAAGAACAGCTGGTTCTTTGTGGGCAAACGCTGGGGCCAATCAATCAGTTTTAATCTGGATGGCACTCGGATGACTTGTAGGGTTCCTCGATACTTTTGTTCGCCCCAATGGAACCATATGACTCCTGCCTTTACTAACGAGGAATTGAAGACTTTGGCTCGGGCGAGCGGCCGTCCGCCCTTTGGAGAAAAGGGGCAAACCCTATCTGTACAATGAGGGAAAAATGATTAAAGCCTGCCTTTTTCCTCAGATTTCTGCATGCCGCAAACGCCATAAGTTAATTGTTTTTCTTTACTCTTGCATTCTTGTTCTTAAATTAGTCTACTGACTCGGACTTTTTTTTTTTAATAAGTATTTGATGTAGACATAGTCTGCGATGCTCAGGCACGCCGGATGAAAGGCATCGTGGAAGCTAGCCGAAAAGCGGCTCTTCGCCAGCGAGATGCTGGAATAGCCCCTCCCGAAGATGACTCTGATGGGAGCGCTCCCGAGGATCCTCCCGAGGGAGATGATGAAGAGGGAGTGCCCGATTATATGCCCGAGGAGACCCATGGCCAAGAAATGACCGCATGTTCAACGGAGGCCGTGGGCGACCCGGAGGGCTTTGGGGCAAGTAGGGCTGCTGCTAATCAGGACAATCAAGTAGGTCCTTCTTCCGAGGGGAAAGAAAAAGTGGGGCACCCCTCTGAGCCCGAGCAAGCGGCCTTTCCCAGCGGATCCAATTTTCCTCATTCTGCTGCAAACACGCCACGTGTTACTTCTCAAGCTGTTGAAGTAGCTGGGGGACATTCGGACGTGGTAGCTCTGGAGATTCCAATTTCAGCCGAGCCGAATCCTGCTGCTTCGGAGATTCCAACTCCTGCTGATCCAACTCTTACCCCCGGAGATAGCAATGCTGAGGTGAGGAATTCTCGCGGGAGGCAGTCTGGAAAGAGGAAAGCCTCTTTTTCTTCTGGTTGCCCTACACCCAAGATTCCCCGAGTAGTTGCATATGTTGATTCATCTTCGGATGATGAGGGAGAAGGTGATGTTGGAAAAAACGCGAGCATGACCCTTCCACTGGACCAGATTAAGGATAGCATTGGAGGCTACACCGACTTTCCTCGGGCGGCCTCATCTGCCGGGCTCCCTGAAACCAGTGTTGGTGGTTTGGGCTCCTCCCCCCAGACTGATGATCCTGCCCCCGAGACCATGCTAAGGGCCATGGCTTCAGGCCGAGCCTACATTGGGGAGGATCATTGAAGTCACCTCAGGACTGGGACCGTATCTGACCGACTCTGCAATTTTTTCAACAGTGCTTCTTACGTAAGTAATGCCTTGCATAATTTCGTATTCCTCTTTCCCTTTTTTTTTATGTTACTTCTATTTGCTGTTGACTTGCTGCAGATGGTGGCTGAGATGTCTGGGGCTTGTCAGGTCGGTGAAGCCCAGGCAGAAAGAATAAGGCGGCTAGAAGCCCAATTGAAGGAGAGTGAGGATCGTCGCTCTTGGGCTGAGTTAGCTTGTCAAGAGGGGGCTAAATCGAGTCAGATTCTCCTGGATCAATGCCTGACAAGGCAAATGGAGGCTGAACAACGAGCATCTTCTGCTGCTGAGGAGATCAGAACTCTGCAGGATCAGTTGTCATCCACTCAGGATGCTTTGCTCCTGGCTGAGCAGACTGCTGAAGACGCCAAGTCATCTTATGAACGCCGAATTGAAGACTTGGAGCATCATGCCTTGACAGTCAAGTCCCTATCGAAGGAAGCTAGGCTGGAACTGGAAATACAAGGTGTTGATAGCTTCAAAAGGTCTCCAGCCTATGATGCTTTGCTTCTGCGTGAGTTCCAACGGGGAATGGTCTCGGCTAGGGAATTCTTCAATCAGAAAAATAGGGCGACTGATCGGGCTAGGACCAACTGGAGCCTTTCAATCAAGAAACATGTGGATACCTCTCTGGAGTCCCTTCGGATCCAGATGAGAGAGTGGCGGGCATATTGTAGAAGTAAAGGTAAAGTGCCACATGCCATGCACCTTGAGGTTCCTACTGCCGAATCTTTCTCCACCTTTTATGCCTGTGCGAAGGCGGGGATTGACAACTAGACGCTTGATTTGGGACCTGTCCCCGGGACTGACTATAGCGCCTGGATGGTCGATGAAGAGGAGGATGTGATTGTGTGGCCCTCGGATGATAGCCTTCTGAGTGAATACGTGATGGAACCTGATCCGGATGTCGGCGGAAGCAGCTCTCAACCCCCAGCGCCACCCTCTTAAGTTTTTATTAAGTCTTTTTGTAACTATATTTGTATTCACTTTTCCCCATATATACGAACTTTTATTCTTATATTCTTATATTGTTCTACTTTCTTGTACGACAAACGCATAAACGGGACAATCTAAATTCGTTTTGCTCGCTTGTACTTGGCTATCTTCGAATTTATGGATCCTTCGGGAATCCCTAGCTTTACTTTGACCGAGTGTCTTATTTTCTGGCAGTTTAGTCGACTAGACCGAGTATCTTGTTTAACTAGTAACTAGTTTTAGTTGAGTATCTTATGTAACTGGCCTTTCAATCAATTTAGACCGAGTATCTTATTTAACCGGTAATTAATTTTAGCCAAGTATCTTATGTAAATGGCCTTTTAATCAATTAGACTGAGTATCTTATTTAACCGGTAACTAATTTTAGCCAAGTATCTTATGTAAATGGCCTTTTAATCCTTCGATTTTTGAGGTTGTTTTACCTCAATGTTACGCCGAGGCTCGCCACGACCATACGTTAAGGTCCTTGCATAAGTCACCTAGGACGTCTCCTGGTTTTATCTGTGCAAGGTTTTGCCGAATCGTTGGGGTACTTTGTACCGGCCAACACGGCTGCGCATCTCACTAGTCTTTCTAGCGGCACTCTGAGCAATTTTCCAGTTACTCTGGTGCCTCGGTTTTGCCTTTTTGCTAAGGGATGCGTTCATATCGCCTTAACTAGGCGGGCACGCTACTACAGCTTTTCCGCCTTTCGAGCACCACTCGCCCGCTCTTTCGCGGCCTTATAGCGCCCGAATCTTTTTGGTGTTTATTCGGTCGACTTTTGAGTGGCCGCTGTTGAAATGTTGCTCATGGATTTTATCGATTCCACTAAATTACTCCGTACTAGCAACTGAACTTTATTAGATGATCAACATGATTATGAAATCAACAAATAAATCTGAAATAATTAAAGCGAAAACTAAAAACTGAGCTAAAGCAAAATAAACTAATTATAAAACCATTGTTGGATTCCTTAGGGATAGAAGATCTTTAGATATTGTGCATTGCATGGTCGGGGTACCAGGCTACCCTCTGGTCGGGCTATCATGTAGGCCCCGTGCCCTACAATTCCTTTGATGATGTATGGCCCTTCCCATTTATCGGCGAGAGATCCCGATGATTTATCTTTGGTATTCGGGGATACTCTTCTTAGCACTAAATCTCTGAGTTAGAATCTCCGCTCTCGAAAGTGGGAATTGTAGTACCTCGCAGCCCGTTGCTGGTACGCGGAATTTCTTACTTGCGCTGCATCTCTGATCTCCTCAAGCTCGTCTAAGTTTTGCTGCAGCATATCTATATTGTGCTCGGGGCTGTACAACTGAATCCTGAGGGATGTAAAAGTTGTTTCTACTGGGATAACAGCCTCTGTCCCAAACGCCAGCGCAAAAGGAGTCTCCCCCGTGGACGACCTTACAGTTGTTCGGTATGCCCATAGTACCTCGGGTAGTTTGTCCGCCCAGCCACCTTTCTTTGCCTCTAGTTTTGCTTTCAGTGTATGCTTGATCACTTTATTCACAGCCTCTGTCTGGCCATTGGTTTGAGGGTGAGCAGGCGATGTATAGTAGTTTGCGATCTTGAATTCTTCACACATTTCTCTGAACTTCTTATTGTCGAATTGGGTTCCATTGTCAGTTATAATGATACTCGGGATCCCGAACCTATATATTATGTTCTTCTTGACAAAGCTGGTGGTGTTTGCCTCAGTGATGTGTACAAGTGCCTCTGCTTCTGCCTATTTGGTGAAATAGTCCACTGCCACAATGGCGTGTTTTGCCCCTCCCTTTGTTCCTGTGGGCATTGGTCCTATTAGGTCGAGTCCCCACATGGAGAAGGGCCAAGGTGAGGTTAAGCTTCTAAGTAATTCTGGGGGTTGCCGAATGTCGTTTGCTATTCTTTGGCATGTTTCGTAACTCTCTGCAAATCGCTGCGCCTCTGCGAACAGAGTCGGCCAGTAGAATCCTTGCCTAAGTACCTTGTGTGCTAGGCTTTTACCCCCAGTATGGTTCCCACACACTCCACTGTGGACGCTTTTTAGGATCTCTCCGGTTTCTTCGCCGGCAACACATCTTTGCAACACTTTTGAGAATCCTCTCCTGTATAATTCTCCCCTCATAATTGTGTACCGGGTTGACCTGTATCGATGCGTTTAGCTTCCACAGCATCCTCCGGTAGTATTTTTTCCTCTAAGTACTTTCTGAGTTTGTATGTCCAGTCGCCTGGGTTTGGTCAGATCTCTGCTATCATGATTTTCTCGGATTCTGCTGTACTTGGTTTAGTCAGATGTGCCATTGGTATTGCTTTGGATCTGATACTTGTGGTGGCCGAAGCTAGTTTGGACAAAGCATCTGCTTTTTCGTTCTCTTCCCGAGGGATCTGAGAGATTCTGTATACTTTAAACTTTCTAAGTAGCCTCTTTGCAATGTCCAAATAAGCTGTCATGTGCTCTTCCCTTGCCTGGTATTCGTCCAGTACCTGATTAACCATGACTTGTGAATCGCTATAAATTTCCAGCTCGTTTGCCCCTAATGCTATGCAGACCCTTAGGCCGGCCAACAAGGCTTCATACTCTGCTTGATTGTTGGTTGCTTTGAAATTGGATCTCATGGCACACTCCACAGTATCTCCCTCGGGGGTTGTTATGACTATTCCTGCTCCGCTGCCATGTGTGTTTGATGATCCGTCTACATGCAATTTCCATTGGAATTTACTAGTCTGTTCATCTTCCATTGTCCTTCTTACCTCGGCATCTAGCTCGGTGAGTTCTGCTATGAAATCAGATACCGCCTGCCCTTTGATTGCCGCTTTGGGTGTGTATTTGATGTCGTATTCGCTGAGTTCCACTGCACATTTGGTCAGCCTTCCCGACACCTCCGGCTTTTGAAGAATGAGTTTCAGTGGGCAGTCTGTGTACACCTCTATTGTATACGCTTGGAAATATGGCTTCAAATTCCTGGCCGATGTGATCAGAGCTAGCGCTATTTTTTCTGCCTGCGAATACCTGGTTTCTGCTGGTAACAATGCCTTGTTTGTGTAATACACTGGTTTTTGTATTCCTTCCTCTAATCGGATCAATGCCGAACTTGTCGCCACCTTAGTAATCGAGAGGTATAAGTACAATGTTTCTCCCACCACCGGTTTTGAAAGGATGGGTGCTCTCCCTAAATACTCTTTCAGTTTCTGAAAGGCTTCTTCACATTATGTACTCCATTCGAGCCATTTTCCCTTTTTTATTGCCCTGAAGAATGGGGCACACTTGTCTGTTGATTTGACTACGAACCGGTTGAGTGACGCAAGACATCCCGTCAGCCTTTGTATATCTTTCAACGTCTTTGGTGAAGCCATTCCTTCTAGTGCTTTGATCTTCTCGGGATTTACCTCAATTCCTCTTTGGTGCACCTGAAAACCTAGAAACCTTCCCGACGATACTCTGAATACACATTTACTTGGGTTGAGCTTCATTTCATACTTCCTCAGGAAGTCAAAGGTTTCCTTCAAATCTTCCGAATGTTTTCCTGTCGTAGTGCTCTTGGTCAACATGTCATCCACATAGACCTCCATGTTTCTCCCAATCTGCCGAGCGAATACCCTGTTCACCAACCTCTGGTACATTGCCCCAGCGTTTTTTAACCCGAATGGCATCACTTTGTAGCAATACAACCCCTGATCCGTGGTAAAAGATGTTTTTTCTTCGTCTGCTTTGTTCATCCGGATCTGATTGTATCCCGAGTAAGCATCCATGAAACTTAGTAGTTCGTGTCCTCTACCAACTGGTCAATCCTCGGTAGTGGGAAACTGTCTTTCGGGCAAGCTTTGTTTAAGTCTATGAAATCCACGCACATCCTCCATTGGTTGTTCTTTTTCTTGACCAATACTATATTGGCTACCCACTCCGGGTACTTGACTTCCCTTATCGATCCTGCGGAAAGTAGCTTCTCTACTTCTTTCTTGATTGCGACGTTTCTCTCTGGATTGAACAACCTTCTCTTTTGTACCACTGGTCGAGACTCTGGGTTGATGGAGAGGCAATGCGATATCACTTTTGGGTCCACCCCCAGCATATCTTCGTGACCCCAAGCAAAAACATCCTCATAACTTCTTAACAGTGTGACAAGCTGGGTTTTGACATGTATATTTAAACTTGCCCTAACCTTCACTGTCCTACTCGGATCCTCTGGATTCAGCGCCACTTCTTCGGTCGGCTCGTCTTTTCTAACCTCAGGCTCTTCTCTGGGATCCAATTCAAATTCTTTCGGCACTTCTGCCTGCTCTTCAGGTTCTCCAACCTTTTGCTGGGCTGTTACTGCGTATACTTGGTGTACTTCCCTATCTTTATATACTGACAAGTTTGCTATTCAGGCCATCTCTTGTGACCCCTTAACCACTCCTACGCTATATTCGGTTGGGAACTTCATCATGAGGGCATAGGTTGCTGTCACCGCCTTGGCTTTATTCAAAAATGGTAGGCCCAATAAGGCGTTGTACGACCAGTTTTCTGTATCCACCACCACAAAGTCGAGTAGCACTGTTTTTTGGCAAGGAGCCTTCCCGATCTTCACGGGTAACTTCACCGTGCCAAGCGACCTTACTTCGACTCCTCCAAATCCTCTAAGGGGCGTGGGAAATGGTTATAGGTCTTTCCTATCTAGCCTCAGCTGGTCATATACTTCTGCACTTAGAATATCTGCTGAACTCCTATTGTCAATCAAAATTCGATGAACCTCTCTATGGCCGATCCGTGGGCCGATCACCAGCGCGTCATTTGGCCTAACATCTACTCTGTGTGAGTCGGCTTCTATGAATATGATTGGGTCCTAGCCCTCCTTGATTCTCTTCGGGTCAGGTTCGATAGAATTGACGTCCAGGTCTCTCCGTGCCTCCATGGCCTCTCGGATTTCCTTGGTCCTTTCCCTGTTACTCTTGCCAGTCGCTAGTCCTCCAAAGATGGTGTTAATTGCTCCTTCATCCTCAACTTTCTTAGGACTAAACTTTCTTGCCCGTCCGTCCTGTCGGCTATCCTTCTGTCCATCCACCCTGTCCACCTTTTTGAGGACAATGTCTTTCAAATGCCCTTCCCTAATGAGGGTTTCGATGTGGTCCCTTAGCTGGAAACACTTGGATGTCTCGTGCCCGTTCTCCTTGTGGAACCGGCAATATTTGGTGGTGTCCCTCCGAGCATATGTTGACTGCTTAGGCGGTTCTTTAGACATGTTCTTCTCTTCTAGGATTGCCAAGATTTCACTTTGATCTTTCTTCAATGGGGTATAATTTGTATATCTGCCTTGGAACCTCTTCCGCGGTTGATCGGTTTTCGGGTCGTATGCTCACCGACCATCCCGACCATCTCGCGCTTTATTCTTCTGTTTGTCACCTTTAGTATCAGGCGCCTTTGGTTTTGGATCCCTCTGGGCGACTGCCATGCACGAAGTAACCTTCTGTGGCAATTTCTTCCTCTTTGGCTAGGGCGTAACCCCCCGCCATGTCCATCATATTAGCATAACTTGTTAGTCGGGCTTTTCTGAGGTCAAATGACAATTGGCCATTCTGAAGGTTGTTGATGAACGCGGCAATTATTGCTTTGTCATTTGCACTCCCAATCTTGGACACTTCCTGACCGAACCTCCCCAGATATCTCTTCAGCGACTCGACTTTTCCCTGTTTGAGTTGGGATAAGTGGGCCACTGATTTTTTTATGTGTACATTCCCGAGGAACTGCCTTGAGAAGGCTTTGCTTAGCTCGCCGAAGTTGCTTATGCTTGCTACTGGTAGTCTACCAAACCACCGGGAGCCTAGATCCCCAAGGGTCTGGGGAAAATTCAAACATAGCAGTGTGTCATTATGGACATATTGCGCCATAGCACTCATATACCTCCGGACGTGTTCTTTTGGATCAGTATCTTTCTTGAACAGCTCAATGTGTGGCATCCTGAATCTCTCAGGGAAAGGCATCTTTAGGACCCCATTGAAAGGGCTTCCGGATTCATCATCTGATAGCTCGTTATGCTCATATTGCCTGACTAAAGCATCCATTTGTCGATGATTATTCTAAACTTCCCGGGTCAAACTCTGTATGAGTATGTCTCTGCCTCTTTCTGGTTCCCCTATCGCATTAAAATTTTAACTTATGGTCAGTTTTTGGCCCCTTTCCTCCGGATTCAACTCTCTACGATCTCGGTTTAGGCCATGCAGCCGAACTGTGCCCCTTTGGCGCTTGCGATGATGATTCTGCTCACTTTCTTCCAATGATGACTGGTCTCTCCGGTGACTGCGCCTCCTAGGGTGATCTCGATCCCCAGCTATCCGATCTTGATCGTACCCTTTGTCAGAATCATTCCCCTCTCTATGCTCCCTACTTCTCCTGGCCACTCTTTCGGATAATATCTTTGGTCTACCTGTAGGATCTCGTCTTGCCTTTAGGGGTGCATCAGGCGTTGGTATCACCACTGCAGAACGCAATCTTGCTGCTTGATGGTTTGGGGCGGACAGATTGTGAGGTGACATCAAACTTTCCGTGGTGGAAAGGTCAATTCCTTGCCTTGCTGCGTCTGATATAAGTTGTTGCAGAGAAGGGCGGAATCGTTGCGCGATTTCTTCATTAGTTGTAGGGAAACGTTGAATACCAGCTAGGGCGGCTGACTGGTCTGCCATCGTTTGGGTGGCATCCGCTGTATTGAGCGCGGTGTCATCTTCCAGCTCGTTACTTGGCATGCCTTGATTGTACCTGGAATCGCTACCATCTTCTTTGCCAGCCATTGTTGTCACAAATTTTCAGGTACCCCATCCTTCTAGTGCCAATTGTTGACGGTGATTTTTGATGGTCACCGAGTCAATGATTTATTTTCGAATTGCTATAGTTTACAAACGAGGACAATTAAAAATCAAAAAGAAATAACAAGCAATTACGTGGTAAAACTCCAATGATTGGAGAAACATCCACAGATTGTTGCCTTAGCAATGAAGCCAAATTCACTATGAAGAATGGTTACAAGAATATTGCACTATAATCTCTCTCTTTTTCTTGCTATTTCTCGCGTACCCCCTATTTGTGTACAAAGGGGATATTTATACATGTTATTAGGGTTTGGCATGTGGTGCCCTAGTTTTGGGGTGTGCGTTCTAATCCTAAACGGATTCTGTTTATTTCTTTGTAGTATATTTTCTGATTTGGCTGAGTCCAAGTTTGATTCTGATTCCTCCTCCTTTATTTGCGGAGAAATTATCTGTTTCCTTACTTGAACTCTAAGCAGCCACACCGTTGCTTATAGTGGAGATGCTGGTCGCTGATTATGTCCTGCGTTTTGAATATGAACGCTTGTGATTATCTGTTTTATTGATTCCCGAGTATGCCCGAGTAAGATTTATTGCCCGAGCTGATGGTCTTTGTTTATGGTCGGGCGACTTACTCTTTTTCCGAGTAAGTCGTTGTGGGGGATTTTTTTGCTCCATAAGTTGACTTATCTTGACTCCTGCTTGCATAGCCTTATATGGTGATGACGTGTCCACCATGACTATTTTTACCTATAACAATAGGTCAGCGTTTGGTCGATGTTGATAGTCGAACAGTTTGATAGCTCGAATGCCTTGATGAACTCCATTGTTCAACTTGGGTCGATTGAGGATTTGATTGATGCTGAATATCGATGAATCTTACAGGTCGATACCCAAGAGGTTGCTCGACTTGACGTGGGTCAATCTCTATTTGATCGAGTAAAGGCAATTAATGTAGGGAGAGAATTGTGGAGCTCTTCTTTGAGAGTTTTTTGTATGAGATGAGAAAATCAGAACCTCTTTCTCTGAGAAAGTGGTCTAATATTGATAGTGAAGGCCTAGAGCCTTCACCACTCAACCTCTTTATGTGAGGGCGTGGATCTTTGACCCTTTATTGTCCATTTTGATTCACATTAAATTTGGCAATAAAGACACTTGATTGCCTGTTGAGCATTTGTAACATTCGATCATAATTGAGTATTAAAGGCCATTTATCTTGCCTTTTGACCACATTTGAAATTGGTCTAATGGCAATGGGTCAGGTCAGGGTTTGGGCCTGTTTGAATATCAGCTTTCACGCCCGATGGATGTTTTGGGGCTTGTTTTGGACCTTTTGTCAGTGGGCTTGATTGTTGGGCCCTAGGCCGATTTTTGACCATTACAGGGAGCGAATACAGTAAATATATTAAAAAAGAAATAAAACAAAGTTATCTACTAAGGGGTTGTTCGGTACGGTTTTTATTTCTTCAAAACAAAATTTTAAAATGTAAACAAAGGAAACAATATAGATGTTTTAAAGAATGAGACTGCATTCAGTAAAATTTGTTGAAAATTGTTCTCTAAGAAACTAATAATGAAAATTATAATGAATACAAAAATGAATTATGCACTATCCATTTGGTGTGTACATTTCCCTATCTATTTGAAATCCACAATAAGCTCTCCTCTCAACATTATATCTTTATTACATGTACAGTTGTACACCACAACTTTTGGTGCAACCTCGTATTTTTTTCAAAAGCTTTCGCCATTGGTAGGATAACTTTTGGTGTAACCTAGTAATCTTTTTTGAAAACTTTCACCATTGATAGGATTCGAGTTTCTGACCTAAAAGTTATTTGCCTAAGCCTCAAGCTCGTCTATTTACCAGCTGAGTGTCTCAGCTCCACCCATGTTGGCTTAGGTGCTACTACCTTGATATCCCAATTATGGTATTTAAGCATTCATTCTTTTCAACTACTTTATCAATGTCTTCTACTTACATATGCATCTGAAAGTGCAAATACAATAAACTCGGGTGTGTTCAATATATTAATCTAGAGAGGGGGTGAATAGATTTTAACTAATTTTTACCCAATTTTCGTTTAAGGACAATATTACGAAAATACCCCTAATAGTCAATATAAATACAAAAAGTGTAATATGGTGCGGAAATTAAATAACACTTGATGTATAAGTGGAAAACCCAACCACTGGGAAAAAACCACGGGCTGTATAGTGCGCCACACTCGAACATTGAAATTCACTAATTGAAATGGAGTTTACAACCTATGTAGACCTCGTCTAACACTCCAGTCTATAACCCCCCACTTCTACCACACGGGCCTTTAAAAGTGGCTCTAGTCCATTTTGCTTGTGGCCTAAGCAACCTTAGCCAACAAAACTTAATTTCTCAATAAAGAGATAATACAACCTATGTGTGAATATATAAAAAATACTCAATACATGCAATAAGAGCTAGGCAACCCTATATGCTTATCTAGGATGATAATATGTCAATAAAAACAATCCTAGATATCAATAGCTAAATGACATGTCAAATAGCTTAGATAAAAATAGATTATAAAAACCTAGATAGCTATCACAATACAACACACAATCATGTCATCACAAACAATCTCTATTTTGAATATAAGATATTAATCTAAGAACATTCAAATAATTGATTGCTTTATTTCTACACAAAGTGTAGCCCCCTTTCCGTATCTTTTTGTGTAAGTTTCTCGGGTAAAACCGGATTTTTAATGTTTCGTTTGAGGTTTTTGTAGGTTTTTCTCCTAGCAGGGGTGTTTTGGCTCTAACTGGAGAACTTTGGGCAATTATCGCAAATATGGAAAGTCTGGGGGCTTGGATCAGAGCGCCGCGGTTGGTGCGCAAGCGACAAGGAGGCGACAGAGATCCTCCAAAGTTGCCGCGCATGAAGTGCCGCGGTCGTGCAACAGCGACAGAGTGGCGACAGAAATCTCTCAGGCTTGCCGAGGTTCAAGTGCCGTGGTTGGTAGACCACGGCAGAGGCTCGACAGAAACTTCATTTGCCTGCCGCGGTCGATCTGCCGCGGTTGTCCAACCGTGAAAATGGCAACCGCGGTAGAGCGTCCCTTCGTATTCCAGAGGGCATTTTGATCATTTTTGGGCTTCTTATAAGTACCCCTTCTAGGTCATTTCAGATCCAGACCTCCCCAGTTTGAATTATTACAGCAAGTTTCCATCTTGGCTCTTTCCTTCACACATCACCAACCCATCCCTTACAACCCACCAAAATCCCACCTTTCCCTAAGATCCAAACACACCAATCCCACATCTTTTCCATAGCCATCATCACTTCACCTTTTGAGCAAGAAGAAGGATAGAAAGAGAAGAAGATCCAAAGAAGAAGAAGCTCTCCATATAGTTTTTTCTAGACTCTTTCTCTTTTATTTTTTATTATAGCCATATACTTCTTATTTCACATATATTGTATGGTTACTAGTTGTAATATGATGAGCTAAACTCATAGTGCTAGGATTTGATGAAACCCCACCTTTGACTATACATTTAAATGAATTGATTCTTGTTTATCCCTTATGTGCAAGATTGTTGTTTGTATGGGTATTTTTATGTTCTTAATGCTTTTCAATTGATTGATCTCCTCTTGAATGACTTTTGTGGTATGTTATGCACTAACCGGAGACGCATGCCACGTGTTCGATAAAATGCTCCCCTATGCATGCTTAGAAAAGTAGACCTACTTAGGCTAGCGTATAGGACTCATTTAGTACACCAAAATCCGTAATGAACTCATTCGTACATTTCGAGTAATCGAAGGATAAGCTTGGGTATGTTTTTAGTGTGACTCACTCTACTTGACCAAGATTGTGGGTCAATATAAGGGTGTATGAGTATATGAATTGCATGAGTACGTTTGGGGTTATACAATCGAGTCTAACTAGAAAGTCAATCTAAGGGTGGGGTGTAGTCAAGTCCTAGCATATTTCTCTCCATTATCACATTCGTGTTTTATTTTGAGTTTTTCATTTCATTGCCTTAGTATTAGCCTTTAATCAAGATAGTTTACTTTGTTTGTTTTGAACTACCATCATTATTGATTGTTTGAATAGTAAATGGACTAATCAATTTCGGTAATCGATCACTCGATTCCTTGGGAACGAACTTTACTTTCCGTTGTGCTACTCTCCGACCTCGTTCTATTTCGAGTGTCACTTGAGTGATAGCCAATAATAAAAGAGATGCTTTGATAAATAAAACACTAAATATCAATGGATAAAAGTGAAGAACATACCAAGGGAAGTGTGATGACCAATACCCATTCAAATAAGCAAACTAACTATGCTAGAAAATGCTTAGATGATCTTTGATGCACATGTATATGGTTTTGAGTGTTTAGGAAATGAGTTCTCTATGAAATATCTCTCCAAAATCTCTCAAATGAGTTTAGGGTTCTTTAGAAGTCAAGAACTTGATTAGAGAAATGAGAAAGTGTGATATTTATAGACAAAGAGAACAGGGCATGTGAAAAAACGAAACTGCCCTTGAAATCACCGATCGGCGGTTTCATTCTACGGTCGTGGCCGCAGAATTTAATCGCCGAATGATCCCCTGCTTCCCGAATTGAACCTGAGAAGTAGGGGATCATTCGGCGACCACATTCGACAGTTTGGGAAACTGCCGATCAGAACCCAAAAAAGAAATCGACTTAAAATATCTAAAACAGCAGTTTCATTCGGCGGTTTCGAAACCGCCGATTAAACTGCCGAATAGAGACCGAGATAATAAATGCATCAAGTCTATTCGACGGTTTCGATTCGACGACTTGGCTGCCGATCGTAACCGTAGATCCAATCCAGAGCTCTCTGGAATCAAACTGCGGTTTCCATTCGGCGGACATGGCCACCGATTAAACTGTCGTTTCACCACTGATGGTGAAACCAAAGGAGAAGCCAAGGGCATTCTCCGAAGGTGATATTCGCGCTAAACCAAGCACACTTTGTGCATGCGCGGACGTTTCCGAATAATGTTTGGAAACGAATTACAAGACATAAAAAACACACAACAAGATACAACAAAAAGTGCAAGTGTGTAAATGTGACATTTGAAGAGAATGTATACAAAAGTGAAGCATACATATGCAAATATTATTAGTGAGTGTGTGCAACTAAATCTCTTCAATAAGAAAATAAGCACTAGAGATATACCTTTGGAGTGCTTGTCATCCTTGAGGTCTTGAGTAGGGCCATTGAGCATGATCACATATCACCTAAGCTACCGTTTACATACAACCCCAATATGTGGTTTGCCCACAAAATAAGTCAATCAAAAACCAGGAATCCTTACAGCATCTCTTTTATTCTTTTATTTTTCTTCAAATAATTGTTTTACACGTTGTGAACAAGATTTGATGGGATTTTTGTTTAGATATTGGCATGATCTTATGGCCAATTGATTGAGAGGCCCCTTTCTTGTCATCACTTTTATCGTACTTGGAGAGTTGGAGGATATAAAAGGTCAGGTCCTATTCTTCCATGGCAAGAAGTAGAGACCATGGAAAGCCTCCTATATATTTTTTGCTTTAAATTTTTTAAACTTTATACATCGGTCCCTTCGATCCGAATTAGAGTGATTTCAAGTTCGTTAAAAGTCTGATCCGACCTGTTCCGTTAATAATCCAATGTCTCAATCTATGGGAAACCCTTAACTAAATACTTCCTAAATTATTTTTAAGATGTTTTTCCAAAGCAAACTGTAATATAAATATCATAACCATATAATATAATAATAATAGCAATTTTAAAGTTGAAACATTGTCCAAAGCTTGATTTAGGCAGTGATGAATTCTTTTTTTGGATAATGTAATTTTAATCAAAAGTTGCATACTCCAATAATTAGGCCAAATGGAAGGGTGTATGTGCAATTTGCCATTTATTTTGCCATAATAATTTTATTTTACACGTTTTTCGCCATGATTCATGTCGACGTGACTGCTGCTTAAAAAAGAACCCAAATAATAATTATTAGAGGAAATAATTAAAACAAAATAAAGGATGATCAATAATATAAATCAAGTGCAACAAATCCGATAAGATAAGGTTGATCAAGTGGTTAAACTCCTCACATCCATACTATGGGGTTATGTATTCGAGTCTCTTCCCCACCCTAAAAAAACCCAAACCCGAATTATTGTAATATTAAAAAAAAAAAAAAAATACAACAAATCCAAACACATGCTAAGTAGATATCTAAGCTACGAGCCTTCGACTACTATATTCAATTTCGACAAGTCTTTACGTATCATTGATGTGTCTAGTTTAAATAACAATTAAATTAAATTGATATAATTTGACAATGAATTAAACACCCATCCTAAATAGCTAAATATAATATTATACTTGTTAGTTAATTATCAAATAAGCTCGAACCTTTTTCTTAGTTTCATGTAGTATTCTTTCCTAAAATCATGTCATACGGTATAAAAATAAATGTATATTATTGATTATTCAAGACACATGATATAATATTTTTGGATAGTGTTCATAAATAAGTGTGCATTAAAGATTTTTTTTTTTTTTTTTTTGTGGTCAACAGTTACAGATAACAAAAGTCAATTAATGATAGGGGGCGTTTGTTCAATTATGGGTAAAAGTTCCATATACATGCAATTATGCTTAAACTTAGGGGACATTTGTGCAATTAGTCTAATATCTTACAAATAAATGTACTTTAAACATTTGAGAATTTATTATTGGTTGTGGGGGCCATGGCCCCTATCGGCCCCACGTTCCTCCGCATTATCACCGACGGTGGACATAAAAGTTAAAAAGCAATACTTTGATGTAAAAGCTCCATTATTGTTTATTTGTTTTGATACCATCTATCTCTATCACTTCTTTGAATTCAACAGTTCAATAAAACCTTTTATATATATATATATATATATAATCAATAAAATTACATCATATGTGTTAGTTCAATGTCAAAATGGGTGTATAAAAATTAAAAATTAAAATTAAAAAACTTATGGGGTGTCAATAGATCCACCCAATTTAAAATTATAATTATTATATAAAATATATCTAAATTTACATTATTACCTAGAACCTCAAAAAACAAAAAACAAAACAAAAACAAAAACATTATGAAGTTCACATTATTAATTTGTAAATAACTTGATCGTGTTCTTACTGTCAAACAAAAAAAAAAAAAAAAAACCTTGTTTCTAGTGCTATATGAGAAGAGTAAGGGAGTAAATACAAGAAATATAGTAAAAAAGAAATAAAACAAAGTTATCTACTGAGGGGTTGTTCGGTATGATTTTTATTTCTTCAAAACAAAATTTTAATATGTAAACAAAGGAAACAATATAGATGTTTTAAAGAATGAGACTGCATTCAGTAGAATTTGTTGAAAATTGTTCTCTAAGAAACTAATAATGAAAATTATAATAAATACAAAAATGAATTATGCACTATCCATTTGGCGTGTGCATTTCCCTATCTATTTGAAATCCACACTAAGCTCTCCTCTCAACATTATATCTTCATTACATGTACAATTGTACACCGCAACTTTTGGTGCAACCTTGTATTTTTTTAAAAAAAAAAAAACTTTCGTCATTGATAGGATTTGAGCCGCTGACCTAGGAATCATTTACCTAAACTCCAAATTCTTCCATCTACCAGCTGAGCGCCTCAGCTCCACCCCTGTTGGCTTTGGTGCTACTACCTTGATATCCCAATTATGGTATTTAATCATTCATTCTTTTCAACTACTTTATCAATGTCTTTATATGCGTCTCTTTTATTATTTTATTTTTCTTCAAATAATTGTTTTACACGTTGTGAACAAGATTTGACGGGATTTTTGTTCGGATATTGGCATGATCTTATGGCCAGTTGATTGAGAGGCCCCTTTCTTGTCATCACTTTTATCGCATTTGGAGGATATAAAAGGTCAGATCCTATTCTTCCATGGCAAGAAGTAGAGACCATGGAAAGCCTCCTATATATTTTTTGCTTTAAATTTTTTAAACTTTATACATCAGTACCTTCGATCTGAATCAGAGCGAACACAAGTTCATTAAAAGTCTGATCCAACATGTTCCGTTAATAATCCAATGTCTCAATCTATTGGAAACCTTTAACTAAACACTTGACTAAATTGTTTTTAAGATGTTTTTCAAAAGCAAACTGTAATATAAATAACATAACCATATAATATAATAATAATAGCAATTTGAAAGTTGAAAGATTGTCCAAAGTTTGTTTTAGCCGGTATTGAATTCGTTTTTGGGATAATGTAATTTTAATTAAAAGTTGCATACTCCAATAATTAGGCCAAATGGAAAGGTGTATGTGCAATTTGCCCTTTATTTTGCCATAATAATTTTTTTGACACGTTTTTTTCGCCATAATTCATGTCGATGTGATTGCTGCTTAAAAAGAATCAAAATAATAATTATTTAAGGAAATAATTAAAGCAAAATAAAGGAAGATCAATTATATTAAACTACCTGCGCCTACTGTGTTTGATTTGGGCAAGTCTCTACATATCATTGATGTGCTTATGTCTGGTTATAAATAGCATTTGAAACCACCCCAAAAGTGCAACATAACAACATCACCACCAAAAATACATCAATGGAAGCTCTTTCTTTGGTTGTTTTAGCCGTGACATGGCTGCTAGTTACTCTAGCCTTCCTTAAAATAATTTCAACTTCGTGGCAGCAGCGCCACCCTCCACTACAACTTCCACCAGGTCCTAAACCATGGCCTATAATCGGTAACCTCAACCTCATCGGTCCACTCCCTCACCAATCTCTTCACAAACTAGCCCAAAAATATGGACCCATAATGCAACTCACGTTTGGCTCTTTTCCTGTTGTTGTTGCTTCCTCGGCAGAGATGGCAAAGCAGTTTCTCAAAACACACGATCATGTCTTTGCCTCCAGACCACAAACCGCAGCCGGCAAGTACATAACTTACAATTATCTGAACATCACTTGGGCTCCCTACGGACCGTATTGGCGCCAAGGACGTAAAATTTTCCTATCCGAGCTTTTTAGCTCGAAAAGACTTCAGTCTTACGAGTACATTCGTGTTGAAGAGTTGCGTGCCTTTGTCTCCCGTCTCTACGCCTTGTCCGGGAAGCCTGTTATGCTTAAAGAGCATCTCTCGCACGTTACACTTAGTATTATGAGCAGAATCGTGTTGGGGAAGAAGTATTTTAGCGAATCCGAATTCGAAACTGCAATTGTGACTCTTGAAGAGTTTCAAGAGATGCTTGACGAGTTGTTCTTGCTCAGTGGAGTGCTTAATATTGGAGATTGGATTCTGTGGTTGGATTTCATGGACCTTCAAGGGTACGTGAAGAGAATGAAAGCCTTAAAAATGAAATTGGATCGATTTTATGACCATGTTTTTGATGAACACAAGAGTAAAATGAAAGGATTAATGGAGGATTTTGTGCCAAAAGACATGGTGGATTTGCTATTGCAACTTTCTGATGATCCTAATCTTGAAGTCAAGCTCAATTATGACAGTGTTAGGGGGTTCACGCAGGTATCTAATATTCCACTTTTTATTTTATTTTTTGCTTTTAAAAAAAAAAATGATTGAGATCATCAGTTGAGTTGATAATAGATCTGTTGACATCTTTAATTGATGACTGAGATTCTCAATTAGTTATCAAATTACAACAAAAAATCAAAAAATAATCTTTGTCTCGGTCTAGATTAACAAAGCAGAGAATCTGAATCATTTAAAAAAAAAATCATATTACAACAAAAACTTAAAAAATAATGGATTAAGATTCTCATCTTTATCCTGACCTCAACAGATTTGTTGACATATGTAATGAGATTAATTTTAACATACATTATTGACATTGATTCATGATGAGCAGGATCTAATAGCTGGAGGCACAGACACATCAGCGACAACAGTGGAATGGGCAATGTCTGAAGTCATGAAACAGCCGCACCTAATTGAGAAGGCAACAGAGGAGCTTGACAAAGTGATTGGAAGAGAGAGATGGGTGGAAGAGAAAGACATCCCACAACTTCCATACATAGATGCTATCATGAAGGAGACTATGAGGAAACACCCGGTGGCCGTCCTGCTTGCCCCACACTTGGCTCAAGAAGATTGCAAAGTTGCTGGATACGACATCCGCAAAGGAACCAGAGTGTTCATTAACAGCTGGAGTATTGGCAGAGACTCTTCGTTTTGGGACGAACCCGAAGAGTTTCGTCCTGAGAGGTTTCTGCAGGGGAAGGTGAATACTATGGATGTGAAGGGACAGAGTTTTGAGCTGTTACCGTTTGGTTCAGGGAGGAGGATGTGTCCTGGATATAGCCTTGGATTGAAGATGATTAGTTCTAGTTTAGCTAATATGTTACATGGCTTTCACTGGAAGTTACCAGAGGATCACATGAAGGTTGAAGATATTAGCATGGAAGAAGTTTATGGATTGACAACACCAAGGAAGTACCCACTTGTTGCAGTCATGGAACCACGACTTCCACTTCATCTTTATTAATTACTAGCTAGTTTTTACTTTCATGAATGTTATCAAAGTTTCTTTCTTCAGCCTCCTGTACTGTACCCCCCTCAAGTACTCTTGAAGTACAATTAACAATCCATGAATTTTTTTTTTTTTTGACAGACAATCTATGAATGTTATGTATGTACTATAATAACACCAATTGTAGTCAAATAGTTTCACAACACAAAAGCGTTAAAAAGGGAAGAAAGTATTTGGGTGAACCGTGAATGCTAGGTACCAATACTAAAAAGCGTAGTGCTAAGGAGAACAATCTTTAACCGTACAACTTTTTGATGACTACAGGGCACAACATTGATAATAACATAGTTAAAATTTGTATCACTATTTGAACAAATTAAGTATCAACATATAAGTACACTTTATCATAAATTTGTTTCATAATATATAAGAATGAGCGCTTCTTTAAGCTGTTACATTAATTTGGAGTTTTTTTGGAAGGGGAAGACTCGAACCTATAACCTCGTGGTACATGTGCAAGAGATTTACCATCAAACCAACTTCATCTCTTCGATAAAACTTTGTTTCATGTTGAACTTTAAACCATATTATAAGTCTATAACCATGTATAAAGTTTTTTTTTTTTTTTTTTATCTAAAAAAATCTGTGCTATAACCGTAAAATGATCGATCATGTAGGCTGTAGCATAACTGCATAACCTTGTCAAATGTCAGATGTTTACCAAAAGAGTCCCTTTTGAGGGATCGAATTGCAAATCTACCCCAGATGAAAAAGAGTGACAAAAATGCTCTAAAATGACTTAATTACCCTTAATGAAATCTCACAACACATTTCCCCAAATTCTATGCCCTGGCGGCCTAGCCATCCCCAATCCCACCCGCACAAATCGAGATCCGCCTCGCCGCGTCAACAACCGGAAACCGTCGCACTGCATAGTCGACTCGGTTGCCACACCGCAAGGCTACATCACGGAGTTGTCCTGAAACCCATCCCAAAACCACCTAACTCGCACGCCGTCGCCGTTCTATCATATTCGCTGGAAGCCATCCCGAAGATCCGATATCTGGTATGGGGATTTTTTTTTCTTTTGTGGTGGGGTTGGAACTTAGAAATGAGTGATATTTTGTTGTGTTATTTACTTATTTAAACTTTTTTTTCCATTTTATTAAATATTTGTTCTGTGTGTGCATTGTGGATTTTGTGACTGGAAAAACCTAGAAAAACCGGTGTTCGAAAAAAATTATGTATGTACTCTCATCACTCATTACTGGTGACAGCAACCACAGCACCACTATCATTTCTGATCTAACACTCTCCAACTTTTAATTTTTTTAAGTAACTTAGTGGAAGTGTGGAACACAAATGGACTACTACATCAGTCCACTTTATTTTTTTCTTTTTTCTTTTTTCTTTTTCTTTTTAAGGAAAAAGATCTTTTACCTTGACCTTTGCCCCATTAGAAAGGTAAGGACATAGTTTTCTTATATTAGCCGGTCTCCCCCTTGAAATGAAGCTAATGTTCAAAATTAAAAACAAAAATTAAAATCAATATTTACATGATTCAATATTCTTCTTCTTTTTCATCACCACCACCATTCAAGCAAACCCATCATCATCATCAAAACTACTACCACCACCATATATTCAGCCAAACCCAGCAACATCACCAACTTCAAAACTACCACCACCAGATCGATCAACAACAAATCCATAGAAAAAAAAAAAAAAAAAACCCAATAAAAACCCAAAACTTAACTGAAATCGAAATCCACAACACCAAAAACCTCATTAAAATCAAACTCCCCAACATATTCAGTTCATCTTCTCCAACACCATCTCAGAAATTAAAATTAACAAAAAAAAAAATTATAAAAAAAATCCAGTGGATCTCTATCACCAGATCTGGTAGATTATCTTCTCCACCACAACTCCAACTCAAACACCAATCGAGTACTTGACGAGACGAGAAGAGAAGAAAAAAGAAGAACAGAGATTTCAAGATGAGAACCAGAATAACAGCCCATGAGTGTTTCAAGCTTAGATGAAACGATTTTACTTTATTGGTTTCTAAAAGTTGTGTGAAGTTTGAACATCGTATTTGTACTCTATGTTCGATTTAATTGGATTCAAATTCTTTTCATTTGTTTACATTTTATGAATCGATTAGAAGTTGTATAATTGTTTCGCCGATTTGAATTCGAGATTCTAAATAGATTTTTTTATGTTTTATGTTTGTTGATGGCTTTGTGTTTTGGGATTGAAATTATCTGGGTTACTGAACATGCCATGGTCTGTGAAGTTTCAGATATGTTGCTACTGAGTATGTCTATGCGGATTTGGTCAAGGAGATGATCAAGTTTCATGATATTGCTATTGCTGCCATTGCTGCAAAGCAATGAAATTAGGGTAAATTTTTCTGTGCACAAATTTTGTTTAAACAACACAATATGCAGTTTTTTTTTCTAGATGATTTACATGGAGACTCATGGAGTTCTTGTGGCTGAATGGTGGTGGTGATGATATGATGGTGATGGTGGTGGCAGATTTGGTTGAATATATTGTTTTTAATTTTTAATTTTTTAAAATTATTTACTTTTACAATATTGCCCATTTCATTTTAATGGTCAACATCATTTTGGATGGAAAAATGGACGGAAGGGGCATATTATACATTCTTTCCATTTCAGGGGGAAGACCGGTCAATACAAGAAAACTCTGTTTTCACCTTTCTAATAGGGTGAACGTTGGGGAGAAAATGATTATATCCCTATTTTTATTATCAATCATCTTATTTACAAAACACAACCATTCACTTCTCTTCACTACCATCATTTTTCTAACATTTTTTTTCTTTTTATACTTCAACTTATCTCTATGAACTCTCATTGCTCATTCATCAAACTCTTCAAACTTCATTTTCTCTGCAACTCATCTTCTTCAAAAAATCAAAATTATTTGTTTTCTTAGGCCTTTTTTTTTTTTCATCATTTCTTATTTTCTTCTTTTTCACTCCTAGACAGCTTCCGTAGAGATTGGTGAGGACGACCGGATGACGGGACGACGGCTGCGGTTTCGAGCTGGGCGGCCAATTAGTCACTGCTAGTCACCGACTAGGCAGCTGGCTGCCAAGGAACGGCTTCCTCGCAGCGGCCGAAGCCGCCTAATTTAGCCCTCTAGATCAGAAATCCTGGCTCCATCACTGGTCATACGGTATAAAAAAAATGTATATTATTGATTATTCATGACACATGATATAATATTTTTAGATAGTGTTCATGTTTAAGTGCGTATTAAAGAATTTTTTTTTCTTCCTTTTGAACTATTAGAATAAATTCGGATTTTTGGAATTAGGGGATACTAATCAAACCCACAATTTTTAGATATATTTTGATACGTCATTTAATCAATAATTCATAAAGTGTGGACAAATACATGCAATGACAGATGAATCCAAGTTCGTTAAAAGTTTGATCCGACTTGCAATGCTATACATCCCAACTAAAATTTTACATTTTTCATCTCAACACATGTGGCACTTGAAATGTTAAATGGTTAGTGGATACATATGGTAGGTGAGATAAATTATCATTAATGTGTATCCACTCACAATTTAACACCACATATGTCATATGTGTTGGATTGAAAAATTAAGATTTTATGTGAGATGTTTAGCATTATTCACAATTTAATGTCTTATCTATTGGAAATCCTTGACTAAATTGTTTTTAAAAAGTTTTTCAAAAGCAAACTGTAGTATAAATATTATAACCATATAATATAATAATAATAATAATAATAATAGAAATTTGAAAGTTGAAACATTGTCCAAAGCTTGTTTTAGGCAGTGTTGAATTCGTTTTTGAGATTATGTAATGTTAATCAAAAGTTGCATACTCTAATATTTAGGCCTAATGTTAGGGTGCATGTGCAAATTGCCCTTTATTTTGCCATAATTTTTTCTTGACACGTTTTTTTTTTTTTTTTTTTTTTGCCATAATTCATGTCAATGTGATTGCTGCTTAAAAAAGAATCCAAATAATAATTATTAGAGGAAATAATAAAGAAAAATAAATGATGATTAATTATTATAAGACGAGGTTAGTCCGATGATAAATCTTAAATCTCTCATACCCGTACCATAAAATTGTGGGTTCGAGTACTCTCTAAAAAAACTCCGAATTTATGTAATAATGTAATACTTAGAAGAAAAAAAAAAGGGACAATCAATTATATAAAATAATTGCAGCAAATCCAAACACATCTAAAAGTAGATATCTGAACTACGCCTACTGTGTTCGATTTCTACAAATCTCTATATGTCATTGATGTGCTTGGTCTATGGTTTCAAAAACAAAGAAATTAAA
Organism: Acer campestre; assembly: GCA_954870605.1. Classification (NCBI taxonomy): domain Eukaryota; kingdom Viridiplantae; phylum Streptophyta; class Magnoliopsida; order Sapindales; family Sapindaceae; genus Acer; species Acer campestre. The sequence goes on along the minus strand of OX940804.1, from coordinate 31,429,334 downwards.
TTGATATAATTTGACCATGAATTAAACACCCTTCCTAAATAACTAAATATGATATTATACTTGTTTGTCAATTATCAAATAAGCACGGACTTTTTTCTTAGTTTCATGATGCATTCAATCATAAAAATGTAAAATCATGTAATATGGTATAAAAAAATGTATATGGTTGATTATTCATGACATATAATATAATATCTTTGGTAGTGTTCTGAATAATTGTGCATTAAAGAATTTTTTTTTTAATTTTTTCCATTTGAACTATTAGAATACATTTAGATTTTTTGAATTAGGGGATGCTAATTAAGTGACATATGGAAGAGAAGTGTACTACTAATAAACCTTTGTTTGTCAAAAAAAAAATATATATGGAAGAGAAGTGTACATATGGACCATCTTATCTGCGGTAGATATATTTTGATATGTTATTTAATCGATAATTGATAAAGTGTGGACAAATACAGTGACAAAGATGAAGAATTTTGGAAAAAGCTCATGGGCCACCTTAAAATGTTAGGGCCCGTGTTTAGATGAAAACACACACACACATATATATATATACACAGTAATTTTCTTCGTCCTGATGAAGAATGTGGACCACAAATTATGGAGAAATTTTGACAAGTGCATACACTTTGAGTCAAAGTATGTAAATCTAGTGGTTCACATTCTTCGTTATGATATATTTATTGTCAAGACGAATTGATAATAGAAAATCTATATATATATATACAGTCTTTCTATTGTCAGTTCGTCCTAACAATAAATATATCATGACGAAGAATGTAGACCACGGGTTATGAAGAAGTTTTGACAAGTGCATACACTTTGAGTCAAAGTATGTAAATCTAGTGGTTCACATTTTTCGTTCTGATATATTTATTGTCAGTACGAACTGATAATAAAAAATCTGTATATATATATTGGTGGAAAATATCACCTTTTTGAATTGATTTGATGGCAAAGTGAGTGTTTTAATAAGTTAAGTTTAAAATGCACTTATTACGGTGAACTACCAAAATTGCTTTTAGATAATCATTTTTATATTCTGTTTGTACTTCCAACTCCACACTTCCAACAAAAATGACAGTAGTCCCAAATCAGTAACTCTCTCTCTCTACAATAAACTTGTCCTCTACAAATAAAAATTCAAGGTTGCCTCCCCTTTCTTCTTCAACTTAGAAAGAAGTGGATGTTCTTCAGTAAAACAAGGTAATATATCTCTTAAATACTTCTTTTCATTTGTTCACATTTTCTGTTCCTTTTCATTTGTTCTCCGAGTCTTTTGTAAACCTTAAGTCATTATGAGAATTTTGGATCTCCGAGCCTTTTAAAGCTCTGTCCGAGCTATTTAAACTTCTGTCCTAGCCTTTTGAAGTATTCTCCGGGCCTTTTCAATGAATCAGTATTCGAGCCTTTTCAAGTATTCTCCGAGCCTTTTTTTCAAGTATTCTCCAAGCCTTTTCAAGTATGCTCTGAGCCTTTTGCTCATATGTTAGTTTTGTCAATGAAGAAGTTTACGAGCCTTTTCAAGTAGTCCCCGAGCCTTTTCATGTAGTGCTCGAGCCTTTGCACGTAGTCTCCGACCCTCTTCACTTACTGTCCAAGCCTTTTCAATATCTTCACCCGAGCCTTTGTAAATGTAATCCAAGCCTTTATAAATTTAATATGTGAAAATATTTTGTAGTCCTGGGTTTTTATTAATGGTTTGTGACGATTAATTTGACAGCATCATGAATCGGGTTAGAATAGTAATATCTTACAACGGTCAATAGGAGCAGTTACCCGACGGAAGTCAGGGTTTTGTTGGATCCGATAACCAAAGAATGTATGTGTCAAAGAATATGACTTACGAAGAATTGGTGGCGATCGTGCATACCATTATGAAGTATGATGTAAACAAATTCAATGTTGATCTGTCATCAATATCAATCGTTCCTAGTAGTACATGTCGCACATTTATAAGAAATGACGATGATGTTCAATTTATGCTAGGGGAAGATCGGGAGATCCCTCAAGTATGTGTCAGTCTAACTAAGAGGACAACTAGAGATGTGATAGGGAATGATATTCCTCCTCGTCAAAATACCCAACAATTTGGATCCTTTAATGGTAGCAACCAAGTGTTCACACAAATGAGTGGCATCAAAGGTGGGGATAACATGTGTGATGTCCCACCGGTAGTGGTTGACCATGTAGATGTAGTTGAATCTAAATTTGGCGATGTGTTTGGTTGTTGAATTGAGATGAATGATGAGCAGTACAATGAGCGTGTAGATCATCTAGAAAATGTGGATGAAGAGCCTACACATATTCAAACATGTGGAAGACGTGTATAAGGAGTTAGATGCACTGCACTAGATATGCCTTGGACTTCCGAGGTCCGGCATAATGTAACTGCATCTAATTTCGATAATGCGATAACATGGGTTATTCCCGGAGCAGATTCATACTCATTTGGTATTGGTAGAAGCAGCACCTTGACAGCGCAAGAACCTATAAGCATGATTTATAAAGGTCAATTTTTTTTGAGTAAAAAGGATTTGAAGAGGCTCTTTAGTCTTTTTGCAATGCGGGAGAACTTTGAATGAAAGGTGAAAAGGTCCAATAAGACAACGTTACATCTGGTTTGCATCATTGACGACTGTACATGGAAATTAAGAGCGGTAAGAAGAGAAGAAATGACTTACTTCCAAGTCAGAAGTTTTGTCAATGAACACAGTTGTCCCTTGGAGAAGATTCACCGTCGTCACCGATAAGCTAGTGCAATCATAATCGGAGAAGTTGTTGCACCTAGACTTCAACAATATGATGGTTGTCTCATGCGTCCCAAGGACATAATCCTCAATGTGAAAACAATGTATGGCATCCAAATCATGCACAGTAAGGCACAAAATGTCCTACAATATGCATTGTCATTGACCTATGGAAGGCATGAAGAAACTTTCCAACTGCTACCATCTTTTACATACGTTATGGAACAGTAAAATCCTGGCACAATCACCGACTTCCAGTGCACAGACGATGGTACATTCCTCTACTTTTTCATGTCGTTAGGGTCCTTAATTAGAGGTTTCCGGAGGTGTATGCATCATGTGATTGCAGTTGATGGTACCCATTTGAATGGAATATTCAGGGGGTACAATGTTTGTTTCAACTGCACAAGATGGAAATGAACATGTGTATCCAATTGCTTTTGGGTACGGTGACTCAGAAAACAACCTTTCATGGGAGTGGTTATTGGAATGCTTGAAAAGTGTCTGTGGTCATATAGATGATCTGGTTTTCATTTCTTATCGTCATGCAAGCATTGAAGTAGGGATTTCTAAAGTGTTCCCTTATGAACCCATACCATATATTGCTGGCACTTTTATAAAAATATGAAGAAACGATTTCACAGAAAGGATGTTGTCGACATAATGGACAAAACAGCTAGGACGTACAGTGAATTAGATTATAACCGGCATATGAAGGAGTTTCATAAGCTACACAAGGCTGCATTCGATTATGTCATTGTTGCTGGTCCACACAAGTGGTCCCGCGTACACTATCTCTAAAGAAGGTACATGGTGATGACCACAAATGTTGCAGAGTGCATAAACTCATGCCTAAAATTCGTACGGCAAGTGCCAATGATGACACCGGCAGAGTTCATTAGGAATATGTTACAAAAGTGGTTTCACAATTGTCATGTAGCTGCACAGTCCATGCATCATCAATTGACCGACACAGCATATCTTGTGATCTTGAAACGTGTTAAGAAGTGCGGTTATATGACCGTAAATCCAGTTGACTGGAACATATTCTTCGTTAAACTGAAGGGAAACCAGTGGACAATTAACTTAGCCCTGAAGACTTGCACATGCAACAAATTCCAAATGGACAATTTCCCATGTTCTTATGCACTCATAGCAACAAGGTACATGAGAAGTTACAGTTAACGCTTTATATTACCCAAACATTAGTCTCTCTATTTTTATTGTTGTAGGGAGCAAAACTTGGATTTCACATCTCCGTGTGCGGACTACTACAAGAAGGAGACACTTATTAATGCAAACTCAGTTCCTATTATGCCTGTTGGCCATCCTTCTTCATGGGTATACCATCTGACATCGCTGCACGGGTGGTTTTAAATCCAAAGTCGAAGAGATAATCAGGTCGCCCGATAGAGGGTCGACATGTCTCATTTTCGGAGAGGACAACCACACAATCGTGTTGAAGATGTGGATAATCAGGACATAATAGCAGGAGGTGTTCCAAACCACCTATGGTTAATAAAGGTTCCAGCAAAATTGTTCTCGAAGAATACCGTTGCAAGTGCAGCATCTGTCATTCGGTTGGACACAACAAACAAATGTGCCCTGAGAAGGACTCTAACGTAGAATGAATGGAGTCGTTGAGAAAGACAATCAAATATAACAAGGTAGTACAAGAGGAAGACGAATTGCCATCAGAAAAGCTTGCGATTGCTAATGTAGGAAGACAAGATGCTAAGAAGTACCTTGAGGAACATGTCTCCAACTTTATTTCTTTCCACATCATTTAGACTATGAGAACCATGCTCGATACAGTTGTGTTATGAGACCCTTGGTTCTTATACTTTTATGTTGAACTATTCTGATTTATTTTTTGTTCTGAAATTGATTTGAATTTAGTTTTACGTTTAATGCCATACTGGATCCTTTGTTATAGTGTTCAAAATTCATTGTATTGTTTATGGATTTCAATGTATGAAATGTGTGTTCAACTTTTAATTGCAAACACTTAAAATATATATTAAAAAAAATTCATCATTTGATTACTCAAATGTTATGTACATCAACTAAATCACTAACTCCAAGACCAGGGCTTAGAGTTACAAAAAACCTCTATGGCTATCTTCTCCTGAATGGTGCCTATATCATCTTCCGACTAGTCGAACGTATCTCTGTTCTCCGTCAAGTATTCTACCAATCTTAAAGTATGGGCACCACAGTTACCCCTGCAATTCACTACAAAACAACCGTTATAATGGAGTGTTATTAAAACCAATTGAGATAGAATAATATTTTAAAACAGTCATACCCTCTATGTTGTTAGGGAACATGTCCTGTAGACACATTGCTCATCGGAAAGGGCTTATTCCTTAATTTGTACGTCATATCACCCCTCTGTTCGTTCCTGTGAAAGTCCACCCTATGCAGCATCGAGGGTAAAAACCACATTAGGCACACAACCTGCTCATTCTTGTAGCGCCATGTAACCTCCTGTCTGAACGTGTCTAACAGGTAGATCTTCCCTGTTGTGAGGTTAACACTGGCCAAGAACCAATGCTGCCGTCCAAGGTTGCAACGAATCAGAACCTGTAGGTGTTTCAACAAAGTGTTATCGGTGTCAAATTTATTTATTATACACATGAAACCATGTAAAATAAACACTCACCATGTCAACATCGTGCCATGGCCGGTTTCTTGACAGGAGCAATCCACATACCACTATAAGGTCATCAGCGGACCACGGGTACTTCAACACAGACCAATGCTTAGGGGGTTTTCCCACAACCCTTTTAGGCATAATTCTCTCCCACTGAATACATAACCATGACTGTACATAGAAAATTTACCGAAACGTTAGGTAAAAAATATATGAAACACATCAATGGACAAGTGAAAACCGTGCAATATAAACATTTACAAAGAACTGTGAATCTAGTATATTGATCCTCGAATCGTAGATAGTGGGTATGCTAATTGACGCTTCCGCAGAATATGCAAGTACGAGTCAATGTGCTGACAATTTTAACATTTTGTATTGTTAGGATTCTACCATTTCTGAAACGAAGTTATACAGACAATTCAAGTAAAGAACATACCGTATCCTCCAACTCCATGAAGTTGGTTTGCAACCATTGTAACCAAGTGACAGGAACTGGTTCATGTAGATCTACATCACGTCTGCATAATTGTTGAAGAAATTAGATAACCAAGTAATTTTACTTAGATGTTTCAAAATACTAAATTAAGATTGTAATATGTACGATTATACTTACAATTCCCCCATCTCGTTCCTCTTGTAGGCTTGTTACGCCGCAAGCTGGTCAACATCTACCAATCCCTTTGGGTCCCATACATGTGGTGGTTGTGGTAGTGTCCTTGGCCTCTTGGCTGACAGGGGTCAGTGTATGGGGTCCACTGTTGCCAACCTAGCCTGCGAACCTGTTGCTGACACGTACTGGGATCCACTAGAGGGGTGCGCCGCAACGAAGAAACTCTATCCCCGTGGATTGCTTGGAGGGGTGCGTTGTGCTAGGATCGACCGGAGCGGTGCGCTGCGACGAGCGGTCCACTATGAGGTCTAAGAAATGAACAGGATCATGCAACAGCTACGACGAGCGGTCCGCTATGAGGTCCTGATGAAGTACCTGCTCCAGTAGTGCTATCTTTATACCACTAGGCACCTACTATCGTTCTGTCTAACTATCCCCCGCTGATCAGATATTGTCTCTATAGGACCAGTAACCCTCTCTCTGGTCTTAGGGTTTGTCCCGTCCTGTTAACTACATGGCCTTTCTGTGGGAGTAAAGTCTCAATCATCGAATGGTGGACCATCCCAATAGGACTGCGAGGTCGAACCTTGAAGCACTCGGATCAAGCCCAACAACTCTGTATGCTACTGATCTCGTTCTGATTACTCTTTCAAACATCCTCCTTTAAACCTTGGACATCCTCCCGTAAATATCAGACAGCATCTATCACGTCAGTGAATTTATGGTCCCAACTGTCCTGAAAGGATTTCAAAATTGTCAGTACTAAAACTGTTCACTCGTTTTAAATTAAAGAATGCAATAAAAATATTTTTACGTACCTCTACAATTGAACACTGTCCAGGCATCGTGAATCGAACCCGTCTATGCCTCACGGGAGTCCCACCGCCACCATCTGGCTCAGAACCCTCCGTCTCACTGGTTCCAACAGACGAACCCTCCATATGACTAGGTCCGGCAATGGTATGCTGTCTGGGATCCAATACTTGGACGGGTCTATCGGGGGCATCATACTGACTACCTCCCTCGTCTATGCCCTCATAGTACCGTTCAACCCTCTCAACTGCCGTTGGCACCAATTTAAGTCTTACAAACATCTGAAATCATAGTTAGACCATTGTAATTGTATAAATACTAATAACTATGAAAATTAACAAAAAAGATATTTACCCTTTGTGTGAAAATTTTATCCAGCTTGTTCGCCCTTGGTCGCTGACTTAACTCTCATTTCAGAATACAGGGGGATAGGTCGATTTCCCTACAAGTCCCACATTCGTTGCCAAGCTCAGAGATAACCTCAAAAGCAAAAATCTACGTAATAGAAAAGTATGATAAGAATCCAATATATGTATTCCATCAGTCATATGAAAACAATTACAATTAAAGTATGAATTCAAATTCTAAATTCTCACCAATAGTGCATGAGTTAGACCGTATATGTTGTACGTCTCCACGGTGTGTACGTCAACGCTATTTGCTTGCTATCGTATTTTGAACCGCTCCCATCGACCATCCAACGCATGCTTGAAACCAAAAATAGACCACCTATACATGTGTGCACCCCACGGGAATGCATCAAAAGCGTCCAAGTCCTCAACTAAGTGCATCTGCCATATTGGAATTTTCTCTCTCTCGTCCAACCCCATCAGTATCCAGTTAGGCATATACAATAAACACAGATTAACCGCATCATACTGCTCATAAAAAATACCAATCTGTAAAACCAATCTCAACTGTTCATACTCGATGTCATTTCAACCCTCAAAGTACCGCTGGTGTATGTCATTCTCTACTAAAGGTGGCAACGGGTCGGATTGGCCCGCTCCAAACTCGAAACCCGTTTTTTTACAGGTTGCCCTAAACTCAACCCGTGACCCGAAAGGGTTTTCGATTTCCACCCCAAACCCGATCTGATTGGGTCAGAGGTGCCCCAAACCCGACCCGAGTGACCCGATTCGTTTTATCATTTTTAAAAAAATCTCAAACCACTAAATATACAAAATATTTTACCATATGATTGAATTTTAGGGCATTGACTTAAATTTTAACATTAAATTAATATATATATATATAATTTTTTCTTTTTTATTGGAAATTTAAATATACACTTAAATACAAACATACACCATAGAAAAACATTTTAACATACACTTAAATTTCATACAAAAACTTAAATCATAAAATATGATTATGTACAGAGACAAAGAGATTAGAGATTTGTTTTTCCCTTTATATTTTTATATTTTAAAAAATAATTATATAAATACCGGTTCGAACGGAGCGGGTCGTGGCATAAGGGGTTGACCCATACCCTACCAGATAAAAAACCGGGTAAAAAAAGTTTGACCCAAATCCGACCCGAGCCTCATTTTAAGTGCTCCAAACCAGCCCCAAACGAATCGGAGCCCCGCCAGTTTGGGGTAGGTTGGGGATTTTTGCCACCCCTATTTTCTATCATATCATAGGTCGCCATGTCGGGAATGACTCCGAACTTCAATCCGATGATCAGACAAAACTCAACATTCGAGAACTGAACCGAATGACGACCTAACAGAAATCTCATCTCATCTTCCGCCCCATCGTGATGCAACTCACGAATAAGCAACTGATGGACAATGCCAGTCGAAAACCTCATCTGACGATGCATCCAAAGGAAATGTCCAAAACACGACCCCGTATACCGACGTCGTTCTTTGACCGCAAGATGTTTAGGTACCTTGTTAAGTGCGTTGTCGATATCTTGAAGGTCATTGAAATGGTCATTCCGAGTTATTTTTCCCTCGTACCATTCTCCCACTGGAGTTTTAAGCGAATCCTTGAGTTGATTCCTCATCTGCATATTCACATAAATAAAAACATATAAGTTCATTAAAAGGCTTAGAGACAGTGTTAAAAGGCTTGCAGATTCTAATTTCACAAACCTAAAACTAAAAAATAAAAAAGCTCAGATTACTATTGAAAAGGCTCAGATATTCTAATTCGACAAACCTAAAACTAAAAAATTAAAAAGCTCGGATTACTATTGAAAAAGCTTGGACAGTGTTTTAAAAGGCTCGGACACAATGTTAAAAGGCACAGAAATTCTAATTTGACAAACCTATTTATAAAAAATTAAAAAGCTCAGATTACTATTGAAAAGGCTCTGACAGCATATGAAAAGGCTCGGATACGATGTTAAAAGTCTCAAGGATTCAAATTTGATAAACCTATTCATAAAAAATTAAAAAGCTCGACTTACTGATGAAAAGACTCGGACAATGTATGAAAAAGCTCGGAGATAGTGTTAAAAGGCTCGGAGATTCAAAATTGACAAAACTATTCATATTCCATAAAAAAAAGCTCAGATTACTACTTAAAAGTCTCAAACAGTGTTTTAAAAGGCTTGGAGACAGTGTTAAAAGGCTCGGAGATTCAAAATTGACAAACCTATTCATATCCCTTAAAAAAAGCTCGGATTATAATTTAAAAAGCTCGGAAACTGTTTCAAAAGGCTCGGAATAAGTTTTAAAATGCTCGGAAACCCAGATCTTCATCATCTTCTACACAAATTTTTAATAAATTCAAACCTTAACATAAACCTAACCTAACCCAGAACCATAATCAGATTGACAAATCAAACACACATAAACTAACAACAAAAGCCACATCAAAACAACAACCAACATAAACTTATCAAGAACAAAAACAAAATCAAAACATAAACTTACCACTGTCAATTGCAGGTTCTCGTCAACTTCAGGACTGTAGCGCCACCGCCGGTGAGTTCGCCGTGAGATTTTCAGGCGTATTTCTTGATGCTTTCTCTCTCTCTCAACTGTTTTCTCTCTAGGTTTGAAAACGACACAAACTAACAAAAAAGGGTATTTTTGTAGGTGCTTTTTAAAATTGAATTAGTAATGTGGTGACATTCTTACAAAACCCGGCCCAAAATAGTGACAAAAAAATTTTGTACCCTATATATATGGACAATCTATAGAACACCGATATACCCATGATGACTCGCTTTTTGTGTCATTACCAAATTGCAAATTACCAAAAGAATGTTTATAAAATGAATCTTTACGCAATATATTTTAAGATTTGAAAATTAGTAAAGTGGAAGCTTAGAATTCGTTCCACAGGGAATTAGAGTAATATGTTAAATTAATTATCTAATCTATAAACAATAAAATAAATCATAAATGATGAATGAGTGTATGGTTTGTCAACCATCAAACATACATACAAAATAAACCTAACTAAAAATATGGTGATATGAAAAATAGAAGACTCACAATCTTGATAAGAAAAATGGATATAAACAATTAATATAGATGCTAGGGAATTGATTGATTAGCAAGTGGGTATGGGTAGTGCTTTTCAAGCCATTTTAAGGACCAATCTCTACATGTTAACCAATTTAGGTTTAGATTAATGTGGTTGATATACCCTCCACTAATCTATCCTATTTATTGGGTTCTTAATCACTCAAGGGTGTCAATCCAAGAATGATTATATAACATGTTATTCTAAACAAGATTGTAATTAACAAGTGATATACAAGTCAATCACATAATGAATAGAATCTAATTAATTAATAAATAGAACACACATAGAGATTCATTACAAGTTTAAGCAAATACCCACAACCAAATGTTTATCAAATCAATCCCCTAGATTAGGGTTTTAATTACACATAGTAGCAAAAATAGAAAACAAGTGAATGATAAGGAAATCACCCTTGGGCCTCCTTCTTTAGTGCTTGATCCTTGTTCTCCTTAGATGCTTCTAGTGCAAAGAATGGAGGATGAGGATGTGTCTAGTTAGGTGGATGGCTTATGGTGAGTGACAAAGGATTTGTGATGTAGAAAATGGTAGGGAACGAATGGTCTAGGGAAGTAATCAAGATTTGGTGTGAGTTTTTGGATGGAAAGATTAGTTTAAGTATAGAAATGGAGGAATTTGGGAGGTGATTAATGGAGGAAAAGGAGATAGTATGAGAGAATAGGCTTGGATTTCAAATTGAAAAGAGGGATGAATTTATAGTATTTTTGAATTAGGTCACGGATGACAAATTACCAAAACACCCCTGTACTTGTCAAATTTCCATTTTGGCCCCTCAAAGGGGCCTTTCTGTAATTTTCCACACAAATTCAGCCAATCAGAGAAGAACAGCAGATGGTTCGCGGTTTGGCACAAATGGCGACCTTGGAGCGACAAAATGGCGATCTCATCAGGTGTGGAAATCACTTCTTGTCGCCATGGCGACCTTGAAATGCCAAATGGCTACCTAGGGGCAAAATGGGGAGAAATGGGCAAGAATTGGATGAGGAAATTCCGATCGATTGAAGCTCTAAAAATCATACGACTAGGCAGCCGGTGAGGTGGCCGTTCGATTGGGTCGAAAATCGACCGGTGGTAGGCCGTGGGTCGCCGGAAATGGTGGCCACAAAAGCTAGGGTTTGGAGGTGTAATTTTATGGCTGCTGCACATTGAAATGAAGAAGAAAGTGAATAGTAAAGGGGTGCACTTAGCAAATAAGAGGGGTACAATGGGCTGTTGCAAATTTGTCTTAGCCTATGTTTGGTAGGAAGGAAAAGAGAGAGGAAAGAAAGGGGTGGAGGGAAGAGTGGAGGGAAAAGGGAGAAGTGGGTGTTTGGTATGGAGAGAAAAGTGGAGGGAAAGGAAAATTGGAGAGAAAAATGGAAAGAAAAAACCATGTGGGGCCCACCATATTCTTTCCTCCCAAAAGTGGGAGGGAAAGGGAGGGAAAGAAAGAGTAAAAAAAAAAGTGGGGTCCACCATTATGGTAAATTACAATTTTATCCAAAAAAAATTAATATATAAAATATAATATAAGGGTAAAATAGTAAAATTGATAAAATGATCTTTTCTTTCCTTCCTGTTTACCAAACAACACTAGGGAAAATCATTTTCCTATCTTTCCCTTATATTTTCTATCCCTTCAAATCTTTCCATATCTTTCTATCCTTCCTATTTTCTTTCCTCCCTACCAAACGGAGCCTTAAAAACAGGTGCAATTAGAAGGTAATGGGGTGCATACAACAGGCTGCCCTTTTATGTTGGGTCGCTCTTGAGCTCAAGCACATTCTTAATACCATTAATCAAAACGGTGCATTTTGATTTAAGTAAGGATGATGGGCTGCTGGGCGAATTTAGAAATGGTATGGGGTGCATTTCACGTTTGGGTCAAGCCCAATGCTTGGTCTGATCTTCTCACTCAAAACGCACCGTTTTGAGTTTTATTGGGTTACATGCAGTTTGGGCTTCTGTGTTGGGCCACACTTGATCGCCCCCCTTCCAATTAAAACGCACCGTTTCAGAGTTATGACGTGGCCTTGCTGGCTGTTTTGCGTGGCTAATTACACAATGACCCCTGTTCTCTTCAAATATTACCATATCTTCAATCTTCCTTCACTAATTTACGCTTTTACCCCTATTTCTCCAAATTACTACAATGCCCTTCAATCTTATAAATACCTGAAAATACTTAATTTTCACAATTAAATCACAGGATAATGCCTGAGAATCAAGCATAAAGAGACAGAAATGAGGGTCAAAATCATACCAATTTTGGTTTGATCAACCCATACAATGTGTAGAACATATTGCGATTGAATATTGAATCACACCTTTTTAAATTACGATCACAATATTTCCTATACGTTGTATGGGTACACCAGTTCTATAGCATGACCTATGTGTGTGTGTACATATATATGTATAAGTAGATCAGTTGTTACGGACAACAAAACTAACTAATAACGTGGAACATTGAGGAGCACCACCTAATATGGCTTAGTGACAAAATCGCTCATTTAGCTTGAAACTGTCTCAGGTTTGAGTTATATATATAAAAAAAAAAATACATAGAATACTGAGGGTGTGTTTAAAATGACTTTTCAAGTAGAGCTTACTAGAAGTCTTTTACTAGTATAGCTTTTATTGATTAAAACTTTTTATATTGTTAGATATCCGATTAAAAAAAGCTTATGATTGTAATAAATTATAAACAAATGAATATTCAAAATAATTGAGATACTTTATCTTGAAAAAAAAGAAGGGAAAAAGAGCTTTTTGACCTGAAAGATATAAAATAAAACAACAATTTATTGTCAGTCTATATATATACAGTCTTTCTATTGTCAGTTCGTCCTGACAATAAATATATCAGGACGAAGAATATGGACCACAAATTATGGAGAAGTTTTGACAAGTGCATACACTTTGAGTTAAAGTATGTAAATCTAGTAGTTCACAGTCTTCGTCCTAATATATTTATTGTCAGAACGAACTGATAACAGAAAATCTGTATATATATATAACCCCTCTATTCACTAGTAAAGAAGCCACGCGAAAGACCTGTGAATTCACTTGCGGAAATTCACTTACGACATGTTTACTAATCAGGAATCTCATCCAAGGAAAGGGAATTAAGTTCCTAATTTTGAATTATAATGTTTACTAATGTTTTGGAGAATTAAGTTCCGTGGACCTAGGCCTGGCTCGGTTCCGGTTCTAACCGGAGGAACCGGTCCGGTTAGAACCGGAACCAAAACCGGAAAAACCGGAACCAATTTTCCGGTTTCGGTTCAAGAACCGATACGGAACCAGTTTTCCGGTTTTGGTTCAAGAACCGAAACCGGAACCAGTCTAACTCGGTTCCGGTTCTAATATTTTCAGAACCGGCCGGTTCGAACGGTTCCGATTTTTTTTTTTTTTACATTACAAAATATTACATTTCATTTATAAAAAAAAAAAAAAAAAAAAAATGTTAGAAAGGACATTGTAGAGTATTGAGCTATGGCCCATAACCCTTGTCCAAGTAATTATGTTTTCCATTCCCTTCTCCTCATTTTTATATAGGTTAGGCATCTCATTCACTTCTCTATTTTTCCAATGTGGGATGTGGGATAAGGGATAAGAAGTCATATTATGCATTTTTAACATTTAAAACTATTTATCAATTTTTTTTTCCTTTAATTTAAAACTATTTGTTAAAAAAATGCATAATATAATAATAATCATGTTGATGGTGGGTTCCTGGAAAAAAAGGAAAAACCCTAAAATATGATGTTTCTTTGGAGAATTTTTTTTAAAGATAATCGAATACTGAAGATAAAGTCATTTTCTAGTTTGGTTCAACAATTGTGGATGGTGACTCTTGTACGTATTATCATATAAAATAGTTGCTAGAGATTTTGAAAGTTAATTATTATTATTATAATTATTGAAATAATAGCAGTGGCACGATTGATTCAAATCTGAAATATATGGAATGAATTAATTATTATATTTGCTATGGCATTTTTCTTGTGTTATTTTGTAGTGCTAATACCAAATTTCAATTTTCAACATTACATCTTTTGTTTTGAAGTATAATTTCAACATTTCATTTGATCAAACTTCAAAGAGACAAAGAGCAAGAAGAAAACTATACACGTACATAAAATTATTATGCACTTTTTAACAAATAGTTTTAAATGTTAAAAATGCATAATATGACTTCTTATCCATTATCTCACGTCCCACATTAGAAAAATAGAGAAATGAATGAGATGCCTAACCTATATAAAAATGAGGAGAAGGGAATGGAAAACATAATTACTTGGACAAGGGTTATGGGTCATGGCTCAATACTATACAATGTCTTTTCTAACATTTTATTTTTTTATAAATGAAATGTAATATTTTGTAATATTTAAAAAAAAAAAAAAAGGTTCAAAAACGGCGGTTTCGCCGGGACCGGGACCGGTTCCGATTCTGGTTCCACCCAAACCTGTAACTGGAACCGAACCGAGCCGGAACCGCGTCAGGCCTACGTGGACCCTATCAACAAATCAGGAATTAAGTTCCTGAAAGAAGGGAACTTGATTCCCCTCACCCACCCTAGGAATCAAGTTCTTTTTTCTGATTACAAAATGAATTCATGTATCTTTACTAAACAATCCTCACATAAAATTAATAAAATAAAATATATAAAAAAAATTGTATATATATATTTGTCATTAATATATCTCATATGAAATTATAAATAAAAACATAACCAAGACAAAAATAAATAAATAAATAAATAAATTGTGAACTATCGTATACCGACTTCTTGTAGACGTTGCATGGTGTATATATATAATGAATGAATTAAAAAAAAAAAAAGGACTAATAAAATAACATACCTTCATCGTGGAAGACATAAGTTTGTATTTTTTTTTTCTGCCGACATTTCAATTTTTATCCTATTAAAATTGATATATATATATATATATATCTCTATTTTGTATTTTGTATATAAGGGTATTTTTGTAATCAACTTTGTACAAATTTGATTATATTTCTAATTCTTCAAAATTAGTAAACAATGGAATTGAATTTAATAACTTAATTATAATTCCCCTCCATTTCCTTTCCAGTAGAACTTGATTCCGATTCATTTCATTCTCAATTAGTAAACGCGCCCTTATGGAGATGTGTTGGAAAGTTGAATCAAATATGAGTTTACTAAAGGTCAAGGCATGTAAATTACACCATCCTTAAAATTAGATTTCGTCCCCAAAAACAATGTTATGGTGTAAATTGGGTTATTGATGAGCTTTAAACCTTCAAGATACAATGACCTTGATTATGCAAAGATGTACTTAGGAGTTATGTAATGGATGTTGGGTAGGGTTGCACATCAGGGAAATGGGGATGGATATAGGTCCCCCCATCCCCATCCCCATCCCCACTTCCCAGACCCTTCCTCATCCACTCTCATTTCCCCATTTAGGGAAAATGGGGATGAGGAATTTTTGGGGGAGGTACCTCCATCCCCAATTCCAGTTCCCCATTTTTCTCGTTTCCCTATTTCTCCGTTTGATTAAAAATTATAAATTAAAGGAAAAAAAAAACATTCCATTACAAATACAAAATAAAATCCATTAGTGGATTACAAATATAAAAGAAAATCCATTACAAAATAAAGTATATCAATAATCAATTAGTGTAAATGAGGTTTATATAGTTAGGTTTTCAAATAATAATAAAAAATGAAAAAAATATATAAATATATAAATTATTTTTATAATGTTTTGGGGGGAAATAGGGAAATGGGTATGGGGGACCTCCCCCTATCCTTATCCTCATCCTCATTTCAATATATTAGTGGGGGAAATGGGGAGATGGGGATGGGGAGAGCTCCTCATCCCTATCCTCATTTCAATTTGAGGATGAAAATCATCTCCATCCCCACTCATTTTCCCATTTTCCCATTTCCCCCTAAAAAAAATTCCCCTAACAAGGATGGGGACCCATGGAAATGGAAATCCGAAGGAAAATGTGCAACCCTAATATTGGGCAAGTGGGCGACAAATATACTATTATTAAGAGTTCTAATTCGGTTGTATTCTTGTTCCTTAAATGAGTCATGCAGACCATTGGTTCATCACATTAGTCCATATTATGATCTAATATATATTATGAACTGATGTGAATGTGTGATGGACCAATGGTCTGCATGACTCATTTAATAATACTATGTTTGTCGCCCGACATCCATTACATAACTCTGGAGTGCATCTTTGTAGAGTCAAGGTTATTGTAACCCGGAGGTTAGAGCGCATCAATAACCCAATTTGTATAAGAACAGTGTTTTTGTGGGCGAAATCTAACTTTACGCTATGTTTGGTTTGATGGAGAAATGGAGGGAGGGAGAGGGTTGGAGAGGGTGGGAGGGAGAGATCAAATCTTTTGTTTGGTTGAAGGGATGACAGGAAGGAAATGAGAAGAGGAGGGAGGTGGGATCCATCCGGGCCCACCATATTTGGGCGAATGAGAGGAGGAAGAGAAAATTAGAGGGAAATGACCACAATGCCCTCTAAATTTTCATTGCCCTCCAATTTTTTAAGGATAATATAGTAATTTTACAAATTAAATGCCAACCCGTCTATTCAACCATTTTTTTAATAACAAGCAACATTAAGGATATATGTTATCCTCTTCATCCCTTCTACTCTCTCTCCTTCTTAATTCATCTATCCCTCATACTCTCTCTCCCTCCTACTAAACATAGTGTTAAGGATAGTGTAATTCATATGCTTTGACATTTAGTAAACTCATATTTCATTCAAATTTCCAATACATCTCCTGTAAAGTCATTTTAAAACACACCATCAATATTCTATGTTTTTGTTTTTAATATATAACTCAAACCCCAGACATTTTCGAGCTAAATGAGCGATCTTGTCACTAAACCATATTAGGTGGTGGTCCTCAATGTTCCACGTTATTAGTTAGTTTTGTTGTCCATAACAACTATATATATATATATATATATATATGATAGTGATCGTTCTGAAATCATAACAACCAACCACAACCACATGTTTTAATAAGTTTAAATATTTGTTAAAAAAAAAATCAGTCTTTTATTAAAACATATGGCTACGATTAGTCGTTCTAAAATTATAATTTCAAGATGACTTGCTAGGAGAACTATTATATATATGGGTCATGCTATAGAACACTGGTGTATCCATACACCATGTAGAAAATATTATGATCGTAATTTGAAAAGGTGTGATCCAACCTTCGATCGCAATATTTTCTACACGGTGTATTGGTACACCAGTGTTCTATAGATTGTCCATATATATAATGGTTCTCTAGTAAGGACGTCCAATCACAACCACACATTCATATTGGTTGTGAGTATTTGTTAATGTGGGGCTGGCCTACTGTGAATGTGTGGCGTAGTTGAACGTCTTGAAATTACGAAGTCAGGATGGTCTTGATTAGAGAAATATTATATATATATATATATATATATATTTCCATCTAAACTAACATTTTAAGGTGGGTCATGAGCTTTTTCCAAAATTCTTCATCTCTGTCACTGTATTTGTCCAACTTTATGAATTATCGATTAAATAACGTATCAAAATATATCTATTGTAGATAAGATGGTCCATATGTACACTTCTCTTTCTTTCTTTTTTTTTTCTTTTTTTTTCATTTTTTAAACCTTTTTACAAACAAAGGTATATCAGTACACTTCTCTTCCATATATCACTTAGCATCCCCTTATTCAAAATATCAAATGTATTCTAATAGTTCAAATGGAAAAGAAAAAAAAAATCTTTAATGCACAATTACAGAGCATTACCAAGGATATTATATTATGTGTCATAAATAATCAATCATATACATTTTCTCATATCATATGACATGATTTTACATTTTTATGACCGAATGCTACATGAAATTAAGAAAAAGGTCCCTGCTTATTTGATAATTGACAAACAAGTATAATATCATATTTAGTTATTTAGGAAGGGTGTTTAATTCATGGTCAAATTATATCAATTTAATTTATTTGTTTTTGAAACCATACACAAAGCACATCAATGATACATAGAGACTTGCTAAAATCAAACACGGTAGGCGCAACTTAGATATCTACTTAGATGTGTTCGGATTTGCTGCAATAATTAGTTTATATAATTGATTGTCCTTTTTTTTTAAAAAGTATTACATTATTATATAAATTTGAGGTTTTTTTAGAGGGTATAGTATTATACTGAAACCCACAACCTTGTGATAATGGTGTGAGGGGTTTACCACCGTATCAACATCGTTTTATAATAATTGATCGTCCTTTATTTTGCTTTGATTATCTCCTCTAATAATTATTAGGGCAAATTGCACTGAACCTCTTGAGATTTGGGCAA
The DNA here is from genome assembly GCA_954870605.1 of Acer campestre. Taxonomy (NCBI): domain Eukaryota; kingdom Viridiplantae; phylum Streptophyta; class Magnoliopsida; order Sapindales; family Sapindaceae; genus Acer; species Acer campestre. The sequence goes on along the minus strand of OX940804.1, from coordinate 31,410,611 downwards.
GTTACACTTAGCTAGAAAAGTTTTGTTATTACACACTAACACCCCCAAGACTTAAATTTGACTTTGAAAATGCCTAAAATGCCCATAGTTATATTATTTTATACCTTTTTTTTTTTTATCTTTTAACCAAAAACTTTATAAACTTTATAAACATTAATTAAATAAAAAAATTAAATAAAAGAAATGATTAATTAAATAAATAAATAGTTTTTAAAAATGAAATAAAGAAATAGTTTTAAAAAATGAAATAAATAAGTAGTTTAAAAAAATCAAATAAATAAATAGTTTAAACAAATAAATTAAAAACATTAATTTTTTTTAAGGATATCCATTAATAGGAACAAGAAAAACTCTAAATATTCAAACTTTTACGGTAAGGATGATGGTGAGAGAAGTTTCAAGGTTCCCAACACTAAAGGAAATGGTTGAAGAAGGCTAGAAGACTCCCAGAAGACTCCCAGTGTTGGGAACCTTGAATCTTCTCTCATCATCATCCTTAACATAAAAGTTTAGATATTTAGAGCTTTTTTTGTCCCTATTTATGAATATCCTTAAAAAAAATTAATGTTTTTAATTTTTTTTCATTCATTTATTTAAACCCTTTATTTATTTAATTTTTTCAAATTGTTTATTTATTTGATTTTTTAAAACTATTTATTTATTTAAAAATTTTAAATTATTTATTTATTTACTTATTTTAAACTATTTATTTTTTTTTTTTTTAAGAAAAAATTTTGTAAACTATTAATTTATTTAATGAATCATATCTTTTATTTATTTTTTATTTTATTAAAGTTTATAAAGTTTTTGGTTAAAAGGTTAAAAAAAAAGTATAAAATAATATAAATAGGGGCATTTTAGGAATTTTAAAAGTCAAATTTAAGTCTTGGGGGTGTTAGTGTATAATAACAAAACATTTCCAGCTAACTGTAACTTTCCCAAACATCAAGGGGTTTTGTACAATTTACCCTAATTATTAATTGGGTTCTATTTTAAGTAGCAGTCACATCGACATGGATTATGGCAAAAAAAAAAAAAAATGTGTCAAGAAAAAAGTACAGCAAAATAAAGGGCAAATTGCACATGCAACCTAACATTAGGCCTAAATATTGGAGTACGCAATTTTTGATTAAAATTACATAATCCCAAAAACGAATTCAACACGGCCTAAAACAAGTTTTGGACAATGTTTCAACTTTCAAATTTCTATTATTATTATTATTATTATTATTATTATTATTATTATTATTATTATATGGTTATGATATTCATATTACGGTTTGCTTTTGGAAAACTTTTTAAAATAATTTATTCAAGTATTTAGTTAAGGGTTTCCAATAGATCGAGACATTAAATTATGAATAATGTTAAATATCTCATCTAAAATCCCAATTTTTCAACTTAATACATGTGACATGTGTGGTGTCAAATTGTGAGTGCACACACATTAATGATGTTTTATCTCACCTACCACATACAGTGGTGGACCCCAAGAATTTTAATTAGGTAGGGCACTTGAATAAAATAAAATCACAATTATATGAGAAAATATTGACAAATTAAGATCATATATGGTAAAATAGATTTAATTAGATAAAATAAAATAAATAGAACACTTACTCAGACGAATCAAATAATGTTACATTCAAAAAGAAATAAAAACAATACAAAATATTAAAAAAAATAATAATAACAAGAAAAAACCACATAAATAATGAAAAAAAAAATTAAAAGAATAAATTACCATCTAATTTTATAATAAGAAATTTTGTTTTGCATTTATAATGAATTCAATTTAAATTTATACAAAAATTATTTATTAATTAATAACTATTACTAGACATGTTTTTAAATTTTTTATTCTTCAAATTAAAGAGAAACAAGTTACCGTTTTAAGTTTCAGGGAAAAACTTATACATAAAGTTAATCATTGAAGTATAAATAAAAGCTCAGCTTCAAATAAAACTTCAATAGATTTTTAATAGTAACCAAACGAGTTCAATATTCAAGCAACAAGAAGGCACAAAGCATACTTGAATCAACGATTAGATAGTCTGTCTTTCTCCGCAAGTCAACATTTCCCACTCCAGCCAGCAAAAATCCAGCTATAGTATCCTACATGATAAAGTAGTATCATCAGAAGGGTTTTCCAAATACGTGATATGCTGTAAATAGGTTATGGCCTGACTAGTAGAGCCAACACTGCACATTTAGAACCCAAATAAAATGAATTATGCCTAAAAGTCTAAAACAAGCTTTGGACAATGTTTCAACTTTCAAATTTCTATTATTATTATTATTATTATTATTATTATTATTATTATTATTATTATATGGTTATGATATTTATATTACGGTTTGCTTTTGGAAAGCTTTTTAAAATAATTTATTCAAGTATTTAGTTAAGGGTTTCCAATAGATTGAGACATTAAATTATGAATAATGCTAAATATCCCACCTAAAATCCCAATTTTTTAACTTAATACATGTGATATGTGTGGTGTCAAATTGTGAGTGGATACACATTAATGATGTTTTATCTCACCTACCACATACAGTTGTGGACCCAAGAATTTTAATTAGGTAGGGTACTTGAATAAAATAAAATCGTAATTATGAACCAAATGGATTCACTTTTTCTTTTTCATTTTAGCCCCATCGTGGGGAAAAGAGACTCAAATAAATATGAACCAAATGGGAAGACCCATTCTTTAAAAAAGAAGACCAATTTTTGATGATGTGACAACAAATGGATCTTATTTTTAGGTCTTACCATTGTAGATGTTCTTATTATTTAGGTAATTAGGTCCAATCTTGCCCAACTTTACCCACCTCCCAACTCCACTTAAAAGTGGATTCACATAAACGGGTCTCAAAAGAGCCCCACCCTTGAATGCTCTAATATATATTAGATCATAATATGGCAATCATTAATGACATGTCCCATCAATCTTTCATATGATAATATAGTGGCATGTCGAGAAAAGAAAAATCTATGTGTTAGACCCAAACTGACCATCGGTTCATCACATTAGTCCATCATATATATTACAAATCATTTGATTTTCGAATATAACAATTATGTACGTCATTTATTTATTTTTAAGTAATTTTTCTTTCGTTTAAAAAAAAGAGTGCAATTTTTCTTTATTTAAATAATTCATAAAAATATTAGTTTATTTATTTACACTATGTTTTGTAGGGGGGGTGAGGTATGAGGAATGGATGAATTAAGAAGAAGAGAGAGAAAGTATGAGGGATGGAGAGGATAACATTTATCTTTCATATTGTTTGGTATTGAACAGAGGGTTAAATGAATGAATTGGTATTTAATTTGTAAAATTACTATATTACCCTTAAAAAAATTGGAGGGTAGTAATTCCCCTCCAATCTTCTCTCCCTCCTCTCATCCGCCATAATTGGAAGGATCCAATATGGTGGGCCCGCATGGCTCTTCTCTCCCTCCTCTTCTCCTCTCCTCCCTCTCATCCCTCCAACCAAATAAAGGATTTGATCTCTCCCTTCAACCCTCTCCCTCCCTCTATTTCTCCATCCAACCAAACACATAATTAATTTTTTTGGGTGCATAAAAATATTATGTGGCGTCCTGCAGCGCGTTTTCAGCATGTTTTTGTTTTTATTTTCCAAAAACGATTTCTAATTCGCGTCCTGTAAACCGTTTTTCATTTTATTTTCAAAATACAAAAACAAAATGAAAAACAAAAGCAGTGTTCAAAGTGGAAATTTTGAAAAACAAAAAAAAGTTGTTTTTGTTTTTGTTTTTGTTTTTGTTTTTCATATTAAGTGGGTCCCTTATAATTAAATATATATTTATTTTAATAAAACTTTTTTTTTTCACCTACTTCTTCTTCCTCCCCGTCCAATCCAGACCCTTCTCCCCACCGCCATCTTCTTCTTCTTCTTCTTCTTCTTCTTCTCCTCCCCGCCTTCTTCTTCTTCTTCCTCCTCCGATCGTCGCCGCCCACCGCTCTTCTTCTCCCTGCAGTCATCCTCTTCTTCTCCTTCTCCCGCTGTCATCTTCCTCTTCTCCCCGCTGTCATCCTCTTCTTCTCCTTCTCCCCGCCGTCACCTTCTTCTTCTCCCCACCGTCATCTTCTTCTTCTTCCTCCTCCCTTCTTCTTCTTCCTCCTCCGATCGCCGCCGATCTCTGCTGATCTGGTCTTCTTCTTCTTCCTCTTCCTCTTCCTCTTCAACTGTAAAATTTCTGAAACCCTAAATTAAATTAAAAAAATGTTTTTTTGTTAATTATTTAATCATTTATTTATAATTGTTATAATATTAAAAAAAAAATTAAAAATTGATATTTCAATTTTCGAAAGTTTTGGTTATCCTACCGGACGCGTTTTTTCCGTTTTTATTTTCAAAATACGGATTCCAGTAAATGCTACCAGACGCGTATTCGGAATTCAAAAACAAAACCAAAAACACTGTTTTCATTTTCATTTTTATTTTTGAAAAACAAAAACAAAAAACGGCTTACAGGACGGGCCCTTAGTTTATCGGTATAATTAATTAAGCTGCGTTGAGATTGTAGATTTGGTATACTTTTGAAAATAATTGTAGATTTGGTATACTTTTGACACAGATTGTAGATTTGAAAAGTATACCAAATCTACAATCTCAGCAGGAAAAAAAAAAATCGTAATTACCTTAAGAATAGCAAGAGAGACCATTGGTTTCTTGTTTGAAGATTTCAGCCACAATGTTATCCGTTTTCCAAAAGGAAAAAATAAAAGGGGAATGATACCTACCTTTCCAATTTGCCTTTCTCATTTGTCTTTCCCACTCATTACTTGACACGTATACACTTTTTCATTTTATAAAAAGCTTTCACTTTTTTGCTGTAAAACTTGTTTACGTCTTCACCTCTTATTAATGAAATGATAGAAACAGCCATCAATGATAAAAAAAAAAAAAAAAATGTAAACAAGTTTTGCACTAAAAAGTGAAAGCTTTTTATTAAATGAAAAATGGTATACTTGTCAAGCAATGAATGTGAAAGACAAATCAGAAAGGCAAATGGGAAGGTAGATAACGTTCCACTTTTATATTTTGGGGAATGCTATCTATAAATAGCATTCGAAACCACCCCAAAAATAACAACACCACCAACAAAAATACATCAATGGAGGCTCTTTCTTTGGTTGTTTTAGCCGTGACATGGCTGCTAGTTACTCTAGCCTTCCTCAAAAAAATTTCAACTTCCTAGCGGTAGGGCCACCCTCCACTACAACTTCCACCAGGTCCTAAACCATGGCCCGTAATCGGCAACCTCAACCTCGTCGGCCCACTCCCTCGCCAATCTCTTCACAAACTAGCTCAAAAATATGGACCCATAATGCAACTCACGTTTGGCTCTTTCCCTGTCGTTGTTGCTTCCTCGGTAGAGATGGCAAAGCAATTTCTCAAAACACACGATCATGTCTTTGCCTCCAGACCACAAACCGCAGTCGGCAAGTACATAACTTACAATTATCTGAACATCACTTGGGCTCCCTACGGACCGTATTGGCGCCAAGGACGTAAAATTTTCCTATCCGAGCTTTTTAGCTTGAAAAGACTCAAGTCTTTCGAGTACATTTGTGTTGAAGAGTTGCGTGCCTTTGTCTCTCGCCTCTACGCCTTGTTTGGGAAGCCTGTTCTGCTTAAAGAGCATCTCTCGCGCGTTACACTTAGTACTATGAGCAGAATCGTGTTGGGGAAGAAGTATTTTAGTGAATCCAAATTCGAAACTGCGGTTGTGACTCTTGAAGAGTTTCAAGAGATGCTTGACGAGTTGTTCTTGCTCAGTGGAGTGCTTAATATTGGAGATTGGATTTCGTGGTTGGATTTTATGGACCTTCAAGGGTACGTGAAGAGAATGAAAGCCTTGAAAAAGAAATTGGATCGATTTCATGACCATGTTTTTGATGAACACAAGAGTAAAATGAAAGGATTAATGGAGGATTTTGTGCCAAAAGACATGGTGGATTTGCTGTTGCAACTTGCTGATGATCCTAATCTTGAAGTCAAGCTCAATTATGACAGTGTCAATGGGTTGACACATGTATCTAATATTCCATTCTTTTTTTGTTTTTGCTTTTTTAAAAGAAATGATTGAGATCCTAAATAGAGCTGATAATAGATCTGCTGACATCTTTAATTGGTGATTGAGATTCTCAATCGTTATCAAATTACAACAAAAACTCAAAAAACAACGGATTGAGAATCTCTCTTGAGCTAATCTTTATCCTGATCTAGATTAACAGAGCAGAGGATTTGAATCATTAAAAAAAAAAAATCAAATTACAACAAAAACACAAAAAATAATGGATTAAGATTCTCATCTTTATCCTCGCATCAACAGATTTGCTGATATACATAATCGATGGCTGAGATTAATTTTAACATGCATTATTGTCATTGATTCATGATGAGCAGGATCTAATAGCTGGAGGCACGGACACGTCAGCCACAACAGTGGAATGGGCAATGTCTAAACTCATGAAACAACCACACCTGATTGAGAAGGCAACAGAGGAGCTTGACAGAGTGATCGGAAGAGAGAGATGGGTGGAAGAGAAAGCCATCCAACAGCTTCCATACATAGATGCTATCATGAAGGAAACTATGAGGAAACACCCGGTGACCGCTCTGCTACCCCCACACTTGGCTCAAAAAGATTACAATGTTGCCGGATACCACATCCGCAAAGGAACAAGAGTGTTCATCAACAGCTGGAGCATTGGCAGAGACGTTTCATTTTGGGACGAACTGGGAGAGTTTCGTCCCAAGAGGTTTCTGCAGGGGAAAGTGGATATGGATGTGAAGGGATAGAATTTTGAGTTGTTGCCGTTTGGTTCAGGGAAGAGGATGTGCCTTGGATATAGCCTTGGATTGAAGATGATTAGGTCTAGTTTGGCTAGTATGTTACATGGCTTTCCCTAGAAGTTACCAGAAGATCACATGAAGGTTGAAGATATTAGCATGGAAGAAGATTATGGATTGACAACACCAAGGAAGTACCCACTTGTTGCAGTCATGGAGCCACGACTTCCACTCCATCTTTATTAATTACTAGCTAGTAGGGATGGACCCACATGGAGACCAGGTAGGGCATGTACCCTACCTCAATTTTTTCTTTTAAAAAATTGATTATGTGTTTATTATATATATAAATATTTATTAAGAATAATTAACAACAAATTGTTGTTAATATAGTTGTTAGTGGATCTTCCTTTTTCGATTTAGGGTGCTTGGTTCAAGTACCATCAAGAGTACTTCTTTAATTCAATTTTATCATTTAATTTTTTATGTTTTATTTATTTTACCATCTTTTCTTATTTATTTTCTCTACTCCGTTGTTGTCAATTTCTTAGCTACCATTAATTTGTGTTTATTTAATTCAATTTTATTTTATATTAAATTATATATTGTTAGTTTGGATTTATATTATTTCTAATAGTTTTAATTTGACATACCTAACACGTCCAATAAATAAACCCTAAAATCTCATATTTTACTTTATTGGATTAAAATAGTCAATATATTACTATGATTAATTTTATTTTATCCTTTGTATTTTTCTTTATTTTATAGTTTTAATTTATTTAGAATCAATAGATCAATAATTTACCAATAATTTGAAGAATAAAAAATTTAAAAACACGTATAGTAATAGTTATTAATTAATAAATAATTTTTGTATAAATTTAAATTGAATTCATTATAAATGAAAAACAAAATTTCTTATTATAAAATTAGATGGTAATTTATTCTTTTAATTTTTTTTTCATTATTTATGTTGTTTTTTCTTGTTATTATTATTTTTTTAATATTTTTTTGTTTTTTATTTCTTTTTGAATGTAACATTATTTAATTCATCTGAGTAAGTGTTCTATTTATTTTATTTTATCTAATTAAAACTATTTTACTACGATCTTAATTTGTCAATATTTTCTCATATAATTGTGATGTGATAGGTAAGATAAAGCATCATTGTTGACGGTGATTTTTGGATTGACTCGGTCAACGATTATATGTTAATGAAAACGAATAAAATAAAGAGAATCAATCAACACATGCAAGACAAATTTTACGTGGAAAACCCTTAAATGGGAAAAAACCACGGTGCCCCTTGAGGGCAAGAGAAATCACTATGAATTGCTTATGATTTACACACTCAGATCTCTCATACAATTGCCTGATTATTCTCTCTCTGATCTCAAACCCCCTTTCATGGGATTTAAGGTTCTATTTATATTAGTTTTTCTAGGGTTTCCTGTACTTACGCCGTGTTGATAGAGGAGTTCCTATCTTTTCCTTGCGTAAGGAGTCTAGGATCTGTGTATAACTTTTTAGGGTTTGTTTCCTATTTGGACTCTTCCTTGTTTGAAGAAGGTTGCATCTTGTTCGGAATAGGACTTGATTTTTGAGTCTTGTATCCGACTAAATTCCCGTTTGACATGGGAATATACTTGGACTTAGATTACCCTTCTAGCTGTATGTTCTATGGCGAACACCCCTGATCGGCGAGCACATTTTTCTTTTCTGCATGCCGACCAATTGCGGCGAACACTCTTCTTCTTTGAATCGGCGAGCGTGCCTGCTGGCACACCTTTGACTGGTTTCCTCCTGTTGACGAGTCAATGGGTGACGTGTCTATGTTTTTGTCTCGTCTTCATTGCTTCTTTGCTGACGTGTTCTTTTATCAAATTTGCACATATAAATTTAAATTGAATTCATTATAAATGAAAAACAAAATTTCTTATTATAAAATTAGATGGTAATTTATTCTTTTAATTTTTTTTTCATTATTTATGTTGTTTTTTCTTGTTATTATTATTTTTTAATATTTTTTTGTTTTTTATTTCTTTTTGAATGTAACATTATTTAATTCATCTGAGTAGGTGTTCTATTTATTTTATTTTATCTAATTAAAACTATTTTACTACAATCTTAATTTGTCAATATTTTCTCATATAATTGTGATGTGATAGGTAAGATAAAGCATTATTAATTCACAATTTGACACCATACATACCACGTGTGTTGAGTTGAAAAATTGGAATTTTAGGTGGGATGTTTAGTATTATTCATAATTTAATGTCTCGGTCTATTGGAAACCCTTAACTAAATACTTGAATAAATTATTTTAAAAAGTTTTCCAAAAGCAAACCATAATATAAATATCATAACCATGTAATAATAATAATAATAAGGGAAATTATCATTCTCTCCCCTTTAGTTTGCCGTATTCTCCAGTCTCCCCCCTCTAGTTTCAAAATTCTCCAATTTCCTTCATTACATGCCTATTTTTATATGGTGGTATTGGTTTTATTTATGCATGGGATGGGGGAAATTGGAGAATTTTAAAACTAAAGGGGGGAGACTGGAGAATACAGCAAACTATAGGGGAAAGAATAATAATTTCCCTTAATAATAATAGAAATTTGAAAGTTGAAACATTGTCCAAAGCTTGTTTTAGGCGGTGTTGAATTCATTTTTGAGATTTTGCATATTCCAATATTTAGGGTGCATGTGCAATTTGTCCTTTATTTTGAACCCCCCCCCCAAACTTTTTTTTTGCTATAATCCATGTCGATGTGACTGCCATTTAAAAAAGAACCCAATTAATAATTATCAGAGGAGATAATCAAAGCAAAATAAAGGACGATCAATTATTATAAAATGAGGTTGGTCTAATGGTAAACCTCTCACACTAGTATTACAAGGTTGTGGGTTCAAGTATACTAGCATACCCTCTAAAAAAATCTCAAATTTATATAATAATGTAATACTTCCAAAAAAAAAAAAAAAAAACAATTATATAAACCAATTGCAGCAAATCTAAACACATCTAAGTAGATACCTAAACTGCGCCTACCGTGTTTGATTTCAATAAGTCTCTATGTATCATTGATGTGCTTGGTGTATGGTTTCAAAAACAAATAAATTAAATTGATATAATTTGACCATGAATTAAACACCCTTCCTACATAACTAAATATGATATTATATTTGTTTGTCGATTATCAAATAAGCACGGACCTTTTTCTTAGTGTCATGTAGCATTCGGTCGTAAAAATGTAAAATCATATCATATGGTATAAAAAAATGTATATGATTGATTATTCATGACACATAATATAATATCCTTGTAGTGTTCTAAATAATTGTGCATTAAAGATTTTTTTTTTCATTTAGATTTTTTTAAACTAGGGGATGCTAAGTGATATATGGAAGAGAAGTGTACTAATAAACCTTCGTTTGTAAAATTAAAAAATAAAAAATGAAAGAGAAGTGTACATATGGACCATCTTATCTGCAATAGATATATTTTGATATGTTATTTAATCGATAATTCATAAAATGTGGATAAATACAGTGACAAATTACGATCACAATATTTCCTACACAGTGTATGGGTACACCAATGTTCTATAGCATGACCCATATATATAATAGTTTTCTTATCAGATCATCTTGAAATTATAATTTCAGAACGATCAACCATAGCCGTATGTTTTAATAAAAGACTGGTTTTTTTTTTTTTAACAAACATTTGAACTTTTTAAAATATGTGACTGGTTAGTTGTCATGAAATTATAATTTCAGAAGGACTTGATAGGAGAACTATCAATCTATTACATATATTTATATATATATATATATAAAAGTAAATCTATTGTTACCAACAACAAAACTAACTAATAACGTGGAACACATGAATATGATTCTTATCTTTTCAAGTAGGGTATAGATATCCAATTAAAAAAAGCTTATGATTGTAATAAATTATGGAGAAATGAATATTCAAAATAATTGAGACACTTTATCTTAAAAAATAAAAAATAAAATATGAGTTTTCTAAATGTCAAAAGCATATGAATTACACTATCCTTAAAGTTAGATTTCGCCAACATGAACAATGTTTTTATACAAATTGGGTTATTGATGCGCTCTAACCTCCTGTATACAGTAACCTTGACTCTGCAAAGATGCACTCCAGAGTCCAGAGTTATGTAATGGATGTCGGGCGAGTGGCGACAAACATAGTACTATTGTCATGCAGATATTAGATCATAATATGGTTATTATTAATGACATGTCCCATCAATCTTACAGCTATTTTGAAACTGGCTTTTTCAAGTGAATTTTAAATGTTTAGATGATACATGACAATTACACATTAACGATAGCCAGACTCGAGGACCCAAATCAGCTTTCAAAAAATGGTTTCTTAATTTATGTCTAACCAAAAAAATTGAGACGTTTCTATATTTATAGAAGAAGTTGAAAAAAAAAAATTACATTTAGACACATATCTTAATTTGATTAATTAAATACAAATTGGGACACTATCTTTTTACGATTGATTTGAGTCCCTTGATAAAATAATTCAAGCCCATAATAATTAATTAACCTGCGTTGTGATTGTAGATTCGGTATACTTTTGACGCAGATTGTAGATTTGAAAAGTATACCAAATCTACAATCTGAACAAGAAAATAAATGTCTTGATTACCTAAAGCATAGCAAGAGAGACCATTGGTCTCTTGTTTGAAGATTTCAACCACAATGTTATCCCTTTCCAAAAGTTAAAACTAAAAAACAAAAGCAAGAGAGGGGAAAAAACAACTGTAATAAAGAGCTTGTTTAGTTGGATTTTTGAAAAATTGTTATCCGTAGAAGATTTACTCGTAATAGATCTATTAAAAATAGAGTTTTTGAAAGAAAAAAAATTATACAGTAGTTGTGTGGTTGGTAGATTTTTTTATTTATTTTACAAAAGTCTATTTGAAGAAGCATATCTCTACGATCTTTTGTCTAGTAGAGAATTAATGACAGGGGACGTTTGTTCAATTATGGGTAAAAGTTTCATATACATACAATTATGCTTAAACTTAGGGGACATTTGTGCAATTAGTCTAATATCTTACAAATAAATGTATTTTAAACATTTGAGAATTTATTATTGGTTGTGGGGGCCATGGTCCCTATCAGCCCCATGTTCCTCCACCCTTAGCCATCGTTATCACCGACGGTGGACATAAAAGTTAAAAAGCAATACTTTGATGTAAAAGCTCCATTATTGTTTATTTGTTTTGATACCATCTATCCCTATCACTTCTTTGAATTCAACAGTTCAATAAAACCTTATATATATATATATATATATATAATCAATAAAATCACATCATATGTGTTAGTTCAATGTCAAAATGGGTGTATAAAAATTAAAAATTAAAAAATTAAAATTAAAAAACTTATGGGGTGTCAATAGATCCACCCAATTTAAAATTATAATTATTATATAAAATATATCTAAATTTACATTATTACCTAGAACCTCAAAAAACAAAAAACAAAAACATTATGAAGTTCACATTATTAATTTGTAAATAACTTGATTGTGTTCTTACTGTCAAACAAAAAAAAAAAAAAAAAAACCCTTGTTTCTAGTGCTATATGAGAAGAGTAAGGGAGTGAATACAAGAAATATAGTAAAAAAGAAATAAAACAAAGTTATCTACTGAGGAGTTGTTCGGTATGATTTTTATTTCTTCAAAACAAAATTTTAATATGTAAACAAAGGAAACAATATAGATGTTTTAAAGAATGAGACTGCATTCAGTAGAATTTGTTGAAAATTGTTCTCTAAGAAACTAATAATGAAAATTATAAGAAATACAAAAATGAATTATGCACTATCCATTTGGCGTGTGCATTTCCCTATCTATTTGAAATCCACACTAAGCTCTCCTCTCAACATTATATCTTCATTACATGTACAATTGTACATCGCAACTTTTGGTGCAACCTCTTATTTATTTTTTTGGTTGAAAACTTTCGCCCTTGATAGGATTCGAGCCGCTGACATAGGAGTCATTTACCTAAACTCCAAATTCATCCATCTACCAGCTGAGCGCCTCAGCTCCACCCCTGTTGGCTTTGGTGCTACTACCTTGATATCCCAATTATGGTATTTAAGCATTAATTCTTTTCAACTACTTTATCAATGTCTTCTACTTGTATATGCATCTCTTTTATTATTTTATTTTTCTTCAAATAATTGTTTTACACTTTGTGAACAAGATTTGACAGGATTTTTGTTTGGATATTGGCATGATCTTATGGCCAATTGATTGAGAGGCCCCTTTCTTGTCATCACTTTTATTGTACTTGGAGGATATAAAAGGTCAGATCCTATTCTTCCATGGCAAGAAGTAGAGACGATGGAAAGCCTCCTATATATTTTTTGCTTTAAATTTTTTAAACTTTATACATCAGTCACTTCAATCTGAATCAGAGTGAACCCAACATGTTCCGTTAATAATCCAATGTCTCAATCTATTGGAAACCCTTAACTAAACACTTGACTAAATTGTTTTTAAGATGTTTTTCAAAAGCAAACTGTAATATAAATAACATAACCATATAATATAATAATAATAGCAATTTGAAAGTTGAAAGACTGTCCAAAGTTTGTTTTAGCCGGTATTGAATTCGTTTTTGGGATAATGTAATTTTAATCAAAAGATGCATACTCCAATAATTAGGCCAAATGGAAAGGTGTATGTGCAATTTGCCCTTTATTTTGCCATAATAATTTTTTTGACACGTTTTTTTCGCCATAATTCATGTTGATGTGATAGTTGCTTAAAAAGAATCAAAATAACAATTATTAAAGGAAATAATTAAAGCAAAATAAAGGAAGATCAATTATATTAAACTAACTGCGCCTACTGTGTTTGATTTGGACAAGTCTCTACATATCATTGATGTGCTTATGTCCGGTTATAAATAGCATTTGAAACCACCCCAAAAGTGCAACATAACAACACCACCACCAAAAAATACATCAATGGAGGCTCTTTCTTGGGTTGTTTTAGCCGTGACATGGCTGCTAGTTACTCTAGCCTTCCTCAAAATAATTTCAACTTCGTGGCAGCAGCGCCACCCTCCACTACAACTTCCACCAGGTCCTAAACCATGGCCTGTAATCGGCAACCTCAACCTCATCGGCCCACTCCCTCACAAATCTCTTCACAAACTAGCCCAAAAATATGGACCCATAATGCAACTCACGTTTGGCTCTTTTCCTGTCGTTGTTGCTTCCTCGGCAGAGATGGCAAAGCAGTTTCTCAAAACACACGATCATGTCTTTGCCTCCAGACCACAAACCGCAGCCGGCAAGTACATAACTTACAATTATCTGAACATCACTTGGGCTCCCTACGGACCGTATTGGCGCCAAGGACGTAAAATTTTCCTATCCGAGCTTTTTAGCTCGAAAAGACTCAAGTCTTACGAGTACATTCGTGTTGAAGAGTTGCGTGCCTTTGTCTCTCGTCTCTACGCCTTGTCCGGGAAGCCTGTTCTGCTTAAAGAGCATCTCTCGCGCGTTACACTTAGTATTATTAGCAGAATCGTGTTGGGGAAGAAGTATTTTAGTGAATCCGAATTCGAAAATGCAGTTGTGACTCTTGAAGAGTTTCAAGAGATGCTTGACGAGTTGTTCTTGCTCAATGGAGTGCTTAATATTGGAGATTGGATTCCGTGGTTGGATTTCATGGACCTTCAAGGGTACGTGAAGAGAATGAAAGCCTTGAAAAAGAAATTGGATCGATTTCATGACCATGTTTTTGATGAACACAAGAGTAAAATGAAAGGATTAATGGAGGATTTTGTGCCAAAAGACATGGTGGATTTGCTGTTGCAACTTGCTGATGATCCTAATCTTGAAGTCAAGCTCAATTATGACAGTGTCAATGGGTTGACGCAGGTATCTAATATTCCATTCTTTTTTTGTTTTTGCCGTTTTAAAAGAAATGATTGAGATCCTAAGTAGATCTGATAATAGATCTATTGACATCTTTAATTGGTGACTGAGATTCTCAATCGTTATCAAATTACAACAAAAACTCAAAAAACAATGGATTGAGAATCTCTCTTGAGCTAATCTTTATCCTGATCTAGATTAACAGAGCAAAGGGTTTGAATCATTTAAAAAAAAAAAATCAGATTACAACAAAAATTCAAAAAATAATGGATTACGATTCTCATCTTTATCCTTACATCAATAGATTTGCTGATATACATAATCGATGGCTGAGATTAATTTTAACATGCATTATTGTCATTGATTCATAATGAGCAGGATCTAATAGCTGGAGGCACGGACACATCAGCCACAACAGTGGAATGGGCAATGTCTGAACTCATGAAACAACCACACCTGATCGAGAAGGCAACAGAGGAGCTTGACAGAGTGATCGGAAGAGAGAGATGGGTGGAAGAGAAAGACATCCAACAACTTCCATACATAGATGCTATCATGAAGGAGACTATGAGGAAACACCCGGTGACCGCTCTGCTACCCCCACACTTGGCTCAAGAAGATTGCAACGTTGCCGGATACCACATCCGCAAAGGAACAAGAGTATTCATCAACAGCTGGAGCATTGGCAGAGACGCCTCATTTTGGGATGAACCGGAAGAGTTTCATCCCGAGAGGTTTCTACAGGGGAAGGTGGATATGGATGTGAAGGGACATAATTTTGAGTTGTTGCCGTTTGGTTCAGGGAGGAGGATGTGCCCTGGATATAGCCTTGGATTGAAGATGATTAGGTCTACTTTGGCTAATATGTTACATGGCTTTCACTGGAAGTTACCAGAGGATCACATGAAGGTTGAAGATATTAGTATGGAAGAAGTTTATGGATTGACAACACCAAGGAAGTACCCACTTGTTGCAGTCATGGAGCCACGACTTCCACTCCATCTTTATTAATTACTAGCTAGTAGGGGTGGACCCACATGGAGACCAGGTAGGGCATGTACCCTACCTCAATTTTTTCTTTTAAAAAATTGATTATATGTTTATTATATTTATAAATATTTATTAAGAATAATTAACAAAAAATTGTTGTTAATATAGTTGTTAGTGGATCTTCCTTTTTCGATTTAGGGTGCTTGGTTCAAGTACCATCAAGAGTACTTCTTTAATTCAATTTTATCTTTTAATTTTTTATGTTTTATTTATTTTACCATCTTTTCTGATTTATTTTCTCTACTCCGTTGTTGTCAATTTCTTAGCTACCATTAATTTGTGTTTATTTAATTCAATTTTATTTTATATTAAATTATATATTGTTAGTTTGGATTTATATTATTTCTAATAGGTTTAATTTGACATACCTAACACGTCCAATAAATAAACCCTAAAATCTCATATTTTACTTTATTGGATTAAAATAGTCAATCTATTACTATGATTCATTTTATTTTATCCTTTGTATTTTTCTTTATTTTATAGTTTTAATTTATTTAGAATCAATAGATCAATAATTTACCAATAATTTGAAGAATAAAAAATTTTAAAACATGTATAGTAATAGTTATTAATTAATAAATAATTTTTGTATAAATTTAAATTGAATTCATTATAAATGAAAAACAAAATTTCTTGTTATAAAATTAGATGGTAATGTATTCTTTTAAAAAAAAAATTCATTATTTATGTTGTTTTTTCTTGTTATTATTATTTTTTAATAATTTTTTGTTTTTATTTCTTTTTGAATGTAACATTATTTAATTCATCTGAGTAAGTGTTCTATTTATTTTATTTTATTTTATCTAATTAAAACTAATTTACTACGATCTTAATTTGTCAATATTTTCTCATATAATTGTGATGTGATAGGTAAAATAAAGCATCATTAATTCACAATTTGACACCATACATACCACATGTGTTGAGTTGAAAAATTGGAATTTTAGGTGGGATGTTTAGTATTATTCATAATTTAATGTCTCGGTCTATTGGAAACCCTTAACTAAATACTTGAATAAATTATTTTAAAAAGTTTTCCAAAATCAAACCGTAATATAAATATCATAACCAAGCAATAATAATAATAATAATAATAAGGGAAATTATCATTCTCTCCCCTTTAGTTTGCCGTATTCTCCAGTCTCCCTCCTCTAGTTTCAAAATTCTCCAATTTTCCTTCCATGCCTATTTTTATATGGTGAGATTGGTTGTATTTGTACATGGGAAGGGGGAAATTGAAGAATTTTAAAACTAGAGAGGGAAGACTGGAGAATACAGCAAACTACAATAGAAAGAATAATAATTTCCCTTAATAATAATAGAAATTTGAAAGTTGAAACATTGTCCAAAGCTTGTTTTAGGCAATGTTGAATTCGTTTTTGGGATTTTGCATATTCCAATATTTAGGGTGCATGTGCAATTTGTCCTTTATTTTGCCATAATTTTATCTTAACACCCACCTCCCCCCCCCCCCCCCTCCTTTTTTTTTTTTTTTTTTTTTTGCTATAATCCATGTCGATGTGATTGCCGTTTAAAAACGAACTCAATTAATAATTATCATAGGAGATAATCAAAGCAAAATAAAGGACGATCGATTATTATAAAACGAGGTTGGTCCGGTGATAAACCTCCCACACCAGTATTACAAGGTTGTGAGTTCAAGTATACTACTATACCCTCTAAAAAAAACCTCAAATTTATATAATAATATAATACTTAAAAAATAAATAAAAATAAAAATAAAAAATAAAAACAATCAATTATATAAACCAACTGCAGCAAATCTAAACACATCTAAGTAGATACCTAAACTGCGCCTACCGTGTTTGATTTTAGTAAGTCTTTACTTATCATTGATGTGTGAAGAGCCCGAAAATCTCCAGTTGAATTTTTCGTAAGTCGGTGGGCACTGACAATGGTAGAGCGAAAAACAGTAGGTCGTGCGCTACGAAATCCTGTAAAAAATAAGAAGGTAGAACGGAGCGAGAGGCGGGGGGTGTCCCGTTTGGGGACTCTCCGATGCTCAAGTTAGACGATTTATCAATAAATAAAATAATTTTAAATCAACAATTAAATTGAATTAAATCTAAATTGAATAAAATCCAAATCAAACCGTAAACGAAGATGTCGAATCCTGGGTGGTGTCGTTCGGAGAGCCTTATGTTCACTTGGGCTGAGCATTTAGCAAATTAAATTGCTGAGAGGAGACGAGGCAAGGCCGTCGTTGATCTATTTAGGATTGATTTTCTATACTTGGACGTTCGTCGCATGCAAAGCAATCGATCGATGATAGTTGGAGTGGAGGTAGGTTGGCAAGTGCATGGCAGATGTAAGGCTTAGAAACGGCCTTTTGGATTGTTGAGATGCTGAAGGTAAAGAATTAAATAGGTGACGATGTCGAGCAGGTGTGATGATGTTAATACAATAAATCCCAAAACTGGTATGAAGGATGGTGTAGTTGACACTTGACAGCAAATGCATGTAAAGTATCTAAGTGTTGCTTGGACTATGTTGAGTCCAGTGGATGTCGTATGAATGGCCTTTGAGAAATAATGTGATTTTCAGAGCTTAAAATGAGGCATTTTCCAGATAATATCTCTCCCCCCTCTGTGGAGAAATGGGGTCTTATTTATAGGCCTCACAGGGAGGTTGTTTCGTTTTTTTTAAGAGAATCAAATCTCAGAGATCATGCCCTGATTTCGTGAGATTTTATAGTTTAAGACTGAATGGAACTAAAGCTAGGTAGTTATCAAATGATAACAACTAGCTGACTTTGTCAATTTCTTGAGCTGAATAATAGCCAGCTGACTTGGTCATTCTCAGACTTGTCAAAGCTTATCACATCAGATTGGGCTTGTCTTTCGTTGGGCCTCAATATTTGGGTTGTGCTATTTTTGGCTACCACAGTTAGCCCCCCACTCTCTGAGTTGAAGTCTTCAAGTCAAGAGAGTAGTTTGTTTCAATTGGTCTCTTGCATTGAATGAAAGACAGATTTATCGAGTATAGAGCGAGGGTCGATTGACCATTTGTTACATTGAATTCGCGCACATGCGTTATGGGTCGACATGAAAACAAGCCTGTAAACTTGTGCTCATTCGATCGATATGATAATTTTTTATTCACAAATTCGCGTACATGCGTTATGGGGTCGATTTGACCATTTCATTGATAAATCGCGGACTCGCGTTATTGGTCAATACGACCTTTTAATCACAAGAAATCGCGGACTCGCGTTATTGGTCGATATGACCTTTTGCTAGTACCATATAGAATTCGAACGTGATAACAAAAGTTGAAAGAGTGACATTTATAACGCTCGTTGTAGATCGATATTTGTAGATCCTTAAAATGCAAGTATGCAAGTAAACAATGTTTTTATTAATTCGTTAAAAGTAGGAAACAGAGAATGAGATGTCTGTTTGAAGATGGATATAGATAGATAGAATCTATCACAGCATCCCTAGTAAATATACGAATATGAATAAGCAACCGAACGCTACAGAAACATAGATTGTAATTTCAAGCTTCAAAAATCTAACCTTCAATTTTTGTAGATATATATATATATATATATATTAACTCAAGCTGCAATTGCAAATTAATGACACAATACAAAGTTCTAATTGATTTCAAAGAAACAAATTTTAAAGCTTTTAAACATGTTGATATGTCAGTAAAAATACTCAAAATGATATCAAAACGACAATCTTTATGTAAATTGAACGAAATTGGAGAGAAAAATAATCGCGAAACGTACCGGAAATCAGTAATCTCAGGCAAAATCTCCACCGACGACAGTTGTCTGAGCCAGCTTATAATTCCAATTTGTAATTTTATAGCTTAACACAAAGCGTAAGGCAACATATTTCAATTTACTAACACAACATGTAGCTTAACAGAGAGATCGACATGTTGGTTGTAGCTTGGCATAGAATCATAGAAATTTGTAGTTCGACATGCGAATTGATATGATATACTTATCACGTTATATGATGTTGTGGTTCCATGTTGTGCAGTGGGAACTAGATCGCTTTAATATAATTGCTCGTGCATGTCGGATCAATCGTATATCGCCGTTCGACAATATGGATCAACAACTGGTCATCGTCTTGAGTGATTTCATGACGATATTTAATTTTCATGCTTTATAGAATCTGAACACATGTCGCTCGACGTATAAAATCAACATGCATGAAGTAGTCATTATAAATTGTCGCTCGACCATTCAGTTAAACTTGCATGTAGTTGAAACATTTTAACACAATCACTGTGTCGTTTGGCAATTGTAGTAATTGCATGCAAATGATAAAGTAATTGAATCATATAACTCATGTGTCATTCGACAATTGTAGAAATAGCAATAGCATATATATGATAAAGTAGTATAATTCATGTCGTTTGCCAACATAGATCAGCATGCAATTTTTTTTAATAATTTTTTTTATTTTTTTTTTATTTTTTTTAGGCTCCGTAGAGCACTTTTATTTTCAGCTCCGTAGAGCACTTTTTGTAGTGCATTGTAGAGAGTGCCTTTCGTAGCTCCATAGAGCACTATTTTTCATAGTGTACTTGCTATAATAAGTTGAACCTATTCTTTCATGTCAGCAAGCAAGCCAAGCATTCATGTTATAAAAAAAAAATTAAAAAATGTAGCGAAACAGAGTAATAGTAGAGTTTATTTTACTAGAGTTCATTAGAGCATGCCAAGGCAAGGTAAATATGAAATGGTGAATTTAAACAATTAGTAAAGTAGGATGCAGAAAATATGGATATCTTAAATTGCTAAGTACCTCAGCCAGCGTTGATAGCATGACACGAATTTCTAGGTTTGTCCTTTCTCGTGGGTAGGATTACAATTGCGACGATCGGTGTGCTTGAATCATCTTCTTCCGGAAATAATTGGATTTATCTTTTATTTTGATTTTTGTTTTGATAGGTTTGGAAAACATTTTATGCTTTCAATCAATGAAAAACCAATACTTGTACCTGTAGATTCAGAATACACAAAAGCAAAGAGAAACTAGAGATTGCAAATGCTTTAGTTACAACCAGAAAGGTTAAAGATTGGAGCATGTATAGACTGGCTTCAGGGCTTCAAACATACAAGTTGCAAGACAAGAAAAAAGGTCATTATATCGTGATGGTATAAGTTTTAAAAGATAGGAGAAGATATATAATTATAAAACCAAAAGTGAGAGAAGCTTGATGTAGAGTACAGGATATACCTTGTAATTCCAATTTGGCGGTAGTATGCTAACTTGGCAAGTAGTAATATATTTATCTAGCTTTAGTTTTTTATTCATTTTTCGTCGTTCGACTTGGAGTTCAAAACTTTGGCTTGACTTGGAGCAAGCAATGTAACACAACGGAGAGAGCTCGACAGTCGACATGTAGCTTGACAAAGATTCGACAATTGACATGTAGCTCGACGGTGGGAGTTTTGACAGTCGTCATATAGCTCAACAGAGAGTTCGACAGTCGACATGTAGCTCGAAGAGATTTTTGAACTTTTCAGATTATAACTCACATTTTATCACGTGGACTGACGACTTATCACGAATAGACACAAAATGTTGTACAATAGCTGGGAGAAGATCAAAGCAATGAGTGCTGAACTAGTTGCCCAAGTCGACCTCTATTAAGCCTGCTTTGGAAGGAATTGAGAAAGAAGCCATTGATGATGATGTCGATCGCCAAGAGGGATAGAATCAAGATTGTTGCTTTATTTGAAGTGTTTTCTCAAGATGTGTCGAATGTAGATTGAGGAGGTGGATACTTGTGAAATATTGGTGTAAATACTTGAGTAGTTTCTTGAAGTCATTTAACTTCACAACTATAATTGTCGCTCGACCGTATAGATCAACATATCATCATGCATTGAGTCATTTCACTATAATTCATGTCGTTCGACAATACAGTGCAGCATGCATATGATAAAATAATTGCATCATTTTACTACAATTCTTGTGTCGTTAAACAGTATAGAGCAGCAGGCATATGATAAAATAATTGCATCATTTTTCTACATGAATTCTTGTCGTTCGACAATATGGTGTAGCATGCATATGATAAAACAATTGTATCATTTTTACTACAATTCTTGTGTCGTTCGACAACATGGTGCATTATTATTATTATTTTTTTTTTTTTAGCTTCGTAAAGCTCTATTTTATGGTTCGTCGTAAAGCGCTTTTATACATCTCCATACTTCATAGCTTTATGGAGAACGACAATCATACTACTCTTAAGTCGACCAATAATTTTACGTCTATGACAACCCGAGATAGAGCAATTGATGCAATCTCAGGGATCGATGTTGTTTGCTTGACTTAAATCGAACTAAAAAATATGTAATCTAATAAAAACAAATGCTGGATTTAAATTTAAGATGTAGTAGCTTGACATGAAATAATTACCTTAAATATCATGTTATAGGTTCATCTAACGTCGGAAAGCAATATAAGGAGTGGTAAGATTAAAACATTATATGGACAAAGTGGTAAGACTATTAATGCCATAAGAAATAGCTGAGAAGTAAAGTATTCGACATTATAAGTATCAAATTACCAAACTCGACGACCAATCAATATTTTCAATTAACATGGCAGCATAAGAACAATATTTCAGAATAGATATTCTAACCTTTTGTGATTCATTTTACTTGTACTTGCAGAATCATGAATTTTTTTTTTGGTTGATCGGATGTCGTAATTCGTTCGTCAAGGGGGATGCTTGTGCCATTTCGTTTGGTATCAGTATGTTAGTTTTTTGCCGAAATAATTGTCAAGGCCCCACGGTGGGCGCCAAACTGAAGAGCCCGAAAATCTCCAGTTGAATTTTTCGTAAGTCGGTGGGCACTGACAATGGTAGAGCGAAAAACAGTAGGTCGTGCGCTACGAAATCCTGTAAAAAATAAGAAGGTAGAACGGAGCGAGAGGCGGGGGGTGTCCCGTTGGGGACTCTCCGATGCTCAAGTTAGACGATTTATCAATAAATAAAATAATTTTAAATCAACAATTAAATTGAATTAAATCTAAATTGAATAAAATCCAAATCAAACCGTAAACGAAGATGTCGAATCCTGGGTGGTGTCGTTCGGAGAGCCTTATGTTCGCTTGGGCTGAGCATTTAGCAAATTAAATTGCTGAGAGGAGACGAGGCAAGGCCGTCGTCGATCTATTTAGGATTGATTTTCTATACTTGGACGTTCGTCGCATGCAAAGCAATCGATCGATGATAGTTGGAGTGGAGGTAGGTTGGCAAGTGCATGGCAGATGTAAGGCTTGGAAACGGCCTTTTGGATTGTTGAGATGCTGAAGGTAAAGAATTAAATAGGTGACGATGTCGAGCAGGTGTGATGATGTTAATACAATAAATCCCAAAACTGGTATGAAGGATGGTGTAGTTGACACTTGACAGCAAATGCATGTAAAGTATCTAAGTGTTGCTTGGACTATGTTGAGTCCAGTGGATGTCGTATGAATGGCCTTTGAGAAATAATGTGATTTTCAAAGCTTAAAATGAGGCATTTTCTAGATAATATCTGTCCCCCCTCTGTGGAGAAATGGGGTCTTATTTATAGGCCTCACAGGGAGGTTGTTTCGTTTTTTTTAAGAGAATCAAATCTCAGAGATCATGCCCTGATTTCGTGGGATTTTATAGTTTAAGACTGAATGGAACTAAAGCTAGGTAGTTATCAAATGATAACAACTAGCTGACTTTGTCAATTTCTTGAGCTGAATAATAGCCAGCTGACTTGGTCATTCTCAGACTTGTCAAAGCTTATCACATCAGATTGGGCTTGTCTTTCGTTGGGCCTCAATATTTGGGTTGTGCTATTTTTGGCTACCACAATGTGCTTGGTGTATGGTTTCAAAAACAAATAAATTAAAGGCTAATTGGCATAGATGCCCCCTGAACTCTTCAAAAAGTTACACTGTGCCCCATAAACTTTTTTTTTGGGCACTAAACCCCCTGAACTTTCGTAAATTTGCAATCGCTGAAGGAATCTACCTCTTGGTGAGGGGGTAAATTCCTTTAGCGATTGTCAAATTACAAGAGTTCAGGGGGTTTAATGGCAAAAAAAAAGAGTACATGGGGTAAGGTGCAAATTCGGGTATAGTTCAAGGGGTATCCGTGCCAATTAGCCTAAATTAAATTGATATAATTTGACCATGAATTAAACACCCTTCCTACATAACTAAATATGATATTATACTTGTTTGTCAATTATCAAATAAGCACGGACCTTTTTTTATAGTGTCATGTAGCATTCGGTCGTAAAAATGTAAAATCATATCATATGGTATTAAAAAATGTATATGATTGATTATTCATGACACATAATATAATATCCTTGGTAGTGTTCTAAATAATTGTGCATTAAAGATTTTTTTTTTTTTTTTTTTCCATTTGAACTATTAGAATACATTTAGATTTTTTTAAACTAGGGGATGCTAAGTGATATATGGAAGAGAAGTGTACTAATAAACCTTCGTTTGTAAAAATAAAAAATAAAAAATGAAAGAGAAGTGTACATATGGACCATCTTATCAACAATAGATATATTTTGATATGTTATTTAATCGATAATTCATAAAATGTGGATAAATACAATGACAAATTACGATCACAATATTTCCTACACAGTGTATGGGTACACCAATGTTCTATAACATGACCCATATATATAATAGTTTTCTTATCAGATCATCTTGAAATTATAATTTCAAAACGATCAACCATAACTACATGTTTGAATAAAAGACTGGTTTTTTTTTTTTAACAAATATTTGAACTTTTTAAAATATGTGACTATGGTTGGTTGTCCTGAAATTATAATTTCAGGAGGACTTGATAGTAGAACTATCAATCTATTACATATATATATATATATATAAAAGTAGATCTATTGTTACCGACAACAAAACTAACTAATAACGTGGAACACATGAATATGATTGTAATAAATTAAAAAAAAACTTATCTTTTCAAGTAGAGTATAGATATCCAATTAAAAAAAGCTTATGATTGTAATAAATTATAAACGAATGAATATTCAAAATAATTGAGACACTTTATCTTTAAAAAAAAAAGGGAGGGAGGGGGGGAAGTGCTTTTTGAGCTTTTCCCGAAAGATCTAAAATAAAACAACATTTTAAACGGGTTTTAAGTTTTAACAAACACAAGATAAATATATTAATTATAAAAATAAAAAAAATAAAAAAAACCCCTCTACTTACTAGTAAAGAAGCCACGTGAAAGACGCTGTGAATTCACTTGCGAAAATTCACTTATGGAGATGTATTGGAAATTTGAATAAAATATGAGTTTACTAAATGTCAAAAGCATATGAATTACACTATCCTTAAAGTTAGATTTCGCCAACATGAACAATGTTTTTATACAAATTGGGTTATTGATGCGCTCTAACCTCCTGTATACAGTAACCTTGACTCTGCAAAGATGAACTACAGAGTTATGTAATGGATGTCGGGCGAGTGGCGACAAAAATAGTACTATTGAACGAGTCATGCAGATATTAGATCATAATATGGCAATTATTAATGACATGTCCCATCAATCTTTATATATATATATACATGATAATATAGTGGCATGTAGAGAAAAGAAAAATCTGTGTGTTTGACCCTGACTGACCATCGTCCATCATTTCTATTACATGTCTTTTTTGATTTTTCGTATATAACAATTCTATACGTCATTTACTTATTTTTTCTTTCGTTTAAAAAAAAAAAAAGAGAGTAATTTTTCTCTATTTAAATAATTCCAAAAAATATTAGTTTATTTATTTATATTTTTTGGGTGCATAAAAATATTAGTTTATCAGTAATTAGGGAACAGCTTACAGCTGTTTTGAAACTGGCTTTTTCAAATGAATTTTAAATGTTCAGATGACACATGGCAATTACACATTAACAATAGCCAGACTCAAGGACCCAAATCAGCTTTTAAAAAATGGTTTTTTAATTTGTGTCTAACCAAAAAAAAATTGAGACGTTTCTATATTTATGGAAGAAGTTGAAAAAAATAATAATTACATTTAGATACATATCTTTATTTGATTGATTAAATACAAATTGGAACAATATCTTTTTACGACTGATTTGAGTCGCTTGATAAAATAATTCAAGCCCATAATAATTAATTAAGCTGCGTCGAGATTGTAGATTTGGTATACTTTTGACGCAGATTGTAGATTTGAAAAGTATACCAAATCTACAATCTCAACAAGAAAATAAATGTCTTAATTACCTAACTCATGTCAAGAGAGACCATTGGTCTCTTGTTTGAAGATTTCAACCACAATGTCACCTACTTTCCAAAAGTAAAATAAAAGACAAAAGCAAGAGAGGAGAAAAAACAACTATAATAAACAAGTACTGAGTCTATAAATAGCATTCGAAACCACCCCAAAAGTGTAACATAATAACACCACCACTACCAAAAACTCATCTATAAAGGCTCTTTCTTTGGCTGTTTTAGCCGTGACATGGCTACTAGTTACTCTAGCCTTCCTAAAAAAAAATTCAACTTCCTGGAGGCAGTGCCACCCTCCACTACAACTTTCACCAGGTCCTAAACCATGGCCTGTAATCGGCAACCTCAACCTCATCGGCCCACTCCCTCACCAATCTCTTCACAAACTAGCACATAAATATGGACCCATAATGCAACTCATGTTTGGCTCTTTTCCTGTCATTGTTGCTTCCTCGGCAGAGATGGCAAAACAATTTCTCAAAACACATGATCATGTCTTTGCCACCAGACCACAAACCACAGCCGGCAAGTACACAACTTACAATTATTTGAACATCACTTGGGCGCCCTACGGACCGTATTGGCGTCAAGGACGTAAAATTTACCTATCCTAGCTTTTTAGCTCGAAAAGACTCGAGTCTTACGAGTACATTCGTGTTGAAGAGTTGCGTGCCTTTTTCTCTCGTCTCTACGCCTTGTCCGGGAAGCCTGTTCTGCTTAAAGAGCATCTGTCACGCGTTACATTAAGCATTATAAGCAGAATCGTGTTGGGGAAGAATTATTTTAGCGAATCTGAATTTGAAACTGCGGGTGTGACTCTTGAAGAGTTTCAAGAGATGCTTGACGAGTTGTTCTTGCTCAATGGAGTGCTTAATATTGGAGATTGGATTCCATGGCTGGATTTCATGGACCTTCAAGGGTACGTGAAGCGAATGATTTGATCGATTTCATGACTGTGTTTTTGATGAACACAAGGCTAGAAGGAAAGGATTAAAGGAGGATTTTGTGCCAAAAGACATGGTGGATTTACTGTTGCAACTTGCTGATGATCCTAATCTTGAAGTCAAGCTCAATTATGACATTGTTAGGGGGTTCACGCAGGTATCTAATATTCCATTTTATTTTTCGCTTTTTTTTAAAAAAAATGATTGAGATCCTCAGTCGAGCTGATAATAAATCTGCTGACATCTATAATTGGTGACTGAGATTCTCAATTATTTATCAAATTACAACAAAAACTCAAAAAATAATCTTTGTCTCAGTCTAGATTAGCAGAGCAGAGAATCTGAATCATTAAAAAAAAAAAAAATCATATTACAACAAAAACTCAAAAAATAATGGATTAAGATTCTCATCTTTATCCTGACCTCAACAGATTTGTTGACATATGTAATCAATGGCTGAATCATTTAAAAAAAAAAATCATATTACAACAAAAACTCAAAAAATAATGGATTAAGATTCTCATCTTTATCCTGACCTCAACAGATTTGTTGACATATGTAATCAATGGCAGAGATTAATTTTAACGTACATTATTGACATTGATTCATGATGAGCAGGATCTAATAGCTGGAGGCACAGACACATCAGCAACAACAATGGAATGGGCAATGTCTGAAGTCATGAAACAGCCACACCTGATTGAGAAGGCAACAGAGGAGCTTGACAGAGTGATCGGAAGGCAACATAGGAGCTTGACAGAGTGATCGGAAGAGAGAGATGGGTGGAAGAGAAAGACATCCCACAGCTTCCATACATAGATGCTATCATGAAGGAGACTATGAGGAAACACTCGGTAGCCGTCCTGCTAGCCCCACACTTGGCTCAAGAAGATTGCAAAGTTGTCGGATACGACATCCGCAAAGGAACCAGAGTGTTCATCAACAGTTGGAGCATCAGCAAAGACTCTTCGTGTTGGGACGAACCCGAAAAGTTTCGTCCCGAGAGGTTTCTGCAGGGGAAGGCGAATACTATGGATGTGAAGGGACAGAGTTTTGAGCTGTTGCAGTTTGGTTCAGGGAGGAGGATGTGTCCGGATATTGCCTTGGATTGAAGATGATTAGTTCTAGTTTAGCTAATATGTTACATGGCTTTCACTGGAAGTTACCAAAGGATCACATGAAGGTTGAAGATATTAGCATGGAAGAAGTTTATGGATTGGCAACACCAAGGAAGTACCCACTTGTTGTAGTCATGGAGCCACGACTTCCACTTCATCTTTATTAATTACTAGCTAGTTTTTACTTTCATGTATGTTATCAAAGTTTCTTTTTTCAGCCTCCTGTACTGTACCCCCTCAAGTACTCTTGAACTTTCCTGTACAATTAACAATCTATGAATGTTTTTTTTTTTTTTTTTTTTTTGACAGAGAATCTATGAATGTTATGTATGTACTAGGGATGGCCATTTTCCCCTGGGGTCCCAAATCCTCGCTCCCCCATCCCCATTTAGGGGAAAATTTTTGGGGAAAAATGGGGAAATGGAGGGGGGGGGGGGGGTGTGTGGTAAGGGATGGGGTCATCCCCAAATTAAAATAGGGACCCCTCCCCATCCCCATTTTCCCCCACAAATTCATGGAAATGGAGATGGGTATGAGGGTAGGTGCCCCCATCCCCATTTCCCCATTTCCCCCAAATATTATATATAATATATTAATATATTTTTATTTTTATTTTTTCAATATTTTTATTCTTATTAACTATATATACATATTTATTATGTAATTTTTGTATTGAATGTTATTTTGTATTTGTATTTAATGGATTGTGTGTTTTTTTTTATTATGTAATTTTTATTGATATAGGGAAAATGGGGGAATGGGGAAACGGGGACCCAGGGGAAATGGGGAAACGAGAAAAATAGGGAAAAACGGAGAAAACGGGGAAATGGGGATGGGGGTGGGGGGACCTCCCCCCAAAACTACCCCATCCCCATTTTCCCCAAATGGGGAAATGGAGGGGGATGGGGGAGGGTTTGGCAAATGGGGATGGGGATGGGGATGGGGATGGGGGGGACCTATATCCATCCCCATTTCACAACAATTGTAGTCAAATAGTTTCACAACACAAAATCATTAAAAGGAGAAGAAAGTATTTGGCTAAACCATGAATGCTATGTACCAATACCAAAAGGCGTAGTGCTAAGGAGAACAATGAACAATCTTTTACCATACAACTTTTTGATGACTACATGTCACAACATTGATTATAACATAGTTAAAATTTGTATCACTATAGGAACAAATTAAGTATCAACGTATAAGTACACCACCGTTCAATATGGTTTGGTAGTAAGAATGCTTATTAATGTAGCAACCGCCATTCTTCGTGGTCTCCAGTTTGCTTCTGATGTTGGTTTGTTTCCTTGTGAGGTTGAATCTGATGCAAAAGTGGTGGTCGGCTGGATTAATTGTCAAGAGGTTATGTTTTCTGAGGTTGGTATTATTATGTCTGATATTCAACATCTGATTGGGTTGGCTCAGTGTAGGTCTGTTGCTTTTATTCCTAGAACGGCTAATCAGATAGCCCATGTTTTAGCTAAAAACGGTATCTCTTGTGTGGAGGATCTGTTTTGGTTGGAGGATTACTCTCCCTGTGTTGGTTCTTTAGTTTCGACTGAGTTGTTCGTTTGTAACTCTTTGTTTCCTAAAAAAAAAAAAAAAAAAATGTATTTATAAAAAGAAACATATCAATTACACATTAATTATAAATTTTCACATATTTATCACAAATTTGTTTGAAATATCTTAAGTATAATACTATTGCTTAGAAGATATAACAAAGATTCATAATATATGAGAATGAGCACTTCTTTTAACTTTTTTTTTTTTTTTAACCTCGTGATACAGGTGTGAGGGGTTTACTACCAAAACAATTTCATCTCGTCAATATAACTTTGTTTCAGGTTGAACTTTGAACCATACCATAAGTCTATAACTATGTGTATATAAAAAATAAATTAATTAATTAAAAATAAAAAAATAAAAAATAAAATAAAAAAAACCTAACCTATGCTATAACCGTAAAATAGATCATGTAGGCTGTAGCATAACTGCATAACCTTGTCAAATGTCAGATGTTTAGCAAAAATGTCCCTTTTGAGGGATTGAATTACAAATCTACCCCAGATGAAAAAGAGTGACAAAAACGCTGTAAAATGACTTAATGACCCTTAATGAAATCTCACAACACATTTCCCCAAATTCTATGCCCTAGCCATCCCCAAACCCACCCGCACAAATCGATATCCGCCGTCGCCGCCCGGTCGTCAACAACCGGAAATCGTCGCGCCGCATCGTCTACTCGGTTGCCACAGCCACCTCTCGTCGCCGCCAAAAGTAGCCACTCTCGCCGATGTCTGCGTGTCTGGTACAACAACCTGTTCTCTACTTCTCTCTCTGTCTCTGTCTCTCACTCTCTCTTTCTCAAATCATTTGGGTTTATGGATAATTTGTAATTTGATGTTGATAGACTCAAATCACTGAGTCAAATGGTTTATTCTCATTCTAATTTGATTTCCAATTCAATTGATGGCGTTATTTTTTGGTTGAGTGAGTGATTTGAATCGTTTGATACTTTGATAAATCTATATATGTTATCACTGTCCCATTTTTTCATTTTCATATGCACATTGCTAAGTCAATTGATGGCTTTTGTTTTGGTGGAGTGACCGAGTGAGTGAGTGGTTTGGTTTGATTTTTCCCACTATCACTGTCTGATACTCTGATTTTCTGATTTTTCTCATTTTCATAAGCTAAGTCTTTATATAATTTATAGATAATTAGATATAGTCATAGACCATATGCTAATCAATAATCAAAAAAATCGGCCGCCTAGAAATCTGCCTAGGCGCTAGTGTTGGTCTACCGCCCGCTAGAACACCGGGAAAAACTATAAGTTACTATGCAATTTGAAAACTTAAATCAGTTTCACTATCATAATCTCTCATTAGTATGCTACTATGCTAACAGTTGAAGTTCTAGCAAGAAAATGAAAGAATTCTTTAGTGTAAATGTGGAGGGGTCCTTGAGTGTTTGTGAACTCTTATTTGTGCTGATACAGTTTTGGGCTTTCTTTTTTCTCTCTATTTTATTTTTACTTAGATTTTTCAGGTGTTCATACTTCTTTTGAGTTGCTTAAATAGTTTTTGTCCTGCAAACTTTCTGTTTTTCATTTGTTTACATAATTTGTCAGCAATCTTCTCAATGTTCATCATGTACTTGGTCTTGGTATGTAATCAATGAAAATTGTATTTCCTTTTACTATGAGATTGTTTGAATTGTTGATTTTGTTTGAAGCTATCTGTGTTTTAATTGTCATGAAAGTGATATCATATTTTTTTGTTCATCTCTGCTGGGATTCATGCTGAAGCGAGTCAAAGTGGTTTGCACTATTCTATTGCCTACTGTCAATATTATTCCATGTGTTCGAATCCTAGCTAGTTTGTCAATGTGTGTTTTAATTACATATATATGTGACAGTTATATTTGCCATATAGAATTGACATCACATGCTTGTTTCTTCAACTTATATTGGTAGAATATCTAAAATTTGCGAGAAGATTAAATGATCAAGGTCTAGTAATTTCAAACAAAAATCTGAAATTTTTTTATGGGTCTAAATGTTATCAAATGGATCTTAATAGAACTTCTGTAATAGACAAATTTCTAACTTTTAGGTGTTTGAATTTAAGGTTAATTAAACATAGATGTTGTGCTTTATTGAATTTTAGTTTATTTTTAAATTTAATTTTTAATCATTAGTTGTACTGTAGTAGTTTATGTTTAAATTTCTACGACTGATTTAAAACGCCGCCGGTTGACAGCCTTATGTCTCCCATCACCTAAAAGTAAACTAAAGAAGCTTTATTGTCACCTCTGTAATTAGTCTCCTCTAAGGTTGGTCTTCTTATATTATCTGGGTATGGTTATGTTCAATTAATTGATCTCAGGCTTCTTAAGTTTGGTTTTCACTCATTTTTAGTAATCAGGGCTTTGTGTTCTTTGTGTCCGATGGGACTTGAGTAGTTGAGTCATGGATTGCATTGTTTATTTATTTATTTTATTTTCTGTTGCAGCTGTACTGTAATTTTGGGTATAATATGATTTTCAGTTGATTTGTATTAATCTTATTTATGCTTGATATGTTCATGTCTGGAGACCTTTTCTTTTTGTTG
Source organism: Acer campestre (assembly GCA_954870605.1). Classification (NCBI taxonomy): domain Eukaryota; kingdom Viridiplantae; phylum Streptophyta; class Magnoliopsida; order Sapindales; family Sapindaceae; genus Acer; species Acer campestre. The sequence goes on along the minus strand of OX940804.1, from coordinate 31,378,315 downwards.
CTTGATGACTGAGATAGAGATGTATTTTTTTAGACTATCAGATTCTTTCATTGCTACACTTAAGCTCCTATAAGATATTATAGGGAAATATATCAAAGAGGAATACTTTAAAAATGAATGGAATTCATGAATTTCTATTATTTCCTTTGCAAGCTTAAGTGTACTCGTTAAAGATTCATGTGTTTGATGAAATTTAAAGCAATGCATGCTGACTGCTGAGTAAAAAGGTTCTAGCAATGGTTAATGTCATATACTCATATTACATGAAGAACTAGACTTTCTAGTGAACTAAACTTGTAGAACTTACGGTTTTGTTCTCTTATTATTTTATGATTGTGAAAATCTTTAAAATAGCCGGGTTCCATTTTAATGACAGATGGGGGAGCTAGCGGCTGACAAACATGTTAAATACATTATATCAATTGAAAAGGTGTGTTTTATTTTACTCCTCTTATATTTGTGCATGTAAATATTAACATTTATGTAAGGTTGTTGGTCAGCTCTTATGATTATGTATTTTTTATATTTTGATTGATTATTTTCACAGAAAAAGGATAGTTTTGAATCTGTGGTGATGGAACATCTCAGAATGAGTGGGGCATACTGGGGATTGACGACCCTGGATCTTTTGGGAAAGCTTGATGCTGTAGATAAAGAAGAAGTTATTTCATGGTTAATGCAGTGCCAACATGAGTCAGGTATGCTAGAAGTGTCTGCCAAGAACCTTATATATATATATATATATACACTCATTAATATTTTCGCATATGCATTTATCACGAAGCTCTTTATTTATTCCTCCACAACTGCTCTTGTTTTTACGTGCGACTATTGAGATAAAATAATTATTCATCCAGAAGAAATAATCCATTCTTAGTACTTGATTTTCTCAATCTTTCTGACTTGCTCCTACGATAGCAATAGAGTTATAAAGCCACAGAATTCTATATTTGTTCCTATTACTGTCGGTTGATGTCAAAATAAGATGATTTTAATAATGGATCTTTTCTGATATAGAAAACAGAATTTGTATTATAATTATGGATAGATGATGGAAGTTTTGTTTGTAGGTGGGTTTGCCGGTAATATTGGACATGATCCACATATATTGTATACCCTCAGTGCTGTGCAAGTGTTGGCCCTCTTTGATAAGCTAGATGTGCTTGACATTGATAAGGTGTCAAATTGTATCCAGGTTCCTTTGCCACTATTTGTTGGGATTATTGACTTTAATAAAAAAGTTTATTTTACCTTGCACAAAATCTTTGTTTCTTAAAGATAATAGTTGTCTATGATAGTCATGATTTTATTTCCTCGCCTACAAAATTTCCCTTGATTAACATGTCAATTGTGAATTTCAATGGTTATAACTGTTATTATTGCTGAGTTTTTGTTTGATTAAATGCAGACAGAGAGGGATACAAAATTGACTGCTTTAGGAGATCCAGTAATTAACTTGTTTTAAAAAGAGATTTTGCCTAATTGAAAAGACAGTATAAATTATTATAAATTCTCTTTGTTCCACCTAATCTTTAAGTAGATATTTCTGGGCTGCAAAATGAAGATGGATCTTTTTCCGGGGACATATGGGGTGAAGTGGATACACGGTATATTTTCTTAAGATTCTTTGTTATATCTGCTTCTGTTGCTTTTTTGTTGAGATAATCTATCCTATGATATTCATTTTGTAGGTTTTCTTATATTGCTGTATGTTGTCTCTCAATATTGCACCGGTTGGATAAAATCGATGTGGATAAAGCCGTGAACTACATAGTCAGTTGCAAAAATCTGGATGGTGGATTTGGATGCACACCTGGTGGCGAGTCTCATGCAGGGCAAAGTATGTTGCATTTACTGTAAATCGTTTTATGAAGTTTCACATCCTTTTAGTATTTGGCAAGCTCATTTATGCTACTCTCACCATCAAGTCCAATTATTAATATATATATATATATATATGAGGGTGAGGATTTTCTAGAATTTGCATGCTGAATTTTTGCACAACAAAGACAACAACAAAAAATGATTGCTTTATAGCCTAGTTGGCCATTGCTTGATTTTGGCTGTGGAGAGCTTGTTTGTTGTTTGAATAAACATCATTACAAGTGAAAATACTAGGAAAGACTGGAGGTGGACACACAGTTTATATTTCATGATTTTCTCATGTTCATGCTTGCATTCGAGATGAAAGAGAATTAAGTGCTTCTACTATTCCAGCAATGCTATAATTTTCTCATTACAAGCAAATATAAACCATATTTTAGTTGCTAGAACCTTCCTTGCACAAAATCACACCTCATTAAATTGAGGGCTCCAACCATAACATATGTCAAAAGTATCCAAATATTTCTTTGAAATAGTTTTTAATTAATTATTATAACATTAAATGCCAAGAGCCTTTGTTTGACTACTTGTAGTTATATTTTGTCGTCATCTTAAATAGCTTAAAGTGGCGAATGTAGTTTCTGTATCACAAATTTAACTGCAGATTTTTGGTGAATAAGAATTATATCAGAGGTTTTGCCTTTTTTGCTTTATTTAGTGTATTGGGCTGTAAACCCTAGGCCTTGTAGTTCATGGATTTTGCACTTTTTTGTTGAATTTGCAACATACTAATCAACACCAGACCTACCATTATTTCGACCTTGATTTGAGTTTCATTTGGAGTACAGTATTTGTATACTCATGAATTTTTCACCCTAACTTATACTAAAATGGACAGTGAGAAGAATACATTTTGTAGAAACTTAAGTTTCAAGTAACTTTGCAACCATTAATACTGGAGTTATGTTTATATGTTTGAGTCTAGAAGCATTGACATGTTTTGTACTTTCTTGGTTCTTCAACCAAGTAATTGGCTGGTATAAATGCATAATCACTGTCTGTATTGTGAAAATTTGACTCAAAACATAGTAAAATTTTACTCTGTTTGTGTCACTGTAGTCTTCTGTTGTGTGGGTGCCCTTGCTATCACTGGGGCTCTGCATCATGTCGACAAGGACCTTCTTGGTTGGTGGTTATGTGAACGACAAGTAAAATCTGGAGGTCTAAATGGTCGCCCTGAGAAACTTCCTGATGTAGGTATTTTGTTTCGAACAAACTTTGATGTGAGAACATTCATGTAGGCTCTCCTTATGCGTTTTTGTTTAATAACTCCAGGTTTGCTACTCATGGTGGGTCCTTTCTAGCCTGATCATGATTGACAGAGTCCATTGGATCAGCAAGGAAAAGCTTGTTAAGTACATCTTGGATTGTCAGGTTAAATTAAACTGAAAGATTATATACATATATTTATATATCTGAATAGCTTGGGTGAACTTTGCATTGGCTATTCTGTTACCTTCTGGGGTGCAAAGCCACATATGGGCCCAAACCCTGGCTATTCGGATGGTGTTTTTAAGTTTCGAATTTTTCAGGATTTGGAAAATGGAGGAATTTCAGACAGACCTGATGACGCTGTCGATGTCTTCCATACTTATTTTGGAGTAGCAGGTATTTGATAGCTCTGATTATGCTTATTTGACCTTATGTATTTCACTATTTTGCTTGTGACTTGTTTCTTTCTGATCTTATTCAGTCACATCCTCATTTTGCATTTTATAGAAGTCTTGCTGCCTCATTTCTTTCATATGAGGAATCTTCTCTAAATGCCCTGTCCTCTTCTGCTTCAAGTCCTTGGACAACTGTGGGAAACCTTATCAGCAATTGCATATTTTCTACGCGTATTTCAATATCATTAAGAATATTCTTCTACTAATACATTTTTAGAAGGGACCTACTAGGAAGAATACAGATTAGAAATCTTGAAACATTAGAAGTGGTTAGGAAATTGAAGGCTTACCAGTCGTTCTTATCTACACCTATTAATCTTTCTCTTCTCTTTTCTTTCCTTACTTTATTGGATACAATATTTATCTTCTTCGTAAGCTTCTGTTAACTGATTGTATATTCCAAACCTTCCTAGTAGGATGGGGGTATGCACTGTGGTTAAGTGTTATATATTCCTACCTTCCTGCACAAACATCTGTTGCTTTATTGTTTGTTGAGGGATTATAGTGTCGACTTTTTTTTTTTGACATGTCGTTTATCACCTCTTAAAGTCGTTTATGATGTTTACCTTCGATGCAGGACTTTCACTTCTCGAGTATCCAGGATTGAAGGCGATTGATCCAGCATATGCGTTGCCCAATGATGTTGTAAAGAGAATTTTCTTTGGCAAGTAATGGATGTTCATCATCTGCAGCATTTCAGTACCACCTGTATTGCATCATTAATCCAATTTATTACCCTTTTCATTTTGTACAAGAGTAAACACTTGGAGGAGCTTTCAATATAGAATATGATCATGAGATCTCTGTAACATGAAAGTGGTTACACTAATTTATTAGGTACCATTTCAAGTACTCCATCAAAATTATGCTTATGGATACTACATTTATTTTATTTTCTGTGGTTTTTGAAAATGTAATTCAACATATACAACGAAAATAGAAATATTACAATGCCGTATTGTATTGATTTCAGCTTGTGACCTTGTGTTAGTTTTTAAGTATCTAAGCATAGGGATGTCAATGGTACGGATTGGGGGCAGGTTTTGAAGGGTAAATAAATATAAATTACCATCCTCAATACCAATTTGTATGATAAATATTATCTTCGATGAATATCCATTTTAAAATAAACGGCGTAGGTATGGGGATTTCCCATTAGGGGATTGGTTTTTTCCCCATACGAATCCTAATCAATCAAGAAATTAAATAACAAAATATTATTTTCTTGTCTAATTGAAGGCATTCCAATTTCTTGCATCCAGTTGTCTCTGCAATTTTTAATTTTTTTTTTTTTTTTTCAAATTTTGTACGATTTGTGTCTACTAATCCTAATCAATTAAGACATGCGCATGCTTCAAACGTTTTGGACAAGGTGCAAAGATTTTCAATACAATCATTGAAACATCGAATCAAAGCCTATCTTTGCTTATTTCAGCACTATTATGGCCATCAAAATTGAAAAAAATAAGCTAAAAACAAAAAACAATCAAATCGCTCAATCATAAAAACCAGTTGGTTTGAAATTAGATGCATTTTTGTTCTTTTGTTGCTTGGTTTCCCCAAACAGATACGGCATTTATAGGTTAATCATTCGAGAAGAAAAATGTTATATTATACATTTATTTGAAGGGTAAATAAATATAAATGCTATGAGATGACTACCGATGGATTAAATGGTAAATTATGTTCATTCAATCTAGTTTGAGTCATTACACTAACATTATTAAAATCCATGAGGGAATTATTAGATTATGTTTAGTAAATTTTATATCGAATAAATTAACATGTTCGAGTAATAATTCAAACACAATTCCTGATTTAAATATTTCAAACACATTTCCTGAGTCTATTGTGCCTCGTTGTCAATCTCACATATCTTATCCGTATCTTCCGTTCAAATTATATTACGTAGTTTAAAAGAGCAAAGTGTGAATGTGTGATTAATCAACTAAATATATCGGTTGCTTACTTCAACTATAGGTCATTCGATTTTTGATTAGAGTTGAATCTCCAAATCTAGTAAAATATAATGGTTGAATGACTTTAATTTGCTTCCTATTTTAATTTTAATAGACTTCTGTTCGGAAAGATTAATATTAAAGTTATGTCGGTGTAATTACTATTATTATTATTATTATTACCGATAATACTATTCAAAACTGAAATATTATTAGATTAAATGAGTGGACCCTACCACTAAACCACTTTAGACGGTGGTCCTAATTACAATTATCTGAACATCACTTGGGCTCCCTACGAACCGTATTGGCACCAAGGACGTAAAATTTTCCTATCCGAGCTTTTTAGCTCGAAAAGACTCAAGTCTTTCGAGTACATTCGTGTTGAAGACTTGCGTGCCTTTGTCTCTCATCTTTACGCCTTGTCCAGGAAGCCTGTTCTGCTTAAAGAGCATCTCTCGCGCGTTAGACTTAGTATTATGAGCAGAATCGTGTTGGGGAAGAAGTATTTAAGTGAATCCGAATTCGAAACTGCAGTTGTGACTCTTGAAGAGTTTCAAGAGATGCTTGATGAGTTGTTCTTGCTCAATGGAGTGCTTAATATTGGAGATTGGATTCCGTGGTTGGATTTCATGGACCTTCAAGGGTACGTGAAGCGAATGAAAGCCTTGAAAAAGAAATTGGATCGATTTCATGACCATGTTTTTGATGAACACAAGAGTAAAATGAAAGGATTAATGGAGGATTTTGTGCCAAAAGACATGGTGGATTTGCTGTTGCAACTTGCTGATGATCTTAATCTTGAAGTCAAGCTCAATTATGACAGTGTCAATGGGTTAACGCAGGTATCTAATATTCCATTCTTTTTTTTTTTTTTTTTGCCTTTTTTAAAAGAAATGATTGAGATCCTAAGTAGAGTTGATAATAGATCTGCTGACCTCTTTAATTGGTGACTAAGATTCTCAATCGTTATCAAATTACAACAAAAACTCAAAAAACAACGGATTAAGAATCTCTCTTGAGCTAATCTTTATCCTTATCTAGATTAAGAGAGCAGAGGATTTGAATCATTTAAAAAAAAAAAATCATATTACAACAAAAACTCAAAAAATAATGGATTAATTTTAACATGCATTATTGTCGTTGATTCATGATGAACGGGATCTAATAGCTAGAGGCACAGACACGTCAGCCACAACAGTGGAATGGGCAATGTCTGAACTCATGAAACAACCACACCTGATCGAGAAGGCAACAGAAGAGCTTGACAGAGTGATCGGAAGAGAGAGATGGGTGGAAGAGAAAGACATCCCACAGCTTCCATACATAGATGCTATCATTAAGGAGACTATGAGGAAACACTCGGTGACCGCCCTGCTACCCCCACACTTGGCTCAAGAAGATTGCAACGTTGCCGGATACCACATCCGCAAAGGAACCAGAGTGTTCATCAACAGCTAGAGCATTGGCAGAGACACTTCGTTTTGGGACGAACCGAAAGAGTTTCGTCCCGAGAGGTTTCTGCAGGGGAAGGTGGCAGAGATACTTCGTTATGGATGTGAAGGGAATAGTTTGAAAATGACCACCAATTGTCCTATAATCATATAATTTTAGGCTTGGGCTTGAATTGCGTTTTAATTAAGTTGGGATTTTTGTTGAGTCTCTAAAATGAAAATGGTTTGGTTCAAAGTCACGTTATTTGAATTGCATCTACTCATGATTCCATTTAATTTCATGGATGATCACGATCTACATTTCCTTGTCTTTTACAAAACTTTTTTGCTATTATTTATGTTATGTATAGAGATGCTCTCCCTATATTAAAGTGATGTCAAACTTTTACTAATAAATTTTGATAGTGCCTCCTCCTCCTCCACTATTCAAGATTCCATATACAATTCTATGATTGTAGTAAAGTAAACCCATTAACAAAATCAATAGTTTTAAGAACCAATTAATGTGAAAATTACAAAAGTAAACTCGCAATTACTTATTATTTATATCAATAAGGAAAAGACGTTGTGAATTCACTTGCGAAAATTCACTTATGGAGATGTATTGGAAATTTGAATAAAATATGAGTTTACTAAATGTCAAAAGCATATGAATTACACTATCCTTAAAGTTAGATTTCGCCTACAAGAACAATGTTTTTATACAAATTGGGTTATTGATGCGCTCTAACCTCCTGTATACAGTAACCTTGACTCTCCAAAGATGCACTCCAGACTTCCATACAAACAACAAGTACTGAGTCTATAAATAGCATTCGAAACCACCCCAAAAGTGTAGCATAATAACACCACCACCACCAAAAACACATAAATGGAGGCTCTTTCTTTGGTTGTTTTAGCCGTGACATGGCTGCTAGTTACTCTAGCCTTCCTCAAAAAAATTTCAACTTCCTGGCGACAGCGCCACTCTCCACTGCAACTTCCACCAGGTCCTAAACCATGGCCTGTAATCGGCAACCTCAACCTCATCGGCCCACTCCCTCACCAATCTCTTCACAAACTAGCACAAAAATATGGACCCATAATGCAACTCACGTTTGGCTCTTTTCCTGTCGTTGTTGCTTCCTCGGCAGAGATGGCAAAGCAATTTCTCAAAACACACGATCATGTCTTTGCCTCCAGACCACAAACCGCAGCCGGCAAGTACACAACTTACAATTATCTAAACATTACTTGGGCTCCCTACGGACCATATTGGCGTCAAGGACGTAAAATTTACCTATCCCACCTTTTTAGCTCGAAAAGACTCGAGTCTTATGAGTACATTCGTGTTGAAGAGTTGCGTGCCTTTTTCTCTCGTCTCTATGCCTTGTCCGGGAAGCCTGTTCTGCTTAAAAAGCATCTGTCACGCGTTACGTTAAGCATTATAAGCAGAATTGTGTTGGGTAAGAAGTATTTTAGCGAATCCGAATTCGAAACTGCGGTTGTGACTCTTGAAGAGTTTCAAGAGATGCTTGACGAGTTGTTCTTGCTCAATGGAGTGCTTAATATTGGAGATTGGATTCCGTGGCTGGATTTCATGGACCTTCAAGGGTACGTGAAGCGAATGAAAGCCTTGAAAAAGAAATTCGATCGATTTCATGACTGTGTTTTTGATGAACACAAGGCTAGAAGGAAAGGATTAATGGAGGATTTTGTGCCAAAAGACATGGTGGATTTGCTGTTGCAACTTGCTGATAATCCTAATCTTGAAGTCAAGCTCAATTATGACAGTGTTAAGGGGTTCACGCAGGTATCTAATATTCCATTTTATTTTTATTTTTTGCTTTTAAAAAAAAAAATGATTGATATCCTCAGTCGAGCTGATAATAAATCCGCTGACATCTGTAATTGGTGACTAAGATTCTCAATTATTTATCAAATTACAACAAAAACTCAAAAAATAATCTTTGTCTCGGTCTAGATTAGCAGAGCAGAGAATCTGAATCATTTTAAAAAAAAAAATATTACAACAAAAACTCAAAAAATAATGGATTAAGATTCTCATCTTTATCCTGACCTCAACAGATTTGTTGACATGTATAATCAATGGCGGAGATTAATTTTAACGTACATTATTGACATTGATTCATGATGAGCAGGATCTAATAGCTGGAGGCACAGACACATCAGCGACAACAGTGGAATGGGCAATGTCTGAAGTCATGAAACAGCCGCACCTGATTGAGAAGGCAACAGAGGAGCTTGACAGAGTGATCGGAAGAGAGAGATGGGTGGAAGAGAAAGACATCCCACAGCTTCCATACATAGATGCTATCATGAAGGAGACTATGAGGAAACACCCGGTGGCCGTCCTGCTAGCCCCACACTTGGCTCAAGAAGATTGCAAAGTTGCCGGATACGACATCCGCAAAGGAACCAGAGTGTTCATCAACAGCTGGAGCATCGGCAGAGACTCTTCATGTTGGGACGAACCCGAAGAGTTTCGTCCCGAGAGGTTTCTGCAGGGGAAGGCGAATACTATGGATGTGAAGGGACAGAGTTTTGAGCTGTTGCCGTTTGGTTCAGGGAGGAGGATGTGTCCTGGATATAGCCTTGGATTGAAGATGATTAGTTCTAGTTTAGCTAATATGTTACATGGCTTTCACTGGAAGTTACCAGAGGATCACATGAAGGTTGAATATATTAGCATGGAAGAAGTTTATGGATTGGCAACACCAAGGAAGTACCCACTTGTTGCAGTCATGGAGCCACGACTTCCACTTCATCTTTATTAATTACTAGCTAGTTTTTACTTTCATGTATGTTATCAAAGTTTCTTTCTTCTGCCTCCTGTAGTACTGTACCCCCTCAAGTACTCTTGTACTTTCCTGTACAATTAACAATCTATGAATGATTTTTTTTTTTTACGGACGATCTATGAATGTTATGTATGTAGTATAATAACACCAATTGTTGTCAAATAGTTTCACAACACAAAATCATTAACACCTATAACGTCATGGTGTTGGTGTTGGTGTTGGTGTGAGAGGTCATCCATATAACTTTGTTTCATGTTGAACTTTGAACTATACCATAAGTCTATAACTATGTATATATAGTTATAGACCCCAATCCCACCCGCACAAATAGATATCCGCCGTCGCCGCCCGGTCGTCAACAACCGGAAATCGTCGCGCCGCATAGTCGACTCGGTTGCCACAGCCACCTCTCGTCGCCGCCAAAAGAATCCGCCGTCGCTGCTCTCGCCGCTGTCTGCGTCTCTGGTACAACAACCTGTTCTCTACTTCTCTCTCTGTCTCTGTCTCTCACTTTCTCTTTCTCAAATCATTTGGGTTTATGGATAATTTGTAATTTGATGTTGATAGACTAAAATCACTGAGTCAAATGGTTTATTCTCTTTCTAATTTAATTTCCAATTCAATTGATGGCGTTATTTTTTGGTTGAGTGAGTGATTTGAATCGTTTGATACTTTGATAAATCTATATATGTTATCACTGTCTGATTTTCTCATTTTCATTTGCTAATTGCTAAGTCAATTGATGGCTTTTGTTTTGGTGGAGTGACCGAGTGAATGAGTGGTTTGGTTGATTTTTCCCACTATCACTCTCTGTCTCTGATACTCTGATTTTCGGATTTTTCTCATTTTCATATGCTAAGTCTATATATAATTTATAGACAATTAGATATAGTCATAGAACTGTATGCTAATCAATAATCAAAAAAATCGGCCGTCTAGAAATCTGCCTAATCGCTGGGCCTGGTTTACCGCCAGACTAGCACCTAGCGTTTACTAGAACACCGGGAAAAACTATAAGTTACTCTGCAATTTGAAAACTTAAATCAGTTTCACTATCTAATCTCTCATTAGTATGGTACTATGCTAACAGTTGAAGTTCTAGCAAGAAAATGAAAGAATTCTTTAGTGTAAATGTGGAGGGGTCCTTGAGTGTTTGTTAACTCTTATTTGTGCTGATACAGTTTTGGGCTTTCTTTTTTCTCTCTCTATTTTATTTTTACTTAGATTTACAGGTGTTCATACTTCTTTTGAGTTGCTTAAATAGTTTTTGTCCTGCAAACTTTCTGTTTTTCATTTGTTTACATAATTTGTCAGCAATCTTCTCAATGTTCATCATGTACTTGGTCTTGGTATGTAATCAATGAAAAATTGTATTTCCTTTTACTATGAGATTGTTTGAATTGTTGATTTTGTTTGAAGCTCTCTGTGTTTGAATTGTCATGAAAGTGATATCATATTTTTTTTGTTCATCTCTGCTGGGCTTCATGCCGAAGCGAGTCAAAGTGGTTTGCACTATAATTCTATTGCCTACTGTCAATATTATTCCATGTGTTCGAATCCTAGCTAGTTTGTCAATGTGAGTTTTAATTACATTTATATGTGACAGTTATATTTACCATATAGAATTGACAGCACATGCTTGTTTCTTCAACTTACATTAGTAGAATATCCAAATTTTGTGAGAAGATTAAATGATCAAGAAGGTCTAGTAATTTCAAACAAAAATCTGAAATGTTTTTATGGGTCTAAATGTTATCAGATGGATCTTAATAGAGCTTCTGTAATAGACAAATTTCTAACTTTTAGGTGTTTGAATTTAAGGTTAATTAAACATAGATGTTGTCCTTTATTGAATTTAAGTTTATTTTTAAATTTAATTTTTACTCTTTAGTTGTACTGTAGTAGTTTATGTTTAAATTTCTACGACTGATTTAAAACGCCGCCGGTTGACAGCCTTATGCCTCCCATCACCTAAAAGTAAACTAAAGAAGCTTTATTGTCACCTCTGTAATTAGTCTCCTCTAAGGTTGGTCTTCTTATATTATCTGGGTATGGTTATGTTCAATTAATTGATCTCAGGTTTCTTAAGTGGTGTTTTCACTCATTTTTAGTAATTAGGGCTTTGTGTTCTTTGTGCCCGATGGGACTTGAGTAGTTGAGTTACGGATTTTCATTGTTTATTTATGGGGTATTATCACTAAAGTCCCTATTTTTTCATGAATTATCACTTATTTAAACGTCTTTGCCATATTAGTCACTTTAGTCCCTTGTTTTTTCAAAATACATCACTTTAGTCCGTTTGACCAAAAAACTAATGGTCAACTATAATAGAATGTGTAAAAATACAATTTTACCATCTATTGTAATTTTTTAATTTTTTTCTTTTAGTCCCTCTAGTTTCAAAAATAGCTGGTCAATCCCTCAAAAAATTAAAATGCTTCCATCAAAGATCGAACCTTCAACCTTAAGGTTAAAAGTCACAAGCTTTAACCAATTGACCTACTCTAGCTCATTGTTGAAGGTTTGTTGATTTAAATGTATATATATAGTTATATAATTTGTTTAAACAAATTTAAATATGTTTATATAATTTAAAATCAAAGCCCGTAATTTTTTTTTCTTTCTTTTTTTGGATTTTTTTTCTCTTCAAAAAAATATATTATTTCAATTTGAAAAAAAAAAAAAAAAAAAAAAAACCCAAAAAATCGAAGCCTGTAAATTGAAAGGGGAAAAAAATAATATATAATAATAATAATATATAAAAACATAATTTAAAATAAACTCATACATAATAATAATAAACTCATATTTATATAATTTAAAATAAAATAATATATAATAATAATATATATAAACATATTTATGAGAATGAAAAAGAAAATAACAAAACAAAAAGGAAAAAAAGGAAAAAAAAGAGAGAGGAAATTTTCAATTTATGGGATTTGATTTTCTGGGTTTTTTTTTTTTTTTTATCAAATTGAAATAATATATTTTTTAAAAACAAAAAAATCCAAAAAAAGAAAGAAAAAAAAGTTACAGGCTTTGATTTTCTGGGTTTTCTGGGTTTCCTTTTGGTTTGTTATTTTCTTTTTCATTTTCATAAATATGTTTTTATATATTATTATTAAATATGAGTTTATTTTAAATTATATAAACAAATTTAAATTAGTTTAAACAAATTATATAACTATATATACATTTAAATCAACAAACCTTCAATAATAAGTTAGAGTAGCTCAATTGATTGAAGCTTGTGACTTTTAACCTTAAGGTCAAAGGTTCTATCCTTGATGAAGGCATTTTGATTTTTTTTTAGGGGTTGACCAGCTATTATTGAAACTAGAGGGACTAAAAGAAAAAATTTAAAAATAACAATAAAGGGTAAAATTGTATTTTTACACATTTTGTTATAGTTGACCGTTAGTTTTTTGGTCAAATGGACTAAAGTGATGTATTTTGAAAAAATAAGGGACTAAAGTGACTAATATGACAAAGACGTTTAAAGAGGTGACAATTCATAAAAAAGTAGGGACTTTAGTGATAATACCCCTTTATTTATTTATTTTATTTTCTGTTGCAGCTGTACTGTAATTTTGGGTATAATGTGATTTTCAGTTGATTTGTATTAATCTTATTTATGCTTGATCTGTTCATGTCTGGAGACCTTATCTTTTTGTTGCTTGATGACTGAGATAGAGATGTATTTTTTTAGACTATCAGATTCTTTCATTGCTACACTTAAAGCTCCTATAAGATATTATAGGGAAATATATCAAAGAGGAATACTTTAAAAATGAATGGAATTCATGAATTTCTATTATTTCCTTTGCAAGCTTAAGTGTACTCGTTAAAGATTCATTTGTTTGATGAAATTGAAAGCAATGCATGCTGACTGCTGAGTAAAAAGGTTCTAGCAATGGTTAATGACATATACTCATATTACATGAAGAACTAGACTTTCTAGTGAATTAAACTTGTAGAACTTACGGTTTTGTTCTCTTATTATTTTATGATTGTGAAAATCTTTAAAATAGTCGGGTTCAATTTAAACGACAGATGGGGGAGCTAGCGGCTGACAAACATGTTAAATACATTATATCAATTGAAAAGGTGTGTTTTATTTTACTCCTCTTATATTTGTGTACGTAAATATTAACATTTATGTAAGGTTGTTGATCAACTCGTATGATTATGTATTTTTTATATTTTGATTGATTATTTTCACAGAAAAAGGATAGTTTTGAATCTGTGGTGATGGAACATCTCAGAATGAGTGGGGCATACTGGGGATTGACGACCCTGGATCTTTTGGGAAAGCTTGATGCTGTAGATAAAGAAGAAGTTATTTCATGGTTAATGCAGTGCCAACATGAGTCAGGTATGCTAGAAGTGTCTGCCAAGAACCTTATATATATATATATATATACACACTCATTAATATTTTCGCATATGCATTTATCACGAAGCTCTTTATTTATTCCTCCACAACTGCTCTTGTTTTTACGTGCGACTATTGAGATAAAATAATTATTCATCCAGAAGAAATAATCCATTCTTAGTACTTGATTTTCTCAATCTTTCTGACTTGCTCCTACGATAGCAATAGAGTTATAAAGCCACAGAATTCTATATTTGTACCTATTACTGTCAGTTGATGTCAAAATAAGATGATTTTAATAATGGATCTTTTCTGATATAGAAAACAGAATTTGTATTATAATTATGGATAGATGATGGAAGTTTTGTTTGTAGGTGGGTTTGCCGGTAATATTGGACATGATCCACATATATTGTATACCCTCAGTGCTGTGCAAGTGTTGGCCCTCTTTGATAAGCTAGATGTGCTTGACATTGATAAGGTGTCAAACTGTATCCTTGTTCCATTGCCATTATTTGTTGGGATTATTGACTTTCGTAAAAAAGTTTATTTTACCTTGCACAAAAGCTTTGTTTCTTAAAGATAATAGTTGTCTATGATAGTCATGATTTTGTTTCCTCGCCTACAAAATTTCCCTTGATTAACATGTCAATTGTGAATTTTAATGGTTATAACTGTTATTATTGCTGAGTTTTTGTTTGATTAAATGCAGACAGAGAGGGATACAAAATTGACTGCTGTAGGAGATCCGGTAATTAATTTGTTTTAAAAAGAGATTTTGCCTAATTGAAAAGACAGTATAAATTATTATAAAATTCACTTTGTTCCACCTAATCTTTAAGTAGATATTTCTGGGCTGCAAAATGAAGATGGATCTTTTTCTGGGGACATATGGGGTGAAGTGGATACACTGTATATTTTCTTAAGATTCTTTGTTATATCGTTGCTTTTTTGTTGAGATAATCTATCCTATGATATTCATTTTGTAGGTTTTCTTATATTGCTGTATGTTGTCTCTCAATATTGCACCGGTTGGATAAAATCAATGTGGATAAAGCCGTGAACTACATAGTCAGTTGCAAAAATCTGGATGGTGGATTTGGATGCACACCTGGTGGCGAGTATCATGCAGGGCAAAGTATGTGGCATTTACTGTAAATCGTTTTATGAAGTTTCACATCCGTTTAGTATTTGGCAAGCTCATTTATGCTACTGTCACCATCAAGTCCAATCATTAATATTTATAAGGGTGAGGATTTTCTAGAATTTGCATGCTGAATTCTTGCACAACAAAGACAACAACAAAAAATGATTGCTTTATAGCCAGTTGGCCATTGCTTGATTTTGGCTGTGGAGAGCTTGTTTGTTGTTTGAATAAACATCATTACAAGTGAAAATACTAGGAAAGACTGGAGGTGGACACACAGTTTATATTTCATGATTTTCTCATGTTCATGCTGGCATTCGAGATGAAAGAGAATTAAGTGCTTCCACTATTCCAGCAATGCTGTAATTTTCTCATTACAAGCAAATATAAACCATATTTTAGTTGCTAGAACCTTCCTTGCACAAAATCATACCTCATTAAATTGAGGGCTCCAACCATAACATATGTCAAAAGTATCCAAATATTTCTTTGAAATAGTTTTTAATTAATTATTATAACATTAAATACCAAGAGCCTTTGTTTGACTACTTGTAGTTATATTTTGTAGTCATCTTAAATAGCTTAAAGTGGCGAATGTAGTTGCTGTATCACAAATTTAACTGCAGATTTTTGGTGAATAAGAATTATATCAGAGGTTTTGCCTTTTTTGCTTTATTTAGTTGCTCTCCTTATGCGTTTTTGTTTAATAACTCCAGGTTTGCTACTCATGGTGGGTCCTTTCTAGCCTGATCATGATTGACAGAGTCCATTGGATCAGCAAGGAAAAGCTTGTTAAGTACATCTTGGATTGTCAGGTTAAATTAAACTGAAAGATTATATATATATATATATATTTATATATCTGAATAACTTGGGTGAACTTTGCATTGGCTATTCTGTTACCTTCTGGGGTGCAAAGCCACATATGGGCCCAACCCTGGCTATTCGGATGGTGTTTTTAAGTTTCGAATTTTTCAGGATTTGGAAAATGGAGGAATTTCAGACAGACCTGATGACGCTGTCGATGTCTTCCATACATATTTTGGAGTAGCAGGTATTTGATAGCTCTGATTATACTTATTTGACCTTATGTATTTCACTATTTTGCTTGTGACTTGTTTCTTTCTGATCCTATTCAGTCACATCCTCATTTTGTGTTTTATATAAGTCTTGCTGCCTCATTTCTTTCATATGAGGAATCTTCTCTAAATGCCCTATCCTCTTCTCCTTCAAGTCCTTGGACAACTGTGGGAAACCTTATCACCAAGTGCATATTTTCTACGCGTATTTCAATATCATTAAGAATATTCTTCTACTAATACTTTTTAAGAAGGGAACTACTAGGAAGAATACAGATTAGAAATCTTGAAACATTAGAAGTGGTTAGGAAATTGAAGGCTTACCAGCCGTTCTTATCTACACCTATTAATCTTTCTCTTCTCTTTTCTTTCCTTTATGGGATACGATATTTATCTTCTTCGTAAGCTTCTGTTTAACTGATTGTATATTCCAAACATTCCTAGTAGGATGGGGGTATGCACTGTGGTTAAGTGTTATATATTCCTACCTTCCTGCACGAACATCTGTTGCTTTATTGTTTGTCGAGGGATTAGAGTGTCGACTTTTTCTTTTTGACATGTCGTTTATCACCTCGTAAAGTTGTTTATTATGTTTACCTTTGATGCAGGACTTTCACTTCTCGAGTATCCAGGATTGAAGGCGATTGATCCAGCTTATGCGTTGCCCAATGATGTTGTAAAGAGAATTTTCTTTGGCAAGTAATGGATTTTCATCATCTGCAGCATTTCAGTACCACCTGTATTGCATCATTAATCCTATTTATTACCCTTTTTATTTAGTACAAGAGTAAACACTTGGAGGAGCTTTCAATATAGAATATGATCATGAGATCTCTGTAACATGAAAGTGGTTACACTAATTTATTGGGTACCATTTCAATTACTCCATCAAAATTATGCTTATGGATACTACATTTATTCTATTTTCTGTAGTTTTTGAAAATTTAATTCAACATATACAACGAAAATAGAAATATTACGATGCTGTATTGTATTGATTTCAGCTTGTGACCTTGTGTTAGTTTTTAAGTATATAAGCATAGGGATTTCAATGGTACGGGGTTGGGGGCAGGTTTTGAAGGGTAAATAAATATAAATTACCATCATCAATACCAATTTGTATGAGAAATATTATCTTTGATGAATACGCATCTTAAAATAAACGGTGTAGGTATTGGGATTCCCCATTAGGGGATCGGTTTTTTCCCCATACCAATCCTAATCAATCAAGAAATTAAATCACAAAAAATTATTTTCTTGTCTAAATGAAGGCATTCCAATTGCTTGCATCCAGTTGTCTCTGCAATTTTTAAATTTTTAAATTTTTTTCAAATTTTGTACGATTTGTGTCTACTAATCCTAATCAATTAAGACATGCACATTGTCACGGCCCGCGAAGTCCAAGATCCGGATTCCAGCCAAGAAGCCAAACAAGTCCACCACAAGGCTAAGTTGCTGGAAAAATCTCCACACACTAATGGAAGTCTCTAGTTGGCGGAACATTCTAGAGATCTCCGGAGAAGCCTAGCAATGGATGCTTCCAGAAGTCTCTAGCCACAAAGCCTTCTAGATCATTCTTGCACATTCTTGTAGGAAGGATCTAGACATATGTACATATCTAGACACATATAGGAATGTTCTAGATTTGTGTAGATACTTGTATATAATTTAAGAGGCATGTAAATACATGTAGAGAATTCTAGGGGAGTATAGAATGTTCTGGAGGACAAACCTCCACCATTGGATCAAATTGATCTCAACCGTCCATTGAGGAGGTGGACAACTATAAATAGGTAACTTCTCTCATTTGTAAGGCATCCAATCCAAGCCTATCCAAGCTACTTGTAAACAAAGCCTTGTAAAGCTCTCTTGTTAGTAATACAAGCTTTCCATTTTCTCAACCAAGCTCTTCCAACACCTTTCTCTAGTCTCTCTTTTGCTTTAGAGAGTGACAAGCAAGCATTTTAGGCATACTTAGCAACCTTCACCCAGAAGTTGCCTAAGGCTCCATTTGGTAGGGAGGAAAGAAAATAGGAAGGATGGAAAGATATAGAAAGATTTGAAGGGATAGAAAATATAAGGGAAAGATAGGAAAATGATTTTCCCTCGTGTTGTTTGGTAAACAGGAAGGAAAGAAAAGATCATTTTATCAATTTTACTATTTTACCCTTATATTATATTTTATATATTAATTTTTTTTGGATAAAATTGTAATTTATCATAATGGTGGACCCCATTTTTTTTTTTACTCTTTCTTTCCCTCCCTTTTCCTCCCACTTTTGGGAGGAAAGAATATGGTGGGCCCCACACGGTTTTTTCTCTCCATTTTTCTCTCCAATTTTCCTTTCCCTCCACTTTTCTCTCCATACCAAACACCCACTTCTCCCTTTTCCCTCCACTCTTCCCTCCACCCCTTTCTTTCCTCTCCCTTTTCCTTCCTACCAAACATAGGCTAAGTGCCGTACGGGATTTCCGCTGTGCAATTCTAAGCCCGTGACAGCATGCTTCAAACGTTTTGGACAAGGTGCAAAGATTTTCAATACAATCAGTGAAACATCGAATCAAAGCCTATCTTTGCTTATTTCAGCACTATTATGGCCATCAAAATTGAATAAAATAAGCAAAAAACAAAAAACAATCAAATCGCTCAATCATAAAAAGCAGTTGGTTTGAAATTAGATGCATTTTTGTTCTTTTGTTGCATGGTTTCCCCAAACAGATACGGCATTTATAGGTTAATCATTCGAGAAGAAAAATGTTTTATGGTACATTTGTTTGAAGGGTAAATAAATATAAATGTAATGAGATGACAATTGATGGATTAAGTGGAAAATTACGTTCATTCAATCTGGTTCGAGTCCTCACACCAACATTATTAAAATCCATGAGGGAATTATTAGATTATGTTTTGTAAATTTTCTATCGAATAAATTAACATGTTCGAGTAATAATTCAAACACATTTCCTGATTTAAATATTTCAAACACATTTCCTGAATCTATTGTGCCACTTTGTCAATCTCACATATCTTATCCGTGTCTTCCGTTCAAATTATATTACGTAGTTTAAAAGAGTAAAGTGTGAATGTGTGATTAGTCAACTAAATATATCGGTTGCTTACTCCAACTATATGTCATTCGATTTTTGATTAGAGTTGAATCTCCAAATCTAGTAAAATATAATGGTTGAGTGACTTTAATTTGCTTCCTATTTTAATTTCAATAGGCTTCTATTCGGAAAGATTAATATTAAAGTTATGTCGGTGTAATTACTATTATTATTATTATTAGGGTTAATAGCACTAGTGCCCCCTGAACATATAGCGAAATCGCATAGTGCCCCCTGAATTAAAAATCCTGGCATTAAACCCCTCGAACTCTCATAAATTGGCAAAAATGGACGGAATAGGGACGGACGTCAAAACAAATTACACTTACATACCCTAGTTATATGTATAATTGCATTAAAACTTGAAAAATATAATAATATCACATAAACACCCTATAATCAGGGTTAAAGTTGGTAATTCTGAAATTTTATAATGTGAAAAAAAAAAATTAATTGTACTTTAAAAAACAGAAATAAATAAATAATAAATAAATTTAATTAAAGTAAATGGTCAAATAATATTAAAAAATCACAATTATTAAAAAAAAAAAATTAACTCTCTCTTGTTGTCTCAGTTCTCTCTCCCGAAACAATTTTTTTTTTCCAGGTCACTTCAAGAAACCTGGAAAATATTCCAGATTTGAAGTTTATACAAAATAAATTTTTTTAATGTTAATAATAATAATAAAAAGGATCTCCACATATTTGCAAGAACCCAGTTTCGAACCCAGATTTTAAAAAAATTTCTTCTCCAGTTTCAGTTTCAGTTTCTTCTCCAGTTTCAGATTTGCAAGAACCCATCACAAACCCAGTTGAATTCTTTAGTGCTCACAAACCCAGTTTCAGTTTCAAACCCATCACAAACCCAGCAACATCACCAACTTCAATACTACCACCACCACCACCACCACCACGATTCATCCAAACCCATCACTTATGCCATTAATACATGGTTGTACAAAAATTTGTACTAATACATCAGACACTAGATCAATAATAAAGAGTTCTTTTATCCATTTTATAATTTTAGCCAAACTTATACCAAAAATCCCTAGAAAAAAAAATCCCCAATTTTCCCAATTGTTTTCTGAAATCCCTAATCGATCACCACCACCACCTCCTCCTTCGGTCCTCCTCCGCCTACCCACCACCGTCCAAACAATGGGCAACGGAGACCACCCCTTCTCTTTCTCCAAAAACCCTCTTCTTCACCCAGAAACCCCAACCACCGATCCCATTCATCAACCATAAATCGACGCTGTCTTCTTTCTCTCCCGGCGAGTGATGGTTATCGGAGGTTTGTCTCGCGAAATGGTCCAAGGTTTTGACAGTGGGGGTTGTTACTGGTGTGGTTTGATCGTGGGGGAAGTTTGGGTTTGACAGAGGGGATTAACTTGGGATTGACTGGGTTTGGTTTGGGTTTGACGGTGGGATTGGCTTGGAGAAGATGATGATGACAGAGAGAGATGGTGTGGTGTGGTTTGATCGTGGGGGAAGTTTGGGTTTGACAGAGGGGATTAACTTGGGATTGACTGGGTTTGGTTTGGGTTTGACGGTGGGATTGGCTTGGAGAAGATGATGATGACAGAGAGAGATGGTGTGATAACAGAGAGAGACGGTGGGTTGTTCTGGTGGGGATGAATTTTGATTTTTTTTTCCTTTTTATTTATTTGTTGGAGATGGTGTTGAGTTGTGGTGGAGAAGTGGAGAAGAGATGGGTTTGATTTAATTTAATTTTTTTAAATTTTTTGATAACAAATAAGATCTGGTGGAGATCAGATCTTATTATTTTTATTTCTTTTTAATTTCTGTTTTAACTGTTTCAAAGTTGATAAATTCAACTCAATATTATTTAATTTTTCTTTAATGTTTTTAAATTTTTTTTAATATTTTGTTAAAAAAAAATTATTAGTTCAGTTTATTTCAATTTTAAAAAAAAATTCTTTTTTATTTTTAATTTCCATTTTTAAATTTAAATAGAAAAAAAAAATCTCCACCGTTCATCTTTGAGATGGACGGTGGAGATCCATCTTTTTTTAAAATTTTTAATTTTATTTTTTCACATATAAGATAAAATTAAGGGTAAAATGGTATTTTCAATGGGATCAGGGGCATTAAGGTTATTCAATAGGTCTGATTAGTCAAGTCAAAGGGTGTTTGTATGATATTATTATATTTTCCTAGTTTTAATGCAATTATATATATAATCAGGGTGTGTAAATGTAATTTGCTTTTAACGTCCGTCTCTATTCCATCCATTTTTGCCAATTTATGAGAGTTTGAGGGGTTTAATGCCAGGATTTTTAATTCAGGAGGCACTATGCGATTTCGCTATATGTTCAGGGGGCACTAGTGCTATTAACCCTTATTATTATTATTAACGATAATACGATCCAAAACTGAAATATTATTAGATTAAATGAGTGGACCCTACCACTAAACCACTTTAAACGGTGGTCCTAATTACTTGAACTTGCAAGAAGCCAAACTCTTGTGAGCAGCCGCTGAGGGAGTTAATTTGATGAGTGATATTGTAACTTCAATTCTTGACTCACTATTCGATTTTAAAAATAAAGTTAAAAAAAAATAATAATAAATAAATAAATAAATAAATAAATAAAACACACACACGCACGTGACTCTCTAGTGTAAACGGTGCAACTTTTTCTTACAGAAAATAAATAAATGGTTTCACACTTTCACAAAAACACAATTCACACTTTAGGCTGCTATAGCCTATAGGTTTAATGGGTTAGAATTATTTCCGCGTTGTATGAATTCAAACTTGTTAGCTGTATAATATTTGACAAATTTGAAGATCGCAAATATCATATCCCAAAGTTGGTGATTGCTCAATCGATATCGCCTTATCTGAATTGGTCTACATCTTTTGTTTTTTCTTCTTCTAATAAACTATACATATACAATTACAAATTCAAAAGTCCCATCTGTATTCGAATTAATCAAAAGAATAAATTCAACAAAAACAACAACAAAATTAAACAAGTCTTCCTTGCAATACACTTGAAAGCCTATGTATAATTAATTGGGTTATATATCATGTGCCATAACAAATGTGTATTTACAGTATATATGATGATTAATTAATTTAATTAATGTATGTAGTAAGCAGTATCTATGCTCCTCTTGAGCTAGGGTGCAATGGAGACTTCAACCCATTTGATGATCTAACGTTTTCCGGGTTGATCGTTTGTGATCTGTGGCGCTGATGTCTCTGACCGTGACTACTATGGCGATGGTGGCTGTTTTTGGATTCCTTTTTCGGTTCACTGTCCTTTGTTGAATCTTCTTTAACCAGATTGGTTTCAGATGGAACTGTGTATACAAATGTTCCTATAGGAATGTCATCAAAGTCCTTAAGAGTCTCCAATGTCTTGACAACACTACCCATTGTCGATCTTTGCTTTGGTTTGTGGCTAAGGCATAAATTGTTGTAAGAAAAATCGCACATACAAATCTAAACACACAGATAATATGAAAGCAATAAGAAGAAAAAGACGACACCAAAGATTTTTACGTGGTTCAGCAATTTGCTTACGTTCACGGAGCGCACCGCACTCAATCCACTACTTTCATAGTTGATTATAATCTCTCAATCTCTCTCTCAGTCTCTCTACAATTTGCTCTCTATCTCTCTAGCAATTTTTTCTCACACACATTAAGGTTTACATAATGGTGGTATTTATATGGGAGCACTAGGGTTGGCCAAATCCTAATTGGGATCTATTTCCTATTTCCTCTTTCTTTATTGTGCAAGTCTTCATCAGATGCGTATTTGTGTCGGACCGCTACCGATGTCACAGCTCTTTTGCAGCGCTTCTCACAGCTTGCTCCTCTGTGACAAATACCGCTCTCAAACCGCTGCCGAAAAATCGCAACGCTCTTCACTGATGCTTGACCGCTGCCTTGCCGCTGTCAACATAATTTAATGAAAAACAAGAGTAAAATTGGAAAGCTAGTAAAATTTCATTAAACAAAACACTGTAGCGCGTTTTGAGAAGCAGAAGCTAAAATCCAAAAGCATGTATTTGTAGCTTCTCAAAAACTCAGTTGGGAGAAGCTAAAAGTGACCAAAAGCACTTCCCCACGATTTTACCAAACACCCTATCTTTGATCTGGAATCACTTTTGGCCCCAAAAGCAGCTGGGGAAGCAATGCCAAACTGGGTATGTCCTTGCAAACCCTCCAAATCAAAAAGCTTGACAGCTACAGGTTGAGCCTTCAATCCAAACCTGAGCTACAGGTTCAGTGCTTCAGTGCTTCATTTCCAGATATTGGATACGCAATTTCGGGATAATATAGTTCATGCTAATCTTTCCAAATATTGGACACAAAATTTCGGGATAATATGACTTATGCTACTGTTGCCATATATTGATAAAAAGAGAAAAAAAAATAGGTATTAGTAGTCAAAAAAGCTTCGGTGCTTCAACATCACCAGAACAGACCAAAGATGAGTAATATAATTTGTTAAATAATTAAAATATATTATATAATGTATTTATTAATATAAATATATATATATATAATATTTTAAAGAAAAGTAATGATTGTTTAGAAAAAAGTAAAAAAAAAAATGGATTCACTTTCTCTTTTTCATTTTAGCTCCATTGTGGAGAAAAGAGACTCAAATAAATATGAACTAAATGGGAAGACCCATTCTTTAAAAAAGAAGACCCATTTTTGATGATGTGGCAACAAATTAATCTTGTTTTTAGATCTTACCATTGTAGATGTTCTTATTATTTAGGTAATTAGGTCCAATCTTGCCCAACTTTGCCCACCTCCCAACTCCACTTCAAAGTGGATTCACATAAATGGGTTTCAAAAGAGCCCTACCCTTGAATGCTCTAATATATATTAGATCATAATATGGCAACCATTAATGACATGTCCCATCAATCTTTCACATGATAATATAGTGGCATGTCGAGAAAAGAAAAATATGTGTGTTTGACCCAAACTGACCATCGGTTCATCACATTAGTCCATCATATATATTACAAATCATTTGATTTTTTTAATATAACAATATTTTTAAGCAATTTTTCTTTTGTTTAAAAAAAAGTGTAATTTTTCTTTATTTAAATAATTCATAAAAATATTAGTTTATTTAATTACACTATGTTTAGTAGGAGGGAGGGAGAGTATGAGAGATGGATAAATTAAGAAGGAGAGAGAGAAAGTAAGAGGGATGGAGAGGATAACATTTATCTTTCATGTTGTTTGGTATTGAAAAGAGGGTTGAATGAATGGATTGGTATTTAATTTGTAAAATTACTATATTACCTTTAAAAAAATTGGAGGGTAATTAAAAATTAGAGGGCATTATAGTAATTTCCCTCTAATCTTCTCTCCCTCCTCTCATCCGCCATGATTGGAAGGATCCAATATGGTAGGCCTGGATGGCTCTTCTCTCCCTCCTCTTCTCCTATCCTCCCTCTCATCCCTCTAACCAAATAAAGGATTTAATCTCTCCCTTCAACCCTCTCCCTCCCTCCCTCCCTCCCTCCCTCCAACCAAACACATAATTAATTTTTTTGGGTGCATAAAAATATTAGTTTATCAGCATAATTAATTAAGCTGCGTTGAGATTGTAGATTTGGTAAACTTTTGAAAAGTATTGTAGATTTGGTATACTTTTGACACATATTGTAATTTGAAAAGTATACCAAATCTACAATCTCAGCAGGAAAAAAAAAATCTTAATTACCTAAAGAATAGCAAGAGAGACCATTGGTCTCTTGTTTGAAGATTTCAGCCATAATGTTATCCGTTTTCCAAAAGTAAAAAATAAAAGGGGAATGTTATCTACCTTTCCAATTTGCCTTTCTCATTTGTCTTTCATACTCATTGCTTGACACGTATATACTTTTTCATTTTATAAAAAGCTTTCACTTTTTTGCTGCAAAACTTGTTTACGCCTTCACCTCTTATTAATGAAATGATAGAAGCAGCCATCAATGATAAAAACGTAAACAAGTTTTGCAATAAAAAGTGAGAGTTTTTTATTAAATGAAAAACTGTATATTTGTCGAGCAATGAATGTGAAAGACAAATCAGAAAGGCAAATGGGAAGGTAGATAGCATTCCCCTTTTATATTTTGGGGAATGCTATCTATAAATAGCATTCGAAACCACCCCAAAAATAACAACACCACCACCAAAAATACATCAATGGAGGCTCTTTCTTTGGTTGTTTTAGCCGTGACATGACTGCTAGTTACTCTAGCCTTCCTCAAAAAAATTTCAACTTCCTAGTGGCAGCGCAACCCTCCACTACAACTTCCACCATGTCCTAAACCATGTCCCGTAATCGGCAACCTCAACCTCATCGGCCCACTCCCTCACCAATCTCTTCACAAACTAGCCCAAAAATATGGACCCATAATGCAACTCACGTTTGGCTCTTTCCCTGTCGTTGTTGCTTCCTCGGCAGAGATGGCAAAGCAGTTTCTCAAAACACACGATCATGTCTTTGCCTCCAGACCACAAACTGCAGCCGACAAGTACATAACTTACAATTATCTGAACATCACTTGGGCTCCCTACGAACCGTATTGGCGCCAAGGACATAAAATTTTCCTATCCGAGCTTTTTAGCTCGAAAAGACTCAAGTCTTTCGAGTACATTCGTGTTGAAGAGTTGTGTGCCTTTGTCTCTCGTCTTTACGCCTTGTCCAGGAAGCCTGTTCTGCTTAAAGAGCATCTCTCGCGCGTTAGACTTAGTATTATGAGCAGAATCGTGTTGGGGAAGAAGTATTTAAGTGAATCCGAATTCGAAACTGCAGTTGTGACTCTTGAAGAGTTTCAAGAGATGCTTGATGAGTTGTTCTTGCTCAATGGAGTGCTTAATATTGGAGATTGGATTCCGTGGTTGGATTTCATGGACCTTCAAGGGTACGTGAAGCGAATGAAAGCCTTGAAAAAGAAATTGGATCGATTTCATGACCATGTTTTTGATGAACACAAGAGTAAAATGAAAGGATTAATGGAGGATTTTGTGCCAAAAGACATGGTGGATTTGCTGTTGCAACTTGCTGATGATCTTAATCTTGAAGTCAAGCTCAATTATGACAGTGTCAATGGGTTAACGCAGGTATCTAATATTCCATTCTTTTTTTTTTTTTTTTTTTTTTTGCCTTTTTAAAAGAAACGATTGAGATCCTAAGTAGAGTTGATAATAGATCTGCTGACCTCTTTAATTGGTGACTAAGATTCTCAATCGTTATCAAATTACAACAAAAACTCAAAAAACAACAGATTGAGAATCTCTCTTGAGCTAATCTTTATCCTTATCTAGATTAACAGAGCAGAGGATTTGAATCATTTAAAAAAAAAAAAAATCAGATTACAACAAAAACTCAAAAAATAATGGATTAATTTTAACATGCATTATTATCGTTGATTCATGATGAGCGGGATCTAATAGCTAGAGGCACAGACACGTCAGCCACAACAATGGAATGGGCAATGTCTGAACTCATGAAACAACCACACCTGATCGAGAAGGCAACAGAAGAGCTTGACAGAGTGATCGGAAGAGAGAGATGGGTGGAATCCATACATAGATGCTATCATGAAGGAGACTATGAGGAAACACTCGGTGACCGCCCTGTTACCCCCACACTTGGCTCAAGAAGATTGCAACGTTGCCGGATACCACATCCGCAAAGGAACCAGAGTGTTCATCAACAACTAGAGCATTGGCAGAGACACTTCGTTTTGGGACGAACCGAAAGAGTTTCGTCCCGAGAGGTTTCTGCAGGGGAAGGTGGATATGGATGTGAAGGGAATAGTTTGAAAATGACCACCAATTGTCCTATAATCATATAATTTTAGGCTTCGGCTTGAATTGCGTTTTAATTAAGTTGGGATTTTTGTTGAGTCTCTAAAATGAAAATGGTTTGGTTCAAAGTCACGTTATTTGAATTGCATCTACTCATGATTCCATTTAATTGCATGGATGATCACGATCTACATTTCCTTGTCTTTTACAAAACTTTTTTGCTATTATTTATGTTATGTATAGAGATGCTCTCCCTATATTAAAGTGATGTCAAACTTTTACTAATAAATTTTGATAGTGCCTCCTCCTCCTCCACTATTCAAGATTCCATATACAATTCTATGATTGTAGTAAAGTAAACCCATTAACAAAATAAAAAGTTTTAAGAACCAATTAATGTGAAAATTACAAAAGTAAACTCGCAATTACTTAATATTTATATCAATAATTCTGGAAAAGACGTTGTGAATTCACTTGCGAAAATTCACTTATGGGGATGTATTGGAAATTTGAATAAAATATGAGTTTACTAAATGTCAAAAGCATATGAATTACACTATCCTTAAAGTTAGATTTCGCCTACAAGAACAATGTTTTTATACAAATTGGGTTATTGATGCGCTCTAACCTCCTGTATACAGTAACCTTGACTCTCCAAAGATGCACTCCAGACTTCCAAACAAACAACAAGTACTGAGTCTATAAATAGCATTCGAAACCACCCCAAAAGTGTAGCATAATAACACCACCACCACCAAAAACACATAAATGGAGGCTCTTTCTTTGGTTGTTTTAGCCGTGACATGGCTGCTAGTTACTCTAGCCTTCCTAAAAAAAAATTCAACTTCCTGGCGGCAGCGCCACTCTCCACTGCAACTTCCACCAGGTCCTAAACCATGGCCTGTAATCGGCAACCTCAACCTCATCGGCCCACTCCCTCACCAATCTCTTCACAAACTAGCACAAAAATATGGACCCATAATGCAACTCAAGTTTGGCTCTTTTCCTGTCGTTGTTGCTTCCTCGGCAAAGATGGCAAAGCAGTTTCTCAAAACACACGATCATGTCTTTGCCTCCAGACCACAAACCGCAGCCGGCAAGTACACAACTTACAATTATCTAAACATTACTTGGGCTCCCTACGGACCGTATTGGCGTCAAGGACGTAAAATTTACCTATCCCAGCTTTTTAGCTCGAAAAGACTCGAGTCTTATGAGTACATTCGTGTTGAAGAGTTGCGTGCCTTTTTCTCTCGTCCCTATGCCTTGTCCGGGAAGCCTGTTCTGCTTAAAGAGCATCTGTCACGCGTTACGTTAAGCATTATAAGCAGAATTGTGTTGGGTAAGAAGTATTTTAGCGAATCCGAATTCGAAACTGCGGTTGTGACTCTTGAAGAGTTTCAAGAGATGCTTGACGAGTTGTTCTTGCTCAATGGAGTGCTTAATATTGGAGATTGGATTCCATGGCTGGATTTCATGGACCTTCAAGGGTACGTGAAGCGAATGAAAGCCTTGAAAAAGAAATTCGATCGATTTCATGACTGTGTTTTTGATGAACACAAGGCTAGAAGGAAAGGATTAATGGAGGATTTTGTGCCAAAAGACATGGTGGATTTGCTGTTGCAACTTGCTGATAATCCTAATCTTGAAGTCAAGCTCAATTATAACAGTGTTAGGGGGTTCACGCAGGTATCTAATATTCCATTTTATTTTTATTTTTTGCTTTAAAAAAAGAAAAAAATGATTGAGATCCTCAGTCGAGCTGATAATAGATCCGCTGACATCTGTAATTGGTGACTAAGATTCTCAATTATTTATCAAATTACAACAAAAACTCAAAAAATAATCTTTGTCTCGGTCTAGATTAGCAGAGCAGAGAATCTGAATCATTTAAAAAAATATATATTACAACAAAAACTCAAAAAATAATGGATTAAGATTCTCATCTTTATCCTGACCTCAACAGATTTGTTGACATGTATAATCAATGGCGGAGATTAATTTTAACGTACATTATTGACATTGATTCATGATGAGCAGGATCTAATAGCTGGAGGCACAGACACATCAGCGACGACAGTGGAATGGGCAATGTCTGAAGTCATGAAACAGCCGCACCTGATTGAGAAGGCAACAGAGGAGCTTGACAGAGTGATCGGAAGAGAGAGATGGGTGGAAGAGAAAGACATCCCACAGCTTCCATACATAGATGCTATCATGAAGGAGACTATGAGGAAACACCCGGTGGCCGTCCTGCTAGCCCCACACTTGGCTCAAGAAGATTGCAAAGTTGCCGGATACGACATCCGCAAAGGAACCAGAGTGTTCATCAACAGCTGGAGCATCGGCAGAGACTCTTCATGTTGGGACGAACCCGAAGAGTTTCGTCCCGAGAGGTTTCTGCAGGGGAAGGCGAATACTATGGATGTGAAGGGACAGAGTTTTGAGCTGTTGCCGTTTGGTTCAGGGAGGAGGATGTGTCCTGGATATAGCCTTGGATTGAAGATGATTAGTTCTAGTTTAGCTAATATGTTACATGGCTTTCGCTGGAAGTTACCAGAGGATCACATGAAGGTTGAATATATTAGCATGGAAGAAGTTTATGGATTGGCAACACCAAGGAAGTACCCACTTGTTGCAGTCATGGAGCCACGACTTCCACTTCATCTTTATTAATTACTAGCTAGTTTTTACTTTCATGTATGTTATCAAAGTTTCTTTCTTCTGCCTCCTGTAGTACTGTACCCCCTCAAGTACTCTTGTACTTTCCTGTACAATTAACAATCTATGAATGATTTTTTTTTTTTTTTTTTTTTTTTTTGACGGACAATCTATCAATGTTATGTATGTAGTATAATAATAACACCAATTGTTGTCAAATAGTTTCACAACAAAAAATCATTAACACCATGGTGTTGGTGTTGGTGTGAGAGGTCATCCATATAACTTTGTTTCATGTTGAACTTTGAACTATACCACAAGTCTATAACTATGTATATATAGTTATAGACCCCAATCCCACCCGCACAAATAGATATCCGCCGTCGCCGCCCGGTCGTCAACAACCGGAAATCGTCGCGCCGCAAAGTCGACTCGGTTGCCACAGCCACCTCTCGTCGCCGCCAAAAGAAGCCGCCGTCGCCGCTCTCGCCGCTGTCTGCGTCTCTGGTACAACAACCTGTTCTCTACTTCTCTCTCTGTCTCTGTCTCTCACTTTCTCTTTCTCAAATCATTTGGGTTTATGGATAATTTGTAATTTGATGTTGATAGACTAAAATCACTTAGTCAAATGGTTTATTCTCTTTCTAATTTAATTTCCAATTCAATTGATGGCGTTATTTTTTGGTTGAGTGAGTATTTGAATCGTTTGATACTTTGATAAATCTATATATGTTATCACTGTCTGATTTTCTCGTTTTCATTTGCTAATTGCTAAGTCAATTGATGGCTTTTGTTTTGGTGGAGTGACCGAGTGAATGAGTGGTTTGGTTGATTTTTCCCACTATCACTCTCTGTCTCTGATACTCTGATTTTCGGATTTTTCTCATTTTCATATGCTAAGTCTATATATAATTTATAGACAATTAGATATAGTCATAGAACTGTATGCTAATCAATAATCAAAAAAATCGGCCGTCTAGAAATCTGCCTAATCGCTGGGCCTGGTTTACCGCCCGACTAGCACCTAGCGTTTACTAGAACACCGGGAAAAACTATAAGTTACTCTGCAATTTGAAAACTTAAATCAGTTTCACTATCATAATCTCTCATCAGTATGGTACTATGCTAACAGTTGAAGTTCTAGCAAGAAAATGAAAGAATTCTTTAGTGTATATGTGGAGGGGTCCTTGAGTGTTTGTTAACTCCTATTTGTGCTGATACAGTTTTGGGCTTTCTTTTTTCTCTCTCTATTTTATTTTTACTTAGATTTACAGGTGTTCATACTTCTTTTGAGTTGCTTAAATAGTTTTTGTACTGCAAACTTTCTGTTTTTCATTTGTTTACATAATTTGTCAGCAATCTTCTCAATGTTCATCATGTACTTGGTCTTGGTATGTAATCAATGAAAAATTGTATTTCCTTTTACTATGAGATTGTTTGAATTGTTGATTTTGTTTGAAGCTCTCTGTGTTTGAATTGTCATGAAAGTGATATCATATTTTTTTTGTTCATCTCTGCTGGGCTTCATGCCGAAGCGAGTCAAAATGGTTTGCACTATAATTCTATTGCCTACTGTCAATATTATTCCATGTGTTCGAATCCTAGCTAGTTTGTCAATGTGAGTTTTAATTACATCTATATGTGACAGTTATATTTACCATATAGAATTGACAGCACATGCTTGTTTCTTCAACTTACATTAGTAGAATATCCAAATTTTGTGAGAAGATTAAATGATCAAGAAGGTCTAGTAATTTCAAACAAAAATCTGAAATGTTTTTATGGGTCTAAATGTTATCAGATGGATCTTAATAGAGCTTCTGTAATAGACAAATTTCTAACTTTTAGGTGTTTGAATTTAAGGTTAATTAAACATAGATGTTGTCCTTTATTGAATTTAAGTTTATTTTTAAATTTAATTTTTACTCTTTAGTTGTACTGTTGTAGTTTATGTTTAAATTTCTACGACTGATTTAAAACGCCGCCGGTTGACAGCCTTATGCCTCCCATCACCTAAAAGTAAACTAAAGAAGCTTTATTGTCACCTCTGTAATTAGTCTCCTCTAAGGTTGGTCTTCTTATATTATCTGGGTATGGTTATGTTCAATTAATTGATCTCAGGTTTCTTAAGTGGTGTTTTCACTCATTTTTAGTAATTAGGGCTTTGTGTTCTTTGTGCCCGATGGGACTTGAGTAGTTGAGTTACGGATTTGCATTGTTTATTTATTTATTTTATTTTCTGTTGCAGCTGTACTGTAATTTTGGGTATAATATGATTTTCAGTTGATTTGTATTAATCTTATTTATGCTTGATCTGTTCATGTCTGGAGACCTTATCTTTTTGTTGCTTGATGACTGAGATAGAGATGTATTTTTTTAGACTATCAGATTCTTTCATTGCTACACTTAAAGCTCCTATAAGATATTATAGGGAAATATATCAAAGAGGAATACTTAAAAAATGAATGGAATTCATGAATTTCTATTATTTCCTTTGCAAGCTTAAGTGTACTCGTTAAAGATTCATTTGTTTGATGAAATTGAAAGCAATGCATGCTGACTGCTGAGTAAAAAGGTTCTAGCAATGGTTAATGTCATATACTCATATTACATGAAGAACTAGACTTTCTAGTGAATTAAACTTGTAGAACTTACGGTTTTGTTCTCTTATTATTTTATGATTGTGAAAATCTTTAAAATAGTCGGGTTCAATTTAAACGACAGATGGGGGAGCTAGCGGCTAACAAACATGTTAAATACATTATATCAATTGAAAAGGTGTATTTTATTTTACTCCTCTTATATTTGTGTATGTAAATATTAACATTTATGTAAGGTTGTTGATCAACTCATATGATTATGTATTTTTTATATTTTGATTGATTATTTTCACAGAAAAAGGATAGTTTTGAATCTGTGGTGATGGAACATCTCAGAATGAGTGGGGCATACTGGGGATTGATGACCCTGGATCTTTTGGGAAAGCTTGATGCTGTAGATAAAGAAGAAGTTATTTCATGGTTAATGCAGTGCCAACATGAGTCAGGTATGCTAGAAGTGTCTGCCAAGAACCTTATATATATATACACTCATTAATATTTTCGCATATGCATTAATCACGAAGCTCTTTATTTATTCCTCCACAACTGCTCTTGTTCTTACGTGCGACTATTGAGATAAAATAATTATTCATCCAGAAGAAATAATCCATTCTTAGTACTTGATTTTCTCAATCTTTCTGACTTGCTCCTACGATAGCAATAGAGTTATAAAGCCACAGAATTCTATATTTGTTCCTATTACTGTCAGTTGATGTCAAAATAAGATGATTTTAATAATGGATCTTTTCTGATATAGAAAACAGAATTTGTATTATAATTATGGATAGATGATGGAAGTTTTGTTTGTAGGTGGGTTTGCCGGTAATATTGGACATGATCCACATATATTGTATACCCTCAGTGCTGTGCAAGTGTTGGCCCTCTTTGATAAGCTAGATGTGCTTGACATTGATAAGGTGTCAAACTGTATCCTTGTTCCATTGCCATTATTTGTTGGGATTATTGACTTTCGTAAAAAAGTTTATTTTACCTTGCACAAAAGCTTTGTTTCTTAAAGATAATAGTTGTCTATGATAGTCATGATTTTGTTTCCTCGCCTACAAAATTTCCCTTGATTAACATGTCAATTGTGAATTTTAATGGTTATAACTGTTATTATTGCTGAGTTTTTGTTTGATTAAATGCAGACAGAGAGGGATACAAAATTGACTGCTGTAGGAGATCCAGTAATTAATTTGTTTTAAAAAGAGATTTTGCCTAATTGAAAAGACAGTATAAATTATTATAAAATTCACTTTGTTCCACCTAATCTTTAAGTAGATATTTCTGGGCTGCAAAATGAAGATGGATCTTTTTCTGGGGACATATGGGGTGAAGTGGATACACTGTATATTTTCTTAAGATTCTTTGTTATATCGTTGCTTTTTTGTTGAGATAATCTATCCTATGATATTCATTTTGTAGGTTTTCTTATATTGCTGTATGTTGTCTCTCAATATTGCACCGGTTGGATAAAATCAATGTGGATAAAGCCGTGAACTACATAGTCAGTTGCAAAAATCTGGATGGTGGATTTGGATGCACACCTGGTGGCGAGTCTCATGCAGGGCAAAGTATGAGGCATTTACTGTAAATCGTTTTATGAAGTTTCACATCCGTTTAGTATTTGGCAAGCTCATTTATGCTACTCTCACCATCAAGTCCAATCATTAATATTTATAAGGGTGAGGATTTTCTAGAATTTGCATGCTGAATTCTTGCACAACAAAGACAACAACAAAAAATGATTGCTTTATAGCCTAGTTGGCCATTGCTTGATTTTGGCTGTGGAGAGCTTGTTTGTTGTTTGAATAAACATCATTACAAGTGAAAATACTAGGAAAGACTGGAGGTGGACACACAGTTTATATTTCATGATTTTCTCATGTTCATGCTTGCATTCGAGATGAAAGAGAATTAAGTGCTTCTACTATTCCAGCAATGCTATAATTTTCTCATTACAAGCAAATATAAACCATATTTTAGTTGCTAGAACCTTCCTTGCACAAAATCACAGCTCATTAAATTGAGGGCTCCAACCATAACATATGTCAAAAGTATCCAAATATTTCTTGGAAATAGTTTTTAATTAATTATTATAACATTAAATACCAAGAGCCTTTGTTTGACTACTTGTAGTTATATTTTGTAGTCATCTTAAATAGCTTAAAGTGGCAAATGTAGTTGCTGTATCACAAATTTAACTGCAGATTTTTGGTGAATAAGAATTATATCAGAGGTTTTGCCTTTTTTGCTTTATTTAGTGTGTTAGGCTGTAAACCCTAGGCCTTGTAGTTCATGGATTTTGCATTTTTTGTTGAATTTGCAACATACTAATCAACACCAGACCTACCATTATTTCGACCTTGATTTGAGTTTCATTTGGAGTACAGTATTTGTATACTCATGAATTTTTCACCCTAACTTATACTAAAATGGACAGTGAGAAGAATACATTTTGTAGAAACTTATGTTTCAAGTAACTTTGCAACCATTAATGCTAGAGTTATGTTTATATGTTTGAGTTTAGAAGCATTGACATGTTTTGTACTTTCTTGGTTCTTCAACCAAGTAATTGGCTGGTATAAATGTATAATCACTGTCTGTATTGTGAAAATTTGACTCAAAACATAGTAAAATTTTACTCTGTTTGTGTCACTGTAGTCTTCTGTTGTGTGGGTGCCCTTGCTATCACCGGGGCTCTGCATCATGTCGACAAGGACCTTCTTGGCTGGTGGTTATGTGAACGACAAGTCAAATCTGGAGGTCTAAATGGTCGCCCTGAGAAACTTCCTGATGTAGGTATTTTGTTTCGAACAAACTTTGATGTGAGAACATTCATGTAGGCTCTCCTTATGCGTTTTTGTTTAATAACTCCAGGTTTGCTACTCATGGTGGGTCCTTTCTAGCTTGATCAGGATTGACAGAGTCCATTGGATCAGCAAGGAAAAGCTTGTTAAGTACATCTTGGATTGTCAGGTTAAATTAAACTGAAAGATTATATATATATATATATATATTTATATATCTGAATAACTTGGGTGAACTTTGCATTGGCTATTCTGTTACCTTCTGGGGTGCAAAGCCACATATGGGCCAGGGAGGACTGTCCTACCCCCTGCCCAACCCTGGCTATTCGGATGGTGTTTTTAAGTTTCGAATTTTTCAGGATTTGGAAAATGGAGGAATTTCAGACAGACCTGATGACGCTGTCGATGTCTTCCATACATATTTTGGAGTAGCAGGTATTTGATAGCTCTGATTATACTTATTTGACCTTATGTATTTCACTATTTTGCTTGTGACTTGTTTCTTTCTGATCCTATTCAGTCACATCCTCATTTTGTGTTTTATATAAGTCTTGCTGCCTCATTTCTTTCATATGAGGAATCTTCTCTAAATGCCCTATCCTCTTCTCCTTCAAGTCCTTGGACAACTGTGGGAAACCTTATCAGCAATTGCATATTTTCTACGCGTATTTCAATATCATTAAGAATATTCTTCTACTAATACTTTTTTAGAAGGGACCTACTAGGAAGAATACAGATTAGAAATCTTGAAACATTAGAAGTGGTTAGGAAATTGAAGGCTTACCAGCCGTTCTTATCTACACCTATTAATCTTTCTCTTCTCTTCTCTTTCCTTTATGGGATACGATATTTATCTTCTTCGTAAGCTTCTGTTTAACTGATTGTATATTCCAAACATTCCTAGTAGGATGGGGGTATGCACTGTGGTTAAGTGTTATATATTCCTACCTTCCTGCACGAACATCTGTTGCTTTATTGTTTGTCGAGGGATTAGAGTGTCGACTTTTTTTTTTTGACATGTCGTTTATCACCTCTTAAAGTTGTTTATGATGTTTACCTTTGATGCAGGACTTTCACTTCTCGAGTATCCAGGATTGAAGGCGATTGATCCAGTATATGCGTTGCCCAATGATGTTGTAAAGAGAATTTTCTTTGGCAAGTAATGGATTTTCATCATCTGCAGCATTTCAGTACCACCTGTATTGCATCATTAATCCAATTTATTACCCTTTTTATTTAGTACAAGAGTAAACACTTGGAGGAGCTTTCAATATAGAATATGATCATGAGATCTCTGTAACATGAAAGTGGTTACACTAATTTATTAGGTACCATTTCAATTACTCCATCAAAATTATGCTTATGGATACTACATTTATTCTATTTTCTGTAGTTTTTGAAAATTTAATTCAACATATACAACGAAAATAGAAATATTACGATGCTGTATTGTATTGATTTCAGCTTGTGACCTTGTGTTAGTTTTTAAGTATATAAGCATAGGAATGTCAATGGTACGGGGTTGGGGGCAGGTTTTGAAGGGTAAATAAATATAAATTACCATCCTCAATACCAATTTGTATGAGAAATATTATCTTTGATGAATACGCATCTTAAAATAAACGATGTAGGTATTGGGATTCCCCATTAGGGGATTGGTTTTTTCCCCATACGAATCCTAATCAATCAAGAAATTAAATCACAAAAAATTATTTTCTTGTCTAAATGAAGGCATTCCAATTGCTTGCATCCAGTTGTCTCTGCAATTTTTAAATTTTTAAATTTTTTTCAAATTTTGTACGATTTGTGTCTACTAATCCTAATCAATTAAGACATGCGCATTGTCACGGCCCGCGAAGTCCAAGATCCGGATTCCAGCCAAGAAGCCAAACAAGTCCACCACAAGGCTAAGTTGCTGGAAGAATCTAGAGATTTCCACACACTAATGGAAGTCTCTAGTTGGCGGAACATTCTAGAGAATCTCCGGAGAAGCCTAGCAATGGATGCTTCCGGAAGTCTCTAGCCACAAAGCCTTCTAGATCATTCTTGCACATTCTTGTAGGAAGGATCTAGACATATGTACATATCTAGACACATATAGGAATGTTCTAGATTTGTGTAGATACTTGTATAAAATTGAAGAGGCATGTAAATACATGTAGAGAATTCTAGGGGAGATGTAGAGAATTCTAGGGGAGTATAGAATGTTATGGAGGACAAACCTCCACCATTGGATCAAATTGATCTCAACCGTCCATTGAGGAGGTGGACAACTATAAATAGGTAACTCCTCTCATTTGTAAGGCATCCAATCCAAGCCTATCCAAGCTACTTGTAAACAAAGCCTTGTAAAGCTCTCTTGTTAGCAATACAAGCTTTCCATTTTCCCAACCAAGCTCTTCCAACACCTTTCTCTAGTCTCTCTTTTGCTTCAGAGAGTGACAAGCAAGCATTTTAGGCTTACTTAACAACCTTCACCCAGAAGTTGCCTAAGGCTCCGTTTGGTAGGGAGGAAAGAAAATAGAAAGGATGGAAAGATATAGAAAGATTTGAAGGGATAGAAAATATAAGGGAAAGATAGGAAAATGATTTTCCCTCGTGTTGTTTGATAAACAGGAAGGAAAGAAAAGATCATTTTATCAATTTTACTATTTTACCCTTATATTATATTTTATATATTAATTTTTTTTGGATAAAATTGTAATTTATCATAATGGTGGACCCCATTTTTTTTTTACTCTTTCTTTCCCTCCCTTTTCCTCCCACTTTTGGGAGGAAAGAATATGGTGGGCCCCACATGGTTTTTTCTCTCCAATTTTCCTTTCCCTCCACTTTTCTCTCCATACCAAACACCCACTTCTCCCTTTTCCCTCCACTCTTCCCTCCACCCCTTTCTTTCCTCTCCCTTTTCCTTCCTACCAAACATAGGCTAAGTGCCGCACAGGATTTCCGCTGTGCAATTCTAAGCCCGTGACAGCATGCTTCAAACGTTTTGGACAAGGTGCAAAGATTTTCAATACAATCAGTGAAACATCGAATCAAAGCCTATCTTTGCTTATTTCAGCACTATTATGGCCATCAAAATTGAATAAAATAAGCTAAAAACAAAAAACAATCAAATCGCTCAATCATAAAAAGCAGTTGGTTTGAAATTAGATGCATTTTTGTTCTTTTGTTGCATGGTTTCCCCAAACAGATACGGCATTTATAGGTTAATCATTCGAGAAGAAAAATGTTTTATGGTACATTTGTTTGAAGGGTAAATAAATATAAATGCAATGAGATGACAATTGATGGATTAAGTGGAAAATTACGTTCATTCAATCTGGTTCGAGTCCTCACACCAACATTATTAAAATCCATGAGGGAATTATTAGATTATGTTTTGTAAATTTTCTATCGAATAAATTAACATGTTCGAGTAATAATTCAAACACATTTCCTGATTTAAATATTTCAAACACATTTCCTGAGTCTATTGTGCCACTTTGTCAATCTCACATATCTTATCCGTGTCTTCCGTTCAAATTATATTACGTAGTTTAAAAGAGTAAAGTGTGAATGTGTGATTAGTCAACTAAATATATCGGTTGCTTACTTCAACTATAGGTCATTCGATTTTTGATTAGAGTTGAATCTCCAAATCTAGTAAAATATAATGGTTGAATGACTTTAATTTGCTTCCTATTTTAATTTTAATAGACTTCTGTTCGGAAAGATTAATATTAAAGTTATGTCAGTGTAATTACTATTATTATTATTATTATTATTACCGATAATACGATTCAAAACTAAAATATTATTAGATTAAATGAGTGGACCCTACCACTAAATCACTTTTAGACGGTGGTACTAATTACTTGAACTTGCAAGAAAAAAATTATACCAAACTCTTGTGAGCAGCCGCTGAGGGAGTTAATTTGATGAGTGATATTGTAACTTCAATTCTTGACTCACTATTCGATTTTAAAAATAAAGTAAAAAAAAAACACGTGGCTCTCTAGTGTAAAAGGTGCAACTTTTTCTTACAGAAAATAAATAAATGGTTTCACAAAACACAATTCACACTTTAGGCTGCTATAGCCTATAGGTTTAATGGGTTAGAATTATTTCCGCGTTGTATGAATTCAAACTTGTTAGCTGTTTAATATTTGACAAATTTGAAGTCGCAAATATCATATCCCAAAGTTGGTGATTGCTCAATCGATATCGCCTTATCTGAATTGGTCTACATCTTTTGTTTTTTCTTCTTCTAATAAACTATACATATACAATTACAAATTCAAAAGTCCCATCTGTATTCGAATTAATTAAAAGAATAAATTCAACAAAAACAAGTCTTCCTTGCAATACACTTGAAAGCCTATGTATAATTAATTGGATTATATATCATGTGCCATAACAAATGTGTATTTACAGTATATGATGATTAATTTAATTAATGTATGTAGTAGTAGTAGTAGTATCTATGCTCCTCTTGAGCTAGGGTGCAATGGAGACTTCAACCCATTTGATGATCTAACGTTTTCCGGGTTGATCGTTTGTGATCTGTGGCGCTGATGTCTCTGACCGTGACTACTATGGCGATGGTGGCTGTTTTTGGATTCCTTTTTCGGTTCACTGTCCTTTGTTGAATCTTCTTTAACCAGATTGGTTTCAGATGGAACTGTGTATACAAATGTTCCTATAGGAATGTCATCAAAGTCCTTAAGAGTCTCCAATGTCTTGACAACACTACCCATTGTTGGTCTTTGCTTTGGTCTGTGGCTAAGGCATAGATATGCCAATGCAGCTGCCTTTCGGGCACCGGTTTCCGAATATTGTCCTTCGAGTCTCGAATCCATTATCCGGCTAAGTTTCCGGGGATCATTCAACATAGGCCTCGCCCACTCCACTAGATTTTGTTCTCTGTGAGAACGGCTTTTGTCAACAGACCTTCTGCCTGTCAGAAGCTCCAGTAATACAACTCCAAAACTGTAAACATCACTCTTTGCCGTCAAATGACCTGTGAAACAAGATAAATTGAGTCAATTAATTAGAAATATATATATATATATATACATAAATCCAAAGCTGATCAAATACCTGAAACAATAGCCAATTAAGTAAATTAATTACCTGTCATGATATATTCAGGAGCGGCGTAGCCTTGTGTGCCCATTACTCTTGTGGAAACGTGGGTGTCATCTCCCTCTGGACCGTCTTTCGCTAATCCAAAATCAGAGAGTTTCGGGGTGTAATCCTGGAGAGAAAATAATCCAAATTCATCATTAGCGAAAACAATAAATAAATAAATAACGATGCGATCGATGTTACGATCAAATTGAACAAGTTTTGATCAAAAGGAAATATTGCTTACAGAATCTAACAAAATGTTGGAAGCTTTGAAATCTCTGTAAATGACAGGTTTTTCTGCTTCATGGAGGAAAGCAAGACCCTTTGCAGCTCCAACAGCAATTTTCATTCTTGCTGACCATGGAAGTGATACTGAATATCCTGCACATATATCAACCAATAGTTTCTATAAGTATAATTACTCTAATTAATTAGTTTTGCTTTATGAAAAAGTGATTATTCCAACTTTAATGTTTTTATAAAAATAATAGACTAGAGAAGAGAAGAGAAGAGAAGAGATGGGTTAATTAATTACTTCTAAAAAGTTGATTCTCCAAGCTTCCTCGTGGCATATATTCATAAACCAATAGCCTATGATCTTCTTCACAACAATATCCAATCAGCTTCACTAGATGTGGATGTCTCAATTGCCCAAGAAAGATCACCTCCGTCTATCATCATCAGAAAAAGATAGTCAATAAACAAACAAAAAAAAAAAAACATAGTGGAAGCTCCAATTCCATTGAAAAGTATAAGGAAAAAAAAAAACTCACCAACCACTCTCTATGACCTTGCAGACCCTCCAAATCCAAACGCTTGACAGCTACAGGTTGAGCCTTTAATCCAAACCTGAGCTTGTCATCGATGAACCCTTTATGAACCTGACCAAATCCACCTTCGCCGAGGAAATTACTCTGCGAGAAGTTCTGTGTGACGACTTTCAATTCAGCGTGAGTAAAAACATGAAGGTTGGAGCCGGCGAGAGATATAGAGAGGTCCTCTGAAAGCATGGTGGAGCTTGGATTACTCAAATCAAGAAACGAAAGTCTCTGAAATGAACTCTGTTTCATCACAAAACCTTTCTTCGGCTCGTTTGGCTGCTGTTTCTCCTCTTGAATCACGCCGAAACAATCCGCCACCATCGATCTCAACCACGAAACCTTTTTCTTCACAGCCATTATCGATGGTTGTCTTGCTAATAATTAAACTTATGATCAGCTGATATGTTGATCGAACAAAGAAAACTGCAAGATCATGCACGTTTTGAGAATATTAGTAGGTTGGGGTGGTGCAAAAAGGAATGGTTAGGAGAGACTTTTCAAAAAGGAGAGGTATGACCAGTTGTTCTATCTCTCTCTCTCTCTCTCTCTCT
This sequence comes from Acer campestre, assembly GCA_954870605.1. Classification (NCBI taxonomy): domain Eukaryota; kingdom Viridiplantae; phylum Streptophyta; class Magnoliopsida; order Sapindales; family Sapindaceae; genus Acer; species Acer campestre. The sequence continues at coordinate 31,336,472 of OX940804.1, read as the reverse complement.
CTCTCTACCTTCTATGTATCGTTTGTTGTATATACAAACATGTCCCCTTATTTATATGTGTTTAGATATTATTATATCTTTTGATTACTAGGCAATGAGTTCCAAGTCTACAAAGTTGGTTGCGACATAAAATTACACGGCTGCCCCTCTTGACTTTTGGCCTTTTTTTTGGTGTGTGGAAATTATATCATTTTTCAAATTATGATCACTTTCGGTCTCTCTTCCTTAATTTCTTTTGTGTTATTATGTCATGCTGTGTCAAGTTAATTCTAATTCGTTTAATCAGTTAAATTGTTTCGTTCTTTCATAAAAATTCTCCGTATAAATCTAAAAAAAAGTTGTTTTTATTTGATTTTTAACTTGAAGGCTCTATTTAACGTGATTAAATAACACATTTAATTAATTTATAATGCTAATTATTGACATTGAAAGGTCCAAAATTATGCCAAAAAATGTTAATTATACAAATAATTATGTCCTAATCATGCAAAATTGCCATTATTTTTTATATTAACAAAAAAAAAAATGAAGTTCCCACAAGGAGATTAAATATTAAGATATTATATATTAGTATTACTGGATCAAATCTGAGGGCAATTTCGTCGTATTGGCCTATTGGGGATGTGGTCTTCAAAATTGCTATGAAAAAATAAAATAAAGTTGGTATGATTGCAATATCAAGCAACCTTCTGGAAGATTAGCATGCAAATTAAAAAATTGCCGTCGCATGGAAATGACATAAAAGCCCTCTATGCGACACAAGTCGATCACAACCGCGTGATCTGAGGAGTTTTTTCCGGTATTGTGAATCGGATGGTCGTAATTCTCCCACGCTGTTGACCTTTTGGATCAAATCATCAGAAAGTGGGACCCAAAGGTGGTGGTTGAGGAGTCATAACAACATCTTGTTCATAGAACATGTTTAATCCGTTCCTACTCTTAAGACAAATTAATCATAATTAGAACAACTAACCAATAAAAACTAATTAAAATAAAATGTTGCAGATGAATCTGGACCGTCAAGGAGACAAATCAAATAAAAAGTAGTGGGTGAATCAGGACCGTCCAGGAGGTTTTGATTTGATACTCACACTGTCATACGAAAAGAATGTAAAAGGAAGGGTGAGCATTATCATTGAGGGAGTAGGTGTGTGGGTACCACTTGTCAGTTATCAAGCCATGTCGTCACTTGAAGAAAGTCAAAAGGGCATTATTGTCATGTCAGAGTTTGAAAATAGCGACCGCGTGGTCTGCGTCAACATGAAAGTTTTTAGACTGAATCCTTCTCTTGGAGCGTAAGAATTTTTATTTTATTTTATTTTTTAAGAACAATTTTTATTAATTATTATGTAAACGCTACCGTATGAGAACATGTAATTGGATTTAGAATACAAATTAAAAAGATAATGACAAAAAATGATAGGATCAGATAGATCTCCGGAACTTTCCTTGTTAATAAACTTCAATCGTTTGTCTACGAGAAGAATCAACATAAAAATAATAATAATAAATATTATAAAAATCTTCAATGCTTTTGTTTTGTTATAATAGTAAACGTAATTTATGAATTATTGTCCTTGTATTAATGAATTAAAACAAGTTAAATGACTTCTTCATTTAAAAAACCAGATTTATTTACGATATATTTCAACACGTATTACATTATAAACCTGTGGAAATAAGGGGTTTTATCACTTTTTTGAGTTGGTATTTTAAGACTCTCACCACTTTAATAATATAAGTTTAAAATGCACCAAAATAAGTGACTTCCAAAAATGCTCTTACTGTACACATTTTTTAATTTTATTTTTTTTACTTTAACTTTTAGAAGATACTTTGAAGTTGTCTAAGATCTACTTCTCTCTCTAACTGTTTTAAAGTAGAAAGCTATGTAAACTGAAATCCAAGTTCATTTTCTTCTCCAACAAGGTCGACATTCATATAGTTACATGAGATCACTCATCTTATCAGGTTATGAATATCAAAATTCATACAATGAAAGTCAAAATGGAAACAGAGATAGGAAACCAACGAAGAGTGTTAATGCAACTTCGAAAAATGCAAATACTGAGCAATTGCAATTTAAAAGTATAATCAACGAAACTCTAGACCATCAACGAAACTTTAGGCCTTTGTAAACTGTTTTCGAGCCTTTTTATTCCCGAACTTTTTCATGAACTGTCCGAGCATTTTGTATGAAGTACATTAAACTTTTTTTATGTCCAAGTCTTTGTTAGTTGTATTCGAACCTTTGTAAGTAATGTCCAAGATTTTGTGACTAATGTCCGAGACTTTGTGACTAATGTTTGATCCTTTGTGAGTTATTTCTGAGCCTTTTTAACAATCAATTTTTTTTTTTTATTAATTTTGTATCTTCGAGACTTTTTATATAGTGCCCGAGTATTTTAATGAACTCTCCAAGCCTTTTACTTAACTGCCCGAGCCTTTTACTTAACTGTTCGAGTCTTTTACTGAACTGTCCGAGCTTTTTACTCTACTACTTGGACACAACTTCACAAAGGCTCGGACAATGTTTAGAAAGTCTCGGACAGAGCTTAAAAAGACTCGGAAATTTAAAATTCACACAACCAGCTTAAGGTTTTCAAAAGTGGATTTTAAATTGAAAAAAAAAAAAAAAAATCTCAACCCCGAGTGCATCAGCCTAGCGCCACTCCGTCGCTGTTCGAGTGATCGTTTGGGTTTCAACTAGACTTTCTCTCTCTACTTCACAACTATCACTGTAAACTGAATGAAAGAAAATTGACATGGAAGTACTATTGGGGTATTTTTATCCGTTCACTATAATAGGTGTCTTTTAAACATAACGTATTAAAAATGTGATAGCCTTGAAAACCAACCTCCAAAAAGTGACATTTAATTTTTGAACCCTTATAAACCTCTTAGCATAATGGTTCTTTACATTTTAAAGTTAGTTCCGTCACTTCCGTAACATTACAAAATAAAAATTCTAAAATTATTTATTTCTGTCACGTTACTGATTTACCTCCTATAAGATCTTACTTACCGGAAACACCGGTACAATATAACTAATCAAATTAGTAGTAGCTTAGTGGGGAACACTCACATATTAAGTAAGGATTAATTTAACAAGTAATGGCTGGCCTCTCACTGGAAAAGTTACAAGTCTCGTTTTCAGTGACAGCTTTCCATAAAAATGAATCACTCAAATAGAGCTAGTGATTTGGAACCCATTAGGCAATTATATGTGGTTTGGTTATAAGAGATTAATGTTTATTTGTAAAAGCTACTATTTCCATTATTATTATTTTCTGAGTAGAATATATAAATATTTGTATCTTAAGGTCAAGAAATTAGGATACACAAATCAATTAAGCTACAACTACTTCGAACCATTTCTATGCAATTTCACCAAACATCTAGACATCAACAAATTTGGATATTTTTTTTATATGTTTTATTGACTTGAAAATTTCCCATCATCAAAACGACTCTCTATTATTACTATTATTATTACTATTCGCAATTTCAAAACCATTAACAAACACCGGCCATAACACCAAAAAATTTAAATAATAACGACTGGGATTGTTGACATTTTCCCCTCAATTATTTACTTCATTTATTGGTTAAAGTATCCTGGTTGACTATGTATAGCCAGACCATTTAATTAACCGAAAGCTGGATTTACTTGGTACTTAAAATGTAATTAATTTCAATAAAAAGAACCAACTAACCATAATAATGAGATTTGAATCCTCTGTTGATCTAATTTTTTTCCTAACCTTTTTAAAACATAGCATTAGTTGTTGATAAAGTGATTGTGAAACCCGATCACATTTTAACCACCCATTAATTGCAATACTTATGTGTTATGAAATTATGTGAGGTCAGGAAAAATATCAGATCAGTAGAGGATTCGAATTCATAATAATGATGAAACGATAGCGATATGAACTTCGAATCCACTATTAAAATTTGCTTTAAATGAGCGCTTTTATTAATTATAATAAAAGATGACAGCTTAAATAGAAAAATAAAAACACTTAGGCCTCTTGCCAATGTGGTTAGACCCTCCATTGAAAGCTTACACCACCACGGTTCAACGTCCAATGTGTACATGTATATATTTATATTATTTGTCCCCCTTGGCCTTTAATCCCAATCTGGTCAGGTCCGGCAGTTGCTGTATATTCAAAAAAAAAAAAAAAATAGAAAAACAAAATTAGCTGTAACACGGTTTAAGTGAAATTAAATTTTAAAATTATTAAAATCCGAAAATACTGTTTAAAAATGTTTTTTTAAAAAAATGGAATTAGAGGAAACTGCAGAGCACCATGAGATTCGGGTGATAATTGTAGTGGTGGTCAAGAAGATTCAAAAAGTATATTAAAGATTCATTTAAGTTGGACATAATTTACCCAGTTTATATACTTCCATATAGGTGTCCTATGTGACTATGTCAATTGTCAAATAATATGAACTCAAAATTGACAATCTAGAAATCTAGAAACTTTGTACACGCGATGGGAAAATATGATCCAGTTCAGCTACGTAGCTACGACTGATTTCTACCATTCGCAAAGAAGCGAAGAGTGTAAAGTTGCAGCGTGTTTGGCGAATTTAAGGATGTCACGAGAGGAGAGGAGATAGGCAGTAAATAATTCAAAAAATAAATAAATAAATAAATAACGAGAAAGTCAAAGTCAACCTTATGATTGGCAATTCTTTTCTAACGAAGCGGGCTTTGTTTGTTTATTCATTCAACTATTCAACTGAAACGAAACTGTCCAGGTCTTGGGAGAGTTGGAGTTGAACTTCTCACACCGTGACACCCTCGGTGGCTCGGTGTCAGTGTGTCAGCAACATGTCACCCTTCGCTGTGCCTGTACATATATGCTTCCATTTATTTATTTTATTTTTTCTATTTAATTATGTTCAATATATACTTTTTGTGATTTATTTAAATGTCTTTTTTTTTTTTTTTTAAAGTAAGTTAGTTAGAAATCTTTTCATAAATTCATCCAACTTTTATTTAAATTTATATTCAGTTTTTTTTTTTTTTTTTTTTAATAATTTGCAAGAAAATGATTGATGGAGAAAATTAAATTATTTAATATATATATATAATAATTAAAGAAAGATCTGGTAGGAGTTTTGTATAGACGTTTGTGATTATATTCTCTATTTGTAACGATTTATCTTTCTGATTAATTAGTCATAAAATAGTAAAAATAAATAGGTCTATAAGTCAATAAGTGTTGTTTTGCATATAACTGAAATAACAAGTGTTGTTTTACGTGCAATTGAAATGGCATTTTCCTGTATAGAAGGTTCTTATGGTTCTTACGGTTCTTATATTTTATAGGTCATTCAATATCGTCTATTGACTTTTGTCAATTCCAATGATCCATTTTTGATGTGAAATTGTTAAAATATCATTGATAAATTATTATTATTTTATTTAAAATATTAATTAAAAATTAAAATTAGTAAAAAAAAAAAATCCTTCAAAATTCTATCATTTTATTTCTTTCATTTTCTAACTCCCCATACGCCAAAGATTCAGATTCCAAAAATCAACTTCATATTTATCAACCCAAACATCTAACTTCGTGTTCCTAACTTTATCTGCTTTGTCTTTTTTCGCCCAAACTTTCAACCTCATCGCCCAAACATTTCTTCTTAACTTCATCGTTCAAAACTCAAAAACTTCACTGTCCAAAATCCAACATCTCCCTCAACTAGCAAACAATTTTGATTTTTTGTGCAATTTTCCCTGTTATTTATTAGCCACCTATTTATTTACACCAAAAGTGCCTAAGTGGGATTGAATTGAAAGGAAGCAAGAGAATCAAGCCCAATAGACTTAATTGAAATTTAGCCCATTTTAGAATGGGCTTGGTGGGCTTGGTCACTTGTAATTGTTCGATTAAACATAGTATATATGATTTTACCACAAGTGAGGATATTTACACCCCTCACTAACCATACGTACACCACAAATCTATAAATGTTCAAAATTTCAACATTACCCTTATATTAAATTATTAATATTTTAATTATTTTAAGTTACGAATTATACTAGATTTAAAAATTAATAAAGAAAAAAAAAATCTAAAAGTTGGAAAAAAGGCCACTGCCTTCTTTCAAGCCTAAAAGGATGAAAAGGGGGTTAATGCCTCATCCTTAGATCGGAAAAAATGGAGGCAGTAGCCTTCTCCATCAAAAGCAATAAGAAAGCCATCCTCCTCCCAAATCTCGTTTGGTTCCTCCCGTTTTATATATATTTTATTAATTTAATTATTTATAATTTATTTCCTTTTAATAGTTTTTTAAAATCAAAAGGAAAGTATTTCAAAAAAAAATAATAAAAGAAAGGACATAATTGGTAATGTGTGTGATGTACTTACAAGATATAAGTTTTTAAATTTTTTTGATGGAATATCTATACAAAAAGAGGTGTTCATACAGTTTTCCGACAGTTTTCCAAGGACATAAATATTGCAACTCTTTTGCCACCTTTATTTTGCCGTAGATATTACCTCCTACTCTCCTAGGCTCCTAAATACAAGCATAGGGTCTTTCAAAAAAAAAAAAAAAAAACACAACGACAACGACAACAACAACAAAACACAAGCTTAGGAAAAAAAAAAAAACATAGCCAGATTTTGAAAACATCAAACTTCAAACCCATTAAATTCAGGCCTTTTGTATTTTGGATTTAGATTCCCTCATTGCCTCACCTTTTTCTCACATTATTCTCACCTAAATCAACGGTCTTGATTAATTCTATTTTTGATAGAGTAAAGATATAAAAAAAAAAATTAGAAATAGTACAATTCATTGATTTGTTATATTATATACGTAATAATAGATTATGGAGGTAAGGACAATTAAAGTGAGGAGATGATTCATATCCTTTTGTTTCCAATCATAACGAATCTTATATATATATATATATATATCAATTTCGATGCAACAACTGGAACCTAACATTGTTAGATCGAATGAGTGACTTTTACCGGGGAAAATGGATTTCATGGAACTTGTTAAATAAAATAAATTAAGGAAGTGTAAAGGAAGCTAGCGTTGATTGAATAAATTTATACGATTTTTTTAAAAAAAAAAGTCAATGTCACCATAACTATTCAAATATGATATAATTTTATAAGATTAGGATCTCGCAGCCGTCAAATTCAACATTTTAATCTCATATATTGATTTAGTAAAAGATTCTTCCACTATAAGTGATATTCAGCCCACCTAATTTTTTTTAGGTATCAATTCAGATCCAAATTCACCACCATTTTTTTTTATTTATTTTTATTTTATTTTATTTTTTATTTTATTTTATTTTATATATATATATATGTTTCAAGAATTTTAATTATTTTCACTTTGCAACGACAACAACGATAGCTATTTTGATATATTTTGATTTGATAAGTTAACTTGTTTACAGCATCACATAAATGCAAGAAGTAACCAATCATGCGTTGGTGTGAGTGGTTCGGCGCTCTCATCCCTTAAGCAAGGTCGTGGGTTCAACCCCCCTTGTGAACGGAGCTACACATATTGGGAGCACTTTACCCCTTAGTGGGCCGACCCGGTGCGAGTCCGGATTAGTCAGGGTGTGGTCTGGGCTGATTGCACCGTATGGTGGATCCGCTCCACCCGGAAACCGGATGGTGTAAACCAAAAAAAGAAATGCAAGAAGTAGATCATAAACAGTTATAGTGGTACACTATATTTTATATGTAGAAAAATGGAAATAAGTTATATTATTAAATAACTATTATAGTTATGGATTGTGTTAAAACTTAAAACATATGTTTTTTTTTTTTTTTTTTCTAAATAATACAAATTGAATTATGAGTTGACAATAAGACTTATCGAAATAAGCAAATACGTGTACGTGTAGTGAGATTTGATTCCGACTTCAACCTTAAAAAATAAAACTTAAACCCGCAACCTGAGTGTAAAAGTCATACAACTCAACCAAACCAATATTCCTTCAAAAAAAAAAAAAAAAAAAAAACCAAACCAATATTAGTCCAATAACGGAATCTTAATACGTGTGGATGTGATCTACTATTAAGATATCAGCCACATTGCTAATTCTGGACCTTTCGATTTAAGTTGTTTAGCTTCATCCATTGATGTTGAAATGTTGAATAATGGCGAACACCATGCCCTAAAAGTCTGCCTATTGCTTGGCCAATTGTGGAAGTGCTTCAATAAGTTCGGGCTCAATCAATTTATAATTGCATCATCTATCGTAGGAATATTGATTACTATATATATTCATCAGATATATAGAAACATTTCTCTATTATAACATATATATATATCTATTATACAATATTTGTGTTTTGTATGGCTACGAGAGTTATGAATTTTCAAAATTTTATTTTTTCTAAGCCACTCATATAATTATACAAAAAACTTGTATAGTATCATGACCCGGCAAGAAAATATCTATGCTATGAAGTCCCTTCTGATTTTATATTATTAGGAGTTAGGACCCACATAATTGTCGATTGTTAATAAATAATAATAATGCAATGTAAGAAGGTGACAGAAGAAGATATTATGATTTATGAAATCTTGAGTTTGGGATTAATGGACAATCTTCCTCTTTGAAATTTACATGATGGATAAATTGAAATTGTGATTATTCAAAAGTCAAAAATGATAAACAGCGTTACAGTTACGTAAGTCATGAAGTAATGGCACAAATTTTCAATTATTTCTCCTTATATTATATTTAGTTATGTAAAAATTTATTATGACAATTATAGATGCATACTAGATAGAAAATTCATAAATATTTATAGGTCAAACAATAATACATAATATATTTAATTAATTTTAATGATAACCCAAATTAAACAAAATTAACATCTATGTTGTAAATTCAAATGTCTTAAAAGGTATCAAAAACGAATATAACAATCAATTATTATTGTTTTTGTATTCTTTCGGAAGAAAAAAAAAACAACCAATTAAAAGACACATTATATTGGTGCTGTTAACCCTTTATTTTATATGCGATTTCGCGTATAATTTAAGGGGCATTGGTGCTATTAACCCTTTATTTTATATAAGAGTATGTGCAAATAATTTCCTTTATATTAGCCCTAAAAGCACAATTAATGCATTTGATGATAATATTAACACTAAATGGTAATAAACCATTGATGGCGTAACAATTATTACATTATAATTTCAATTTTTTCTTAAAATACAATAATTTTTTTTGGAAATATTACACTACTATATAAATTTGGGTTATATATATATATATATATATTTATAAGAGAACTCGAACTGCAACCTCATGGTACATGTGTAATGAGTTTACCACCGAACCAACCTTATCTCATTAAAATACAATAATTTGTTTTATCTAAATAACATAGACTAATGTCACTAATTAAATGCATCGTGATGCACAATATTACATATTTAAATCATGCTATAAAATAATATTTCCTATCACATTACATAAATAATAAATTATACTATTATAGATGATACATCTATACACAAACTCTAGATCACATCTACACGAGTAAAGCAGTATGAGCCAACGGTGGTGTAGCTCAGCTAGTAGATAGATGAACTTGGGGCTTGGACAAATAACTCACAAATTAGCGGTTCGAATCCTACCAATGATGAAAAGCTTTTAAAAAATGCTTGATCCAGAATTAATAAATATTATAAAATAAAATAAAAATAATAATAATGTATATAATAAAAAATAAATAAATAAATAAATAAAAGCAATATTATAATGACACATATAAACAAAGGAAAAAACAGAAAGTTGATATAATCATATAATGAATACGCAGCCATAACGACATAGATGAATTACACGTCATCATGCACGTCATGAGTGGTAGAGACGTAGACGTAGAGTGATAGTAGAGCCCATACAGCAAGGGCCAAGTGTATGATGGAATATTGACTAATAAATAAAACGGATATTATTAAAAATCACCCTCTACTTTGTATTATTCGCTCAAATCCAACATCTAGTTTTATTATTAGTCAAAAACCACATTCAGTTAACTTTGGTTAATATTTCTAACCAAAATACCATTCTACCCTTCTATTCTAAAATAAAAATAAAAAGTTTAAAAAATTAATTAAAAGAAAACAACAACAACAACAACAACAACAAAGAAAAAAAAAATTAGTGGAGATCAACAATTTTTTTAAATAAATAAAAATTTATTTTTTTAAGCACCAATACCAGATCCACCAACGAAACTCCAAGGAAGGGAGAGGTTGAAACCTCCCCTTCCACGGTGAACAAAGCCACAAACAATCCACGGTGATTAGTTCACGATGAACGTTCTTAACCACTATACCGTCGGCCAAAAGCACCCCAACCACCACCCCCAAAATCCATCCACCACCACCATCCACCCTTTAGTTCCATGGAAAGGGGAGGCTAGCGCCTCCTCCATTCGTGACAAATGGGATCGCCGTGAACAAGGGGCGGCTCAAATAGGATTTTGATATCAATTTTTTTTAAAAGTTTTTAATATTATTTTTCTATCAATATTATTTATTTCATTAGTTGCTTACTATTTTAACCTAGGTAACCTAACGAAAAATTTAATTGCTAACTATTTTAACCTTGGTAACCTAACAAAAAATTTAAATTTTTAACAATAGTGTATATTGGATAATAAGTTAAAAAGAAGAGTGGTGTTTAGCTAATAATGAAAGTAGATGCTGACCTTTGGCGAATAATGCAAACTAGAGATCAATTTTTAATAATATCCTATTTATTATATATTAGTCCGACCATAAATCGAATCTCTGGTTCATTTAACATCCACGGATCCACCCCTCCCCGTCTTCCGTCTCAAGTCTCAAGTCCCACATCCCACAATCATAGGACTTTGGACATGGCTCGCCTAACACCAGTTTCCTTCACCATCTTGTTACTATGCTGCGTGTATGCCTCCGCAGCATCAACCTTCGACGATTCCAATCCCATCAGATTGGTATCGGACGGTCTTCGTGACTTCGAGGCTTCTCTTCTCCAAGTCGTCGGCCATACTCGTCATGCTCTCTCTTTTGCTCGTTTTGCTCACAGGTCTTTTCAATAACAAAATTAATAATTAAAAACAAATCATCCACTCTCCGATTATATCGGCATTCTTCGGTCTTTATTTTATTTTTATTATTATTATTGTGTTTTGTTTACAGGTATGAGAAGAAATACGAGACTGTTGAGGAGACGAAGCTCCGGTTCGCGATTTTCTCGGAGAATTTGGATTTGATCAGATCCACAAACAAAAAAGGCCTATCTTACACTCTCGCCGTCAATCGTAAGTTTTTTTTTTCGTCCTGGAATAATATTAGCCGTCGGATTAGAAGATACAGAGATCTGATTAGTCTGTTATAAGTCTGAGAGCGATAAGTCCTCTGATCAGGTCTAGGTCTTAATTCTTAGCATGACCGACCAGTGAGGAATTTCTTCACGTGCGTGTTTGCTATCAGCTGTTGTTCGATCAGCTTTCCTATTGGTCTGCTCACAGTCCAATCACACTTTGACATGTTGGCATATGCATTAAGAATTATGTTTTGGACCCTCATCTTCCTAAAAATTATCTAGAGTGCTTGATTTTCTAATACTTTGAAGAAAACATATGATTTATAGGTTTAATGGCTGAAATTATCAAATGAAGGTCATGTTAGCGCTATTTTTTTTTTTTTTTATATATTAACAAATCAAAACTTAAATATATAATTCGTATTTATTATTTCTAAGTGGTTGTGCACTACCCTTCAATTATGTAATAGGGGTTCGAGTGTTACCGTTAAATCGTATAAATGTTATATTTCATATATATATATATGTGTGTGTCGAAAAATAAATATAACCATTTTATTCACTCTTGTAATTCTTAACTTGTGCCCACGTATTAACGTTTCCCATTTATTATTATGATGATACAGACTTTGCTGACTGGACTTGGGAAGAGTTCCAAAGACACAGGTTGGGAGCTGCACAAAACTGCTCAGCGACCACAAAGGGAAATCACAAGCTTACCGATCACGTCCTTCCTCAAACGGTAATCTAATGCCTTTCTACTATCAATTTTTTTTTTTTTTTTTTTTTTTTTTTTTTTTTTTTTAACTTTAATTATTAACAGTAAGACATTTTACTTTCAATGATGTTATGGAACTAGTTCTTGAATTTCCATGATATAATTTGGGAGGCCTCTGCCTAGTTGATACTTAATACTGATAAGGGCTCCCCACTAAATTTGATTTGTGTGAGATTTGGAACCCAAAAACTCTTCTAAAATGACAAAAGATCTTACTAGCTAAGCTAGTTATTATAGTGGGTTCAATAGTTTGTAATAGTGGGATGTATGTACAGAAAGACTGGAGAGAAAGTGGAATAGTGAGCCCTGTCAAAGATCAAGGCCACTGTGGATCTTGCTGGACATTCAGGTTAGCTAGAATTTGACTAATTATATTCAGAAATAAGAAAAAGATTCTCAACTTGAATATTTATTTATCAATTGCAGCACTACTGGAGCTCTTGAGGCTGCTTACCACCAGGCATTTGGAAAGGGAATATCTTTGTCAGAACAACAGCTTGTGGACTGTGCCCAAGCTTTCAATAACTTCGGTTGCAGTGGTGGGTTGCCTTCCCAAGCCTTTGAATATATCAAATTCAATGGCGGTCTTGATACCGAGGAGGCTTATCCCTACACTGGAAAAGATGAGGCATGCAAATTCTCATCTGAAAATGTTGGTGTCCAAGTTCTCAACTCTGTCAACATTACCCTGGTAAGACTCATGCCCAACTTTCCTAAATGCACTTGATGTGAATTGAGAGTTGTCAAATTTTGGTTTATGGATGTCTCCTGATATACACAAACAAATGCAGGGAGCCGAAGATGAATTAAAACATGCAGTTGCATTGGTTCGACCAGTGAGTGTGGCATTTGAGGTAGTAAAAAGTTTCCGATTTTACAAAGGAGGAGTTTTTACATCCACCACATGTGGCTCTACTCCCATGGTTAGTATTACATGGAAGTTTTGACATGTCAAAAGTAAATGAATGTTATTCTTATAATTTCTTCAGGATTGTTCTAATTTCTCCAAGTTTATATGCAGGATGTGAACCATGCTGTTCTTGCAGTTGGGTATGGAGTTGAAGATGATGTCCCATATTGGCTCATTAAGAACTCTTGGGGAGACAGCTGGGGTGACAATGGCTACTTCAAGATGGAGTTTGGGAAGAACATGTGCGGTAAGTTTCCCACTAATTCCAGATCTTCTTGAGATATATTAACTGATCAGATCATTGATAATGTCAAGCCAAGATGACCTGAAACCGGAGAAATATAATTCATTTACATAGAGAACAAAACTACAAATGAAATTTGGAACTTCATACTGATGTTGATGATTTGGTTATAGGTGTTGCAACTTGCGCATCATACCCTGTAGTCGCGTAGTGTGTTTCTGAAGAAATTCTTGGCTCCATGACGTCATTTGGTGCATCCCTTCATGTTAAAGGTCCTGGTGTGACATACAAAATAAGGTCCAAGACAAGAAAGACATTTATGTATCTATAATGGTTGGGTGTAATGTGGAATTTATAGACTTGATATTGCATTTCCAAGAATATTGTGTATATAATTTGTTCATGAGTCATGGCCAAATCTGCCTTGTCTGTTGGGTGGCAATTCATGCGCTTCCCTGGCTACTTATGACTTATTTATCTTTCGTTTAACTGTAAAACACAAATTACTGGACCCGAACCAGCTAAATATTTGTTTCATGCTCATGCAACGGACTTTATGTGAAAGGAGAATATAACGGTCAGAAAAGCAAATCCAAACATGGTGAAAGGAGAAAGAAAAGGGCCAAAAGGCATACAACTTTCTCTGGAATCAGATCCACATGAAAAATTATACACTTTGATATTACAGGAAATTGATACAAAATTATATCGATCCATCAAAGCCTAGCAGAAACTGCTGTATTATTAAAGAATACAATAAAATCATGCTTCTGCCCCATAATATTTCGATTTCATCTGTTTCTCCATTTCTTCATCCTATTCAGAGAATATGCATTTATTGAAAGTTTCTCTATACCAGTGGTGCACCATCTGCACAATGTGGGAAGATGAATGTCCTGAACAAATATTTGAACTACCCAAACAAAAACAGATCAAACATCCAGCTAAACCTTTTCATGTCTCCACTTCCATGTCTGCAAATAACATCAGACGCAAAAATTTGCAAATTCTAGAATCTAGATGGTAACTGCTAGCACTCAAAGGATCTTCTCTGAAACAAGATGCAAAATTTTCCTCATGTAATCTCTAGTATCTGAGTTGTCAAGCCAATCGATCAACTTCTATTCCCATATGAAGTTCAGAAAGCCTTAAAACTCTGAGGGTATCCTAACCTGCTGAGAATGAGTGAGGGCTCAATAGCATTCAGGATCCAACCAATATTTGGTAAACATGCATTCGTTGCCAGCCTGCAAGTCCATAGACACGAGAAAAGTGTTAAGAGCTTAATAACATACAAATTAGAGTATAACAGGTGCAACTTAACACGAGTCCCTTGTAGATAAATTGTGAATTTCATAACATCATTTGAAACCTTGATGGAGATGACAGGCACCCCCACTTTTCAGGATTTTCTAATCTCAATTACCTATCAAGTCTGTTATGAACTTCTGCACATGATCAATGATAAAATCTAAGACAGCTCCAAATCATTTAATAAAAATATACAGTTAGAAAGTCAAACCCATGGACTCTTTTATGGATAGAAATAGAAAACTATTTATTAAACAGTTTCATTATCGGAGAACAAACAGTCCACCAACAAACAAAACAATCATATAAAATCAACTAGAAACTCAATTAACAGCTATTCATAAATAAAACAGCAGTATCTCAATTAGAGTGAACAAACAATACAATATGTCCTAATCACTTAAGAACAGAATCCACAAAGACACCCAACTCATACTCTATCCCACAATGAGTCCACACTCTCCAGAAAATTAAATTCTGCAACTCCTACTCCTCCATAACATCAAGTCACCATCAGTACAATTTCATAAAATAAAAGAATTTTTCTCTACTTCTAAAGCACAATGTCTCTGAATGAACATTGCAACAAAGTCTTTATTAATAAATCAAATATTTTAAACAGAAGTAACATGCAGAAAATGAACAGTAATATACAAGCTCAACAGAATCAGCACAAATTTGGAAGTGTGTCATTTAGGAGAATTGGTGTTTGGAAGTGTGTCATTTGGGAGAATTGATGTTTCAAGTCTCACTTAAGTACATGGATAAAATACTTACAGCTATCTCATTTGCGCTCCAAGCTGATATGCTGCATTGATGCATGATGGTGGAAAGACTGTACACAAAAAATGGGTTCTCAATGCAAAATCCAAAGGCTTGAAAGCCTTTCTCTTAAGCAGCCACGGGAATACTAGTACTTGTACATGTATGAATTGCTTTCTTTGAAGATGAAAAACCCAAGTTCAGGTCCTCTGATGCTATTCGCATAATGCGAAAGGCTTCATTAGACATCCCAGACTTCAAAAGGCAAGATATCAATGAATTCACGGTAATATTATCAGGAGCACAACCAATTGCCAACATCTTATTAAAAATGCTAATAGCCTCAAACATTCTTCCCTTCACACAATGCCCAATAATTAAAATGGTAAATGTCACTTTATCAGGTTTGCATCTCTTCTCCTCCATCTCTGTCAGAATTGCATTCGCCTCATCCACATTACCAGCCTTGCAAAACCCATCAATCACAGGGTTGTAGATAAATGGTTTAGGGATTATATCACCCCACTTTAATTCCCATAAAAACTGGCGAGCCTCATTTAGTCTATTGTCCTTACAGAGAGCATTAATAAGAATAGCAAAAGTGTAAACATTTGGAGACAAGTTTCTTGCCTTCATCTCATCCCAAAGCTTTAAACCTTGATTCACCTGTCCATTTCGACAATATCCATCAATTAGGGAGGTGAAAGTAACAACATCAGGAATCCAACCACGGGATAGCATCCTCTCACACATGGATTCAGCTGAAACCATGTCACCAGCCTTACCAAAGCCATCAATTAAAACATTATAAGTTACAACATTGGGTTCAATAAGAGTGCTAATCATCTCATTATATAAATTAGACGCCTCCCCCATCTTACCTAACTTGCAATATGCTGACATAACCGATGTGTAAGTCACGGCATCCGGTAAAAAGTCACTTCTTAACTGAACTTCCTTCAATAACTTGTGTCCTCTATCTACCTCATTTACCTTACACATTCCACCTATAAGTGTGTTATATGTAACCACATCAGGAGAACAACCAACACTCCCCATATCATGGAAAAACTCAAAAGCCATATTAGTTTCTCCTATCTTGCACAAACCTCGGATCAGAATGTTGAAAGTCCAAGTATCTGGACGGGAATACAATCCAATATGCTCTTTAAACATGCGAACGGCCTCGTCTACTCTATTCATTTTAACCAAAAGATTCAACAAGCTATTGTATGTGATAGTATCCACAGTAACTTCTTCCGAATGAAGCTGAGAAAGCAATCTCTTACCATCATCAATTTTTCCTACTTTCATGAAAGATGAAACCAAAAATTCTATAAGTTGACTATTATGCAAATGCCCATCACTCCTCATACAATCAAATACCATTTTCGCCGAATCAAGTAGACCTATCCCACATAAAGACCTTATAAGCAAATTGTAAGTCTTGAAAGAATGATTAAGACTCAAGTTCACTCTACTGAACTCCAAGAACTTCAATCCCAAGTTCGGATCATTTAACCATTTAATTACTTCAAACGACACCAAAGGAGTCAAATTCCTACTCAAATAGCCCACACAAGTATCCAAACAACAATGACGACGAATAAATAGAGTACAAACAACTTTAACAAACCACAACTCGGGACTATGTCGATGGTTTACCTCTCTGTCATTAAAGGGGCGAGATCCTCTGGAGGCAAAACTGTGCAAATGGGCAATGCCTATCACACTGCATAATTTGTAGATCTCATCTGCTTCACTGCAGGCATAATAATATAGAGAAAATTAACTACCATTGACAAAATGATACTAATCACTCTATCCAGTACAAAGATGTATATTTCTTGTGTATAAGAAAATTAGCAAAAATGATATATAGTACTAATCATAGCACTTGGATAAAGTTGCAAGTAACTTCAATTAAGCACTTGGAAGTAGAAATGACCGACAAAAGGGGGCATTGATCAGTTAAAAAAGCCATTCCAAGACATTGATGATTGATCAATAATGCATAAAATTATAAAAACAACAAAAATTAATTTTATAGTGACTGTTTCGGGAAGCAAAGAATTCTAATAAATTCATTGCAAAACAAACACTCAAAGAGTAAAAAATTCGAATTTCTACATTATAATAACCAAAACAAGATATTCCAAAAGCTAATTTTTTAGCTACAAAATCATCACTAAAAACTATAGCAGAAACCCAAATATTAGTGAGAGAGAATCCATAAGAATACGTACGTGGAAGGAATTGGTTCTCCATACGTGAATGTGGACATGCCTTGTCGTTGCTTGTGCTTAGGGTTTGCAGAGCAAATTACATATACACGCCCAAGACGTTTAATTGTCTTACAAAACTGGCACATCTTCTTCACTGATTAGCGTACCTTCATGACTACTCAAAATCAAAGTTAAGAAGCCGTCAAAATTTAAGAAGGAGCTTTGCAGGTAATCTTCTTCTCTGGTAATTAGAGAAGGGGCTGCTACATCCAAATACGCTTGTATTGCTCTGTTCAACACCAACAAAAATCAGATAAATATAAAAATAATTTCTTTTAAAAAAACAACATATAAGAGCTTTAATGGTTGCAGAATTTGTGTCTGTTTTTATGATTTATTTTATTTTATTTTATTATTATTATTTTTTTAATGTGAATGAGCTATAAAACAGAACCCATATATGGATTTACTTGTATTGAATATTTTCTGTTGTGTTTATAAAAATTTGAGCTGAAAATAGAGGACCCAGATATGCAAATCAGAACTCGCACATTTTCTTCACTGATGAGCGTGCCTTCGTGGCTACTCAAATCAGAACATGCCTCATGAAGGAATTAGAGAACAAAACTGCACATCCTATAAGGAAGACGACGACAATGAGAGAGAAAACTCACCGGGTGAGACTACGACGGTGACGGAGATGGGAAATGGTGACGGCGACCGGAGAGTTGAGAGATGAGAGGAGATGCTGCCTGTGAATTTTGAAACGGCGTGGAGATAGAGCTATGGGGGTTTCATCAGTATTTCAGAGCGAGAAAAGAGAAAAAAAAAAAAAAAAAAAAAAGCCCCAATTTTTTTTATGAATTAATTGCACAAACATCCACTAATTTTCGATGAAATTTCACTCATATGCAACCATTCCGTTTATTGCATAAATATCCCCTATAAAACGTTGACCAAAATGGAATGACGAAAATAACCTTACTCGAAATTATCAATCCCCCGAGCTTTGCCCTTTGATAAAAGGCTCCCTCTATTAAAAAAATAAAAAATAAAAAATAAAAAAATTGCTTTTGTAAGTAATTGAACCATCAACCTCTAAACTAGAGCTCATGCCTTAGCCAACTAAGCTACTCAAGCCAATTGTTAGAAGTTAATTGATTTAAATATATATATCTATATATAATTACAGAATGCATATACATATAGTTACATAATTATATTTTAAGGCTTAATTGCACAAAAGATTTGAAATCTTTTTCTTTCCATAATTTAAACAGATTTAAAATAATTATTTTCCTTTTTTCCTAATTTTTTTTCTTCATAAATTTGTTTTCATATATTATTATTAAATATGAATTTATTTTAAAATATATATTATATATGGGTTTATTTTAAATTATATAAACAGATTTAAATTATTTTTAAGGTTTAATTGCACAATATATATTTTAAATAAATTGTAAATAAATTATAATAACCAAAACAAGATATTCCAAAAGCTAATTTTTTAGCTATAAAATCATCACTAGAAACTATAGCAGAAGCCAGAAACCCAAATATCAGTGAGAGAGATTCCAAAAGAATACGTACGTGGAAGGAATTGGTTCTCCATACGCGAATGTGGACATGCCTTGTCGTTGCTTGTGCTTAGGGTTTGCAGAGCAAATTAAATATACATGCCCAAGACGTTTAATTGTCTTACAGAACTGGCACATCTTCTTCACTGATGAGCGTACCTTCATGGCTACTCAAGATCAAAGTTAAGAAGCCGTCAAAATTTAAGAAGGGGCTTTGCAGGTAATCTTCTTCTCTGGTAATTAGAGAAGGGGCTGCAAGACCCAGATACGCTTGTATTGCTCTGTTCAACACCAACAAAAATCATATAAGTATATAAATAATTTAAAAAAAAAAATAAAAAAAAAAAAATAAAAAAAACATATAAGAGCTTTAATAGTTGCAGAATTTGTGTCTGTTTTTATGACTTTTTTATTTTATTTTATTTTATTTTATTTTATTTATGTGAATGAGCTAAAAAACAGAACCCAGATATGGATTTACTTGTATTGAATATTTTCTGTTGTGTTAATAAAAATTTGAGCTGAAAATAGAGGACCCAGATATGCAAATCAGAACTCGCACATTTTCTTCACTGATGAACGTACCTTCATGGCTACTCAAATCAGAACATGCCTCATGAAGGAATTAGAGAACAAAACTGATTCACATCAGGAAGACGACGACAATGAGAGAGAAAACTCACTGGGTGAGACGACGACGGTGACGGTGACCGGAGAGTTGAGAGATGAGAGGAGATGGCCGCCAGTGAATCGTGAAACGGCGTGGAACAGAGAGATGGAGCTATGGAGGGTTTCAGTCTTTCAGAGTGAGAAAAGAGAAAAAAAAACCCAATTTTTTTTTTTATGAATTAATTGCACAAACATCCCCTAACTTTCGATGAAATTGCACTCAAAATGCAACCACTCCGTTTATTGCACAAACATCCCCTATAAAACGTTGACTAAAAGGGAATGACGAAAATACCCTTACACGAAATTATCCATTCCCCCCGAGCTTTGCCCTTTGATAGAAAGCTCCCTCTATTCTCTGTAACAGAGAGTCAACCACTAAAACCCTTTGACGTTTGACCTCTAATTAAAAACAATAATTGCTTTTGATTGGAATTGAACCTGTAACTGCTAAACTAAAGTTCATGCCTTAGCCAACTAAGCTACTGAAGTTCATTGTTAGAAGTTAATTGATTTAAATATATATCTCTATATATAGTTAATATGTATATATGTGTATATATATATTTTTTTTTTTTTTTTTTTTTTAATAATTTGTCAACCCTTAGAGAGTTACGTTAAACAAAAATGAACTCAGAATACAAACGAAAAACAAAGCAACAAAGCTAAATAAAACAATCATATACAAAGAGTGAAACTAGAATTGAGAGGGGCCGCGCGAACGCAGGCCCCCACAGCAACAAATAATGACGTAGACTCTGCCACTTGGGCAGATCTTAGGCTGATGCACTTCCAGAGTGCAATGGAAGCCACCTGCCTAGGCCATAAGCCTTCTCGATCGCTCATAGACCCCGTCCAGGTAAGTATATGTGTATATATATATAGTTATATAATTATATTTTAAGGCTTAATTGTACAAAAGAATTGAAATCTTTTTCTTTTCCTAATTTAAACAGATTTAAAATAATTATTTTTCTACTGTTTTCTTATTTTCTTTTTCTTTTTTATAATTTTTTTTTTATATATTATTATTATATATGAATTTATTTTAAAATATATATTATATATAGGTTTATTTTAAATTATATGAACATATTTAAATTAATTTTAAGGCTTAATTGCATAATATATATTTTAAATAAATTCATATTTAATAATAATATATAAAAACAAATTTATGAAAAAAAAAAAAAAGGAAATAAGAGAACAAAAGGAAAATAATTATTTTAAATCTGTTTAAATTATGGAAAGAAATAGATTTCAATTCTTTTGTGTAATTAAACCTTAAAATATAATTATTTTCTATATATATATATATATTTATATCTATATCTATATTAATGGAACCTCATATTGATACGTGTCGTCGACTCGTCGTGTGGTGGCTTTATCATTAAATTTTTATTAATTAATTATTTGAACTCTTCATGTATCTTCTTTTTAAACCATTCGCAACAAAACATGATAACAATTAATAAAAACAATAATTCAATTAATTAAACTTTTTTAAAATGTATTCTCTTAATAGCTATTATCATGATCAATAATAAAACATCAAAACCCCATCATATTCTCCTTTAAATATTAAACCACATAATTATAATAACCAAAAGCCCTCTCATCTTCCTCAATTTTCTCTATAAAAACCACCCAAAATCTCACATTTTCTCCATCTCATTTCAATGACTCTTCTTCACAGATAAACTCAAAAACACATGAATGGTGGGGTATTATATGGTATTTGGAGATGAGAGTAATTTCTATAGATTTTTTTAATATTTGGTTGAATAATTTTAATCTTTATTATTATTATTATTATTATTATTATTTTGTTATGATGATTGCCAAAAATGCCTCTTGCAAAAAGCCTTATATCATTCTCGGGTATCATTTTCTTATATTTTTGTTTATTGTTTATTTAATTTTTTTAGGAAACCTTTTAGTAGTTAAAAAGGTAATTTTGAATTGATTATTGCTGTGGCATATTTTGGTATCTTTATCATGTTTGTTTTGGTTAACAAAACTTGAAACAATGAATTTTAACTTCGACGGACTTGGATCAATTAGCTATTCGGTAAGGCTAGCATCCCGCTTATCACCACCAATGCAGAAAATCGATGGACCGGTTGAGATTTATGCGGTGCTCTATACTTATGAATGATGGATTCGATAGACAGACTACTACTACAGATAAATATTAGGGTTATATTCTTCGGTTCTAAGTCTAACAATGTATTGCCTCTTTAAAAAAAAAAAATTGTATCTACCCGATTTCCGGGTATCCAATACCCAGATTTTTTTAAAAAGGAAATGTACACATATTTTTTTATATATAGTTTTTTAACCTTTAGAATGTATTAAATACATTATGATTATTTCCAAAAATGGGTGCATTGATGCATGATGGTGGAAAGACTGTACACAAAAGATGGGTTCTCAATGCAAAATCGAAAGGTTTGAAAGCCTTTCTCTTAAGCAGCCACAGGAATACCATTACTTGTACTCATATGAATTGCTTTCTTCGAAGATGAAAAACCCAAGTTCAGTTCCTCTGAAGCTATACGCATAATGCGAAAGGCTTCCTTAGGCATCCCAGACTTCAAAAGGTAAGATATCAATGAATTCACAGTAATATTATCAGGAGCACAACCAATCGCCATCATCTTATTAAAAATGCTAATAGCCTCAAACATTCTTCCCTTCACACAATGCCCAATAATTAAAATGGTAAATGTCACTTTATCAGGTTTGCATCTCTTCTCCTCCATCTCTGTCAAAATTGCATTCGCCTCATCCACATTACCAGCCTTGCAAAACCCATCAATCACAGGGTTGTAGATAAATGGTTTTGGGATTATATCACTACACTTTAATTCCTGTAAAAACTGGCGAGCCTCATTTAGTCTATTCTCCTTACAAAGAGCATTAATAAGAACAGCAAAAGTGTATACATTTGGAGACATGTTTCTTGCCTTCATCTCATCCCAAAGCTTTAAACCCTGATTCACCTGTCCATTTCGACAATATCCATCAATTAGGGAGGTGAAAGTAACAACATCAGGAAGCCAACCACGGGATAGCATCCTCTCAAACATGGATTCAGCTGAAACCATGTCACCAGCCTTACCAAAGCCATCAATTAAAACATTAAAAGTTACAGCATTGGGTTCAACAAGAGAGCTAATCATCTCATTATATAAATTAGATGCCTCCCCCATCTTACCTAACTTGCAATATGCTGACATAACCGATGTGTAAGTCACGGCATCCGGTAAAAAGTCACTTCTTAACTGAACTTCCTTCAATAACTTGTGTCCTCTATCTACCTCATTTACCCTACACATTCCACCTATAAGTGTGTTATATGTAACCACATCAGGAGAACAACCAACACTCCCCATATCATGGAAAAACTCAAAAGCCATATTAGTTTCTCCTATCTTGCACAAACCTCGGATCAGAATGTTGAAAGTCCAAGTATCTGGACGTGAATACAATCCAATATGCTCTTTAAACATGTGAACTGCCTCATCTACTCTATTCATTTTAACCAAAAGATTCAACAAGCTATTGTATGTGATAGTATCCACAGTAACTTCTTCCGAATGAAGCTGAGAAAGCAATCCCTTACCAACATCAATTTTTCCTACTTTCATGAAAGATGAAACCAAAAATTCTATAAGTGGACTATTAGGCAAATGCCCATCACTCCTCATATAATCAAATACCATTTTCCCCGAATCATGTAGACCCATCTCACATAAAGACCTTATAAGCAAATTGTAAGTCTTGAAAGAATGATTAAGACTCAAATTAACTCTACTGAACTCCAAGAACTTCAATCCCAAGTTCGGATCATTTAACCGTTTAATTACCTCAAACGACACCAAAGGAGTCAAATTCCTACTCAAATAGCCCACACAAGTATCCAAACAACAATGAGGACGAATAAATAGAGTACAAACAACTTTAACAAACCACAACTCGGGACTATGTCGATGGTTTACCTCTCTGTCATTAAAGGGGCGAGATCCTCCAGGGGCAAAACTGTGCAAATGGGCAATGGCAGCGATGGCGGAGGCTCGAACCCTTGAGGGACGGGCTATGTAGAATAGGAGGGTCATGGGAAACCCGACGCCATTAGCAGCCTCTGTTTTACACCCACGAAAGTTAACAGAACTATCTCTTGTTTGTGGACAATCTGGTTTTTTATTGGATTGTGAATCGGGTTTTTGGTTGGTGTGTTTGGTCTTCATGGGGATAGTGAGAAACTGAGTAGAAAAACCATAGCAAATCAAAATCCAGGTTGATTTAGATTTATCAACCAGAAATAAATAAAAGCAAAAACCTTTAGAGCATTCAATAATAAAAAATAAAAAAAATACTGATTCACATCCTATGAGGAAGACACCGACGATGGGAGAGAAAACTCAACGGGTGAGACAACAACGGTGATGGAATTGGGAAATGGTGACGGCAACCGGAGAGTTGAGAGTTCAGAGGAGATGGCGACGATGAGAGAGAAAACTCAACGGGTGAGATGACGACGGTGATGGAATTGGGAAATGGTGACGGCAACCGGAGAGTTGAGAGTTCAGAGGAGATGGCGACGATGAGAGAGAAAACTCAACGGGTGAGATGACGACGGTGATGGAGATGGGAAATGGTGACGGCGACCGGAGAGTTGAGAGTTGAAAGGAGATGGCTGAAACGTTGTGGAACTGAGTTGTAGCTATGGAGGGTTTCAGAGCGAGAAAAGAGATGAAAACCTATTTATTTTTTATGCATATATGTCGGGTCGGGTTTACCAAAAAACCTACCCAACCCGTCAAACGACGAGCGAAGCCGAGCCGAAAACCAAACCGGCTCCTCTTTTTCTTCTTTAACAAGTGCTGCTTTTAACAGCAAGCTCTGAAACTAAACGGTCCTCATCATGGTCATGGTCTCTCTCCCGATCCAAATCTCCATCGTCTCAAACCGATACATAATTTGAACAAACCTCCAATACAAAATTCAACAAACACCTCAGAAGATGTCAATGGAGAGACACGCTTCCTCCACCTCTCCATCTCCTGAAGATAACGCTATGTAACTTTTCGATTATTCAATTTTTTTTCTTTCAATGTATTTTCTTTATCAATTATGCTCTTTATTTGTTACCTCTTCGTAGGAATTGTTTCATTTCTTGCATTACGTTATTTGAATTTGGTATAATTTTAGGCAAAGATCGTTTTGGAGTTTGAATTCACTATTGTGACTATTTGTGATACCGTGATAGGTTTCTCGATATACTGCATGAAGCTCCTTTGTTTGGTCATCGGAAATCTAGGAGCATTTTCGGGAGTGTTGTTTACTTTATCGTATTAGTAAGTACTTGTTCAATTTTTATTTATTTATTTATTTTTATTTTTATTAATTTTGTTGGAAACAAATTGGTGAAATCTGATTGTTTTTCTATTTTAGGCAGGTTATGCCATTTTGGCTGCAGGCGCTCCATGGATATTTCATCCTATACAGAAGTTCATCCCGCCATTGCTTTGCAGTTGCGATGTTATTCTTTTAGCAGTCACAGGTTATTTTTACTAGAGCTTTACTTGACTGGATGTCTTGTTTCCGGAATCTTGATCTGCACATCCATTCGTTGCGTTATTCTATTTAGAATTTTCTTATAAGCTTTCAAGTGAAAATGTGTTCTGTATGATGTCTGCCTGTCATGAATTTGTTGCAAATGTTTTGAAACCTTGTTTATGTTAAATTACGAGTTAGTGTGATTCTTTTGAAATATGCAGAAGTCCCAGCGTATCCATGTATAGCGTTTGTGGGCTTCTCATGTGTTCTTGGAGATGTTATGCCAATTTTTTTTTTCTTTTTTTTTTTTTTGAAAGAGGATCTTTGGGATGAAGTAGACATATTATTGATCTTTATGGTTTCTTCATTTACAAAATTCTTGTGAATGATTTTGTTTTTCTTTATTTAGAAAAGAATGAGAGAGATCTTTATGACTATTATCTCACATTTTCAATAAACCTATTCATCTTTTAGCTTAGTAACTTTCTAACGCGGGATCCATCATTGATTATCGGAGGTGATAATTTCCCCGCACTTGATAATTTTCCCTTTTAGCTGTACTAGAGAGGATGATACTGTACTAGAGAGGATGATATTGTAAAGACATACCAATTTGGCAATTTCTGAATTATTATTTAGTCATTAACTAAATTATATTTCGTGCGGGATCATTGATTATCGGAGGTGATAATTTTCCCGCACTTGATAATTTCCCCTTTTAGCTGTACTAGAAAGGATGGTATTGTAAAGACATACCAGTTTGGCAATTTCTGAATTATTATTTAGTCATTAACTAAATTATTGTGACCACATTATTTCACTTTGCTATCTCTTATTGATCACAATAAGTAAAGTTACCAATTCAAGATTATTGTGTGAAGGAGGCCAATTATTAGGGATTTTACATCCAGTTTCACCTAATCTTTCAATACAAATTCTAAAAACTTTTATATATGTATCACCTCAGGTTATAGTTTTGGGGTAAATCAATTTGTTAGCTATAACCAGGAATGAACAAGATAACTTTTAATTAGAAATAAATCGAAAATTAACTAACACTAGGCAGTGTTAGCTTCTCTACAATAAAAGCCTTGAAGAGTTGGCTAGAAATGAAGAAGAATAGAAGGGTAAAGCACATGTAGTGCATCTGTCTCTCATCATCTTCACCATTATTGACCAACAGAAGTAACTACTCTATGTTTGTTTCTATCTCTCTGCATGTTCATGTATGTGCAGAATAGGGTGGGAGAGTATTCATTACATCCTAATCCTTCATATTTTGTGTGTCCTGGTACCCAAATATGGATCCAAAAAGTGAAAAGTGCGGAGTAAAACATTTGCATATAGGAGATAGAATATGACTTGAAAAAAGAAAAAAAGAAGATGACATTTCTCGATTAATCATCAGCTCCATTCTATTGCCATTGTTTTTAAAATTTTATACTGATTGTTGGTTTGCATGATGACACTGGTGTTGCATCGGCAAACATGTGCAGTGCGTCAGAGGCATTGTATATTCGCCATAATTTACTAGTAAATTGTGGAACTGAGTCTTGATAACATTATTTACTTAAAATCTAATAGTCCTCTATGGGTTTTCTCTCATTCTTTTCCTGATCAACTGTCCTACAGCCTATGGTTAGTTTCACATCATATGTTCAATTATCTCTGCTATTATTTCTTATAGCTTAGCTTGGTCTCATGCATGCTGCTATTACTGTGAGTAAATTCTACTTAATTTCAAATTTCACTGTTTCAGGCATATTTCAACAGTATTTTGTTATCCAAGTCCAGAAAATTCGATTACAGGTAAATATTTATTTACTTACTTGGTTAAATGTTTATTTTAAGACTTTCTCTCACAAAGGCGTTAGACGAGTGAGAATTTCATGTTCCTCAGTTAATGATGTTCTTTAGGAGTTAAGACTTGTCCTCAGGAGAAGATTTTCATCAGGATTAAAAGACATCTTTTTATTCATTATTTATCTTTTTCATTTTTAAAGGAAAAAAAACACTTGCTGCTCTTTTTGAAAATGAAATACTTTTTGAGCGGAGGGCATGTACTATATTGTAATTGTTGTATTCATTAGATGGTGGAGTATATCTTAGGGATAAATCCGCCCCCAATCCCTAAATTCACCTTGCGGAGAGAGTCATGAACTTTTCATTTGAATCTGACTAGAAAGGTTCTTTAATGTTTATGTTCTATTGCAGTGCTGTTGAGATGTCAAGTCAGGTGGTCTCATTAGTGATTTTTTTTTTGTTGAGTTCCTCAAGTGCAATTGTGTTTTGCAGGGTTATTATAGTTTCAGTCAGAAGTTGAAGTATATTGTTCGGTTACCATTTGCCATTACTGCATATGGTATGTACATATTAATTCTTTCTTTCTCTCTCTTGATCTTAATATGTATTATGGCTTAAAAATATTTGCTTTTGTTAGGGATACATGTAAGATATAGCATATCAACTGCATTTAGCATGTCTAAATTTTACTGTTCCATAGTTGGTCAATTGTAGTTGTTCATCTTTAAAAATCATAATATGATCGTTGTAATACTAAATATATTGATTCCATGTTAGGAACTGCGGCAATGCTACTTGTCATGGTTTGGAAACCCCAGATCGGTATTCTTTCTATCTCTACATTGCTGAGGTACTCATACCACTTTATTAGAAGCTTAAGCGGCTAAGCATCTTAACATTTTGGTGTTTAAGACATGTAGCTTCTGTGAATGAAATTGTAGTCTAAAATTGATAAATAGGTTGCTGTATGGTGTTTCATAACATTAAATGGATATACAATTTTGCTCAGAAAGAATTTCTTTAGAAAGTTCATCATAAGTTTAATCAAATAATAATGTGTTGGTACCGTATACTAAGGAATTGTTGCCTGATCTTATAACCAATTTCTTTACACATAACTTCTACAAATTTTGGTGCATATATCACAAGTAAATCAGTAAATCACTATGGAAATTCTTCATTTTCAATTTAACTAAATGAATTGTCCAACTTCCAAATTTGGCTTATGTATGATTTGATTTGTAAGAAAAAAAAATGCTATATTTACTATTGGAGTTGCATATTCTGAAATGAATATTGCTGAAATATATTGCAAAATAATGAAAATCGTTAAAGGGGATGATTGGTTTAGTCAATGTTAGAGACGATTTCAATGAAACTAGAGTAGGTTAATGCGGGGGCAGCTGCAGAGCTTATATGCAGCTCCTAAACAATTCCTTTTGTCCAATTTCTTCTGCCATTTCTCTGATCAATGGATAATAATTTTCTTCTAAATCTTAATTTATATTCTTTCAGTTCCAAAAAATGTATCTTTTCAAGAAATATGCTTATTCTATCATATTTCGGGATTCTTCTTTTTTTTTTTTTTTTTTCCTTTTTGCAATTTTCGTGTCATGATATAAATATTGACCATGACATTGCAATAATAATTGTGGCATCATCCTGTCCAGTTTGTTGTTTATATTCTTTGCTTGGTAAGATTGAACTGAAAAACACTACTCCAGTGTCCTGATTTTTCCTTTTCTAGATCCACAGTGGAATATTGTTGTTACTTGTTACTTTGCCAAACTATTTATTGTTGACTGTTGTCTAATGTTACTCATTTATCTGCAGGATTATTATGTTCATTGAAGCAATATGTGCTGGTTCCTTTATGAGTGCCTATATAAGTGAGTTTTAATATTTGTGAGTGGCTGAAGAATTAAATTAGTGCAATGCATGCTGATGACTGAGTTGGGAAAATGCTTTAAATTCAGTATATGTGGTTAATTTTTTTTATGAAATTAGGTTAAAAAAATTTACCTGAGAAATTCTTGAGTTCTGTGGACCAGCACATATAAAATTACAGGAGGCATGCATTTAAATGATTGATGGTAATTTGTTGTGATGTGATACTTTTCTTGGCATAAGGTATCCTTTTATATGCCACACCACTGTATTTTTGCTTTTGATAATCTGTCATACCAATGTATGTTAGTTTGATGTTGACATACAGATCTTTGCTCATAAATTAACATTGTAATGGAGATAATATGTTCTATTTGTCCTAATTACACATTGATGTTTTTTCATGCATGTCTTGTGCTTGCAGGTTATGTACATCAGTACAATTCATTAAATTCTCAGCCTGACGTTTTGAACTCATTGTATTCTCCCCTTCAGCCATCAAGTACTTTGGAAGGTTTGAGGTAGTCAAACAAAACCTTTTCAAGTCAACATGCTAAGTTTTTAAGCATTACGGAATATGAAAAGCAAAGTCATGTTAAAAATTTTAACACATGTAAAGAATCATTGGATTATTTTTCCTTGAGTAGTAAATTTTTTTTTTTTTTTAATACTATTACAGATTGTCATCAATTGCAATATGATGATTAAATAGTCATGGCCCAACATATACATGCACTCAGAAATTCAACATATGCATCATTAGTCAATATATGCAATGCAATACATCAAACTTTGTTGACAACTTTGTAATGCCATAGGTATCATGATGGCGGTCGACTCTCTGATCAGCAAATGGCTTTGTTGCAATATCAACGTGAGAACCTTCATTTCTTGAGTGAGGAGGTATATGATAATAGAGATTTATAATTTATTGTGGTTTTATTTCATGGCTTCTTATAAGTTATAACCTGCAGTTCCTTACTGGTTCTAAACTTAAGCCTGTTTCCGATGAGCTGCTTGAATTTGCACAATTTAGGTTGTCTCTTGGTAATACTTAATTGTTTTATTGATGAAGAAATTCCAATTTCTTGTGTTTGCTGCAGATTCTTCGATTGCAAGAGTGCCTTAGCAAATATGAACGGTCTAATGATGGAAGCACGCCTCAGGTGATAATCATTCTATCTAGACAAAAATTCTTTTATTTTTAAAACTATGTAGAAGAGAAGGTAATTTGAAGTATTCTCATGAACTGTGGATGGTGAAAAATTATCATTAAAACCTTATGACTAGGATAAGAATAAGTTACAAAGGAAGTCTTTTTAATAAAAATGAAAAAAAAAAATTTGATTGCTTCACATCATGCAGGGATGTTTTGGGACTTTCATAAGGAAACATGATAAGGCCTGAAAAGAACTAAATGATCACCTATGTATTGTATCTATTCAAAGTTTTTGGTATAATATTGAAAACCCAATTCATGTCTGCTGTATAATCGATTATTTAAGCTGGACTCAGCAAATTTCATGAAATATTAGTTCAAGGTGCTGGCTGCTCTGGCCCTTGGCCACCCCTAGGATGAACTTGCTTCTAATGAAGTGATTTATTTGTCTTATGGGAACTAAGTACTTCATATATCAAAATTACCTCAAGAATTATATCGTCAAGAGTTTAGAGGAGTCATCTAAAAGAAGCTTCTAAATTTTCCAACGAATTTTGAATTTTGTCCCACTCATCTTTATATGGTCCTATTCCTGATTCTGAAGTTCGCAAAGAACAAGTGTTTCTTGTGTATTTTCTCATTTTGAATAACGAGCTTTATGAAGGCCTTGTGGATTTCTTTTTCACTTTTTTATTTCTCTTTTCATAATAAAATTCTTTCTTGTTTCTATAAAAACTAAGAGAATAGTGAGCTTTATAAATGAAGGTCAATTGTTCCATAATAGTGGATTATATGCAATAAATGGTCAGAATAAAGTTACAAGTGGCTCTTTTTCCAGGTTGATCTTGCACATCTTTTAGCAGCTCGTGATCAGGAATTACGAACACTTTCTGCAGAGGTAATACTTATCTAATGCTATATTATTGTATTGTTCTGTTCTCAATGCCTTACACAAAAAGAATAGTATCAAATTATATTAATTCCTCGTCAGTATAAGATATATATTTTTATGAACAACAATGTTTTAAGTTTCTAATGTTGATTGTTTTTTTGTGCCTTACTTTACTGCTTGCTTTTTCTGGTTTTTGTGTAGGCCCCTTATTGATAGCTTTCATTAAATTCCTACTCTTATTCTTAAATCATTTGATGAGTTAATGTGAGTTTTTAAGTAATTCATTCAAGCATTAGGGAAATTCTGTGTACTGTAATTTAAGAGGGATAATCATAATACGCAAAAACCTCATATCTATTGCACTTCCTAAAAAGATACTTGAGAAAGACAGTTGGGCAGGAAGAAGAAACCTTTTTCCTGTATGGTAAAAGATTTGTAATAAAAATTTCAATGGATCAGCCGTGTCCAGAAGTCAGAACTGATGATTTTTTAAGCTTGCTCTTTTGGACACTGGCATATCATATGGAACAAGGTGTACAAGAGTAAACTATGTTGTGTTTTCTTTTTCTTTTTCTTTTTTTATGGTGCACACACGTAAGTGATTTATCAAGGCCCTTGAAAATGATTGACTCTCAACTGCATGGAGAACTTGATTCTGATTTATATATGCAAATTTGGCTTTGATTTATTCCAACACTCATTTGGAAACTTAAAATTCTGATTGCTAAATCTTAGACAAATACTGAGATATTGATTACATTACAGATGAACCAACTGCAGTCCGAACTAAGTCTTGCTCGTTCTTTAATAGCTGAGAGGGAATCAGAGGTGCAGCGGGTTCGCAATACCAACAATCAGGTATGCCCTATGGTATCTCTGTGATATGTGGCCTTTTAAAGTATTATTTACTTTTTTATGGCCATTATAAACTATTGTTTTTAACTTTAGTAAATAAAAGAAAAGGTGTGAATTAAGAAATCATGTATCAAACCTTTTATATCCCTATTAAAGAATACCTATTTTATATTTTTACAAATATTAAAAAAAAAATTATTCAATAATCTAAAATAATACATTTAATTATTTCTATATTAAATATATATATCAGTTAATCTGTATAAATGTATCTTGATAAAAAATAAATTTACTTGTTAAATAAATCAAATTCAACGCATTTGATCCCACTTACTTACCCCACTGTATTACCTAGCTAGTTAGAGAGCAAAAACATTGGAAAGGTCAATTTGACATTTCCGACTTTTGTTCATTAAAGGTGGAAAACGGTTTTCCTGTTTTCCATGTTTTCTTGTTGCAAAATAGTCAAGGGATGCATTTCTTGTCCATTTTCAAAAACTGTAAAACAAAAAATGCCTTTGAAGAATGATATTGAACTGCCATAATCTTCTTTTTGACTGAAAATTAGTGTGGTAGTTATTGTTCGGATTTTGGGAGACCTAGAAACTATGCCTAGTTGTCAGTGATAGTTTATGCTATGAACGCATCTCATGAAAAATGTGTTATGGGTTGCATCCAATTACTTTTTGACTTCTTTGATAAAATACTGAAACAGTATGTGGAAGAGAATGAAAGGCTCAGAGCGATATTAGGAGAATGGAGTACACGAGCAGCTAAGGTACTTCTGTCTGGATTCTGTTTACCATCTGCCAATGCTTGTTTTCTCATGTCTTATATTCTCATAAAGTCTGATGTTTACATAATTTGATTAATGAAAAGCTTGAACGAGCATTGGAGGTTGAGCAGATGTCAAACCTCGAATTGCAGAAGAAAATTTCAACATATAGGAATCAACGTGTATCATATGAATCGAACGAACCTGGCGGAGCCTAATTACCACTCATTCTGGAGAAATGTCTTTGGTGATTTTCTTACAGCAATTTTCCCGTCTCTGTATTTTTATAATATTAAAGCAAAGCTTGGATGTCCAACCAGTACAGTAAAATATCAAATAAATGTACATAATAGTCCGTTGAGTAGTTTGTTTTGGTGGGTACAGTTTTCACTTTAATTCTAACTTAGCGTTATGATTCCATTAAAATTATTCTTGCCCATACAGCTTTGATGTTTGGCTGATGGATTAACCCTTTCTACTGCGATTTAAGCTTTATATAAGACGCATATAAAAGTTTACTTTGTACATTGCCTGCACGACTATTATACAGCGCAATCAACTAGGTGAATGCCGATCAGTGTAAAATCGCAAAATTCCAAACGATATACTTTTTTCGGTAGCATATAAAATCCCAGATTTGACATACCTGTTTAGAATATTTTAAAGCTATCGAATCTCTTTCTGCAAGTGTAATAGATGTATGCATCCAGTAATAACCTTGTTAATTATATGCCAATTTTTTGTTCAGTCAAATTACTCTAAATTGTATGGAAATTTGTTTTACAGGGTATGGTATTTTCACTCAAACCTTTTTTGAAGACATTTATTTAAACTTTACACCTAAGTCTATCCAAATATATAATCACAATTCACTACCAATTGTAAACTATCTATCGCTAAACATTACGATATGATCGCAAGAAAGGGTTAAATTACAGAATTGCGGTGGCATGCATTTGTCCATCCAGTCTGTAAACGAACAAAATTCTTTCCACAAAACAAACGCTCACCAAAGAAATTAGAGCAACGAATATTTC
Organism: Acer campestre; assembly: GCA_954870605.1. Taxonomy (NCBI): domain Eukaryota; kingdom Viridiplantae; phylum Streptophyta; class Magnoliopsida; order Sapindales; family Sapindaceae; genus Acer; species Acer campestre. Next base: position 31,302,679 of record OX940804.1, on the reverse strand, counting down.
AAAATGATCCTCTATTGTACACTTCAATACTTGACACAAGCTGATGAAATCTATAGATATATTACAACGGACTTACATGGGTAGTTTCATTTAAAAAGAGACAACCAAAGATGTAATTGTAGAAGTCGCGACCTTTAACAATTTCCCCGGAAGCTAAAGCTTCCGTATCGTACTTGCATGCTCTTGTGCAGTCTGGACAGTAAGTTACCTACAACATTACACAATACAATGTATAATTTCCTTTGATCTTTTTTTTTCTTCTTTTTAACATGAAATATGACTGGAAGGATATAGAAGATCCAAGTATTCTAATTATTTTAAAATTTAAAAGAAGCATCGAGAAGTAAATTGCTCGAGTTACAAACCTCCAATAATTTCGGCTGAAAAGAGCTATCAAGCATTACATCCACACCATACATGGCCCGAGATTTTGGACTGTGCATCTCTGGATGTACAGCAGCAGCTGACTCGAATACGGATCGAATCATCTTTTTCACTCTCTGATGGATTTCTAACCATTTAACTGCAACAAACACAGATATCTACATTTAAAAGTAGAACTCAAGAAATTACTGATGCACTTGTAAATAGATCATCCCACTTTACTCAAATTGGGCAAGCTCCCATACCTTGATGTTCCTGTTCAAACTTCTTCACAAACTCTGGTGTGTTCATGTGATTCATTCTCCTACCATAATTCTGAGAACCACCAAAAGTTAGTAGATAGACTAAATTTAAAAGTTTGCATGGAAATGCAAGAACATCATTCTAAAGTAAAAGAAAACTCTGATAAATTGCAAGTTCTTTTTTATCTACAAGTCTACAACCATTAAAGCACCATGGCAGGCCATACAAAAATGTAATTCTAAAGTAAAGAAAACTCTGTTAAATAGCAAGTTCTCTTTTATCTACAACCGTTAAAACACCATGGCTGGCCATACATACGCTTGACTGCATAGAAAATTAAAAATGCAGAGTCAATGTGCTTAAAAATCATGCATAAACTTACCATGACAGTAAAGTGAGTCTCGTACTCAAAGAAACTGTGCTTGTCCAGAGAATATGGGTTGTTTGCCAATCTAACCTGAAAAACAAAATAAAAAAATCCATCGTTAGCATGCGAATAGTATGGAAATCACAATCACATCCTAAAATCATTTCAGATATACCAAAGAAAGAATGTGTATACCCAGAAAACATCTGAAAGGAATATTTCCAAAGGGTCCACACTGCGAACCAGTATTATGTAACGGAGATCAAACTTCCTTCCTTGGAACAAAGCAGGGTGCTCAATATATTTCTGGCATATTTTTGGGCCAGTTTCCATGAGACGGATAATGGCAGATAAATCATCAATAACTGTTGTATCAATAGTACGTGCCATGTTCCAAGGTTTTAAGATCCAAAGATTATCAAGTCTATCTCTTTTCCGTACATGATAGTCACCAATAAGTTGAGATAAATGTGTTTCAAGGTTGTAAGTAGGTTGCAGCCATTCAGGAGATCCATGTGCCTGTTGGAAGGAAGAAATTTAGAGTTAATGAACCCTATAGCAAAAATAACACAAGTCTTGATTTCAGGTTGGAAATGCGTATCGAGTCGTATTGTGATAGGTAGATATGTGATGACTGTTGAAAAGATAAGTCTGGTATTTTAATTAATAATAATTAACAGACTGGTTCGTCTAAGAGGCTCAAAATGTAAGAATTTACGTGAGAAAAGAATCTGCTATCTTAACCTTTTGAACAGTCTCCGCCAAATGATGTTTCATGACAAGACAAGACTCATAAGGAAATTGGTTCACATATTGCTGATCCGTTATTCCAGTAGCTTTCTTCATTTCCTCATCCACCTGAAAACTTGTCCATATAATATCTGCATCCTTTGGCTCTGTTGCTGTAAGAGGACAAAAAGGATTATCAGAACAGAGATCTGTATATTATAACCTATAATCCAAATTAAAAAAAAAAAAAAAAAATTCATAGTGGTCTTTCCCAACCAACAACCTCAACCTTAAAATATTCTAAGAAAGATTTGCTAATAAATCCTTGACACTCAAATCCAAATAATTATAAAACCTATCAAACCCCTGTTCTATAAGTAAAATATGTGTGTGTGAATACAAACCTAGCAAACAAAGACCATATAGGAGACAATACAATCCTTGATGTGTTAATATAAGAGATTTTTATTCACTGTTCTATAAATGGCATGGTGGTGCTTATTATGTATTAAAAGCCAGTAAGATAAGAGTCAAAATAAGAAACATTCTAGCAATGGATCAGAACACATACTGACTACAAACTCAGGACGTGTCAAAAATTCTTCTACTTGAGGTATGTCGGTGTAAACACGTAAAGCACATCCATCACCATGATACAGACTTTTAGTTGTAGAAGTCTCGGTATGTAGATAAGTAGAATCTTTCACATGCAACTTTTTGCAATGTTTCTCATACTCCTGCAGGATTCAATGTGAATTTATACCAATCTAACGGTGAGCCATATGGGGATTGGGGAAAGCCATTACCTCTAGTAAAAGGAGATAATACCTGAATAAAATAATTCTCTGGTGTATGGAACCAAGCTGTAAGTCTGGCAGAACGTTGTTTGTCCTCCCCAATACCAAATAGAAAATCACGAGTGCATTCATCACCTTTGTGAACATTCTGGATTGGCCATAATATAGAAAAGCTGAAAAGGAAACTCTACTCATGTTATGACTTAACAAGAATCGTCGTCATTTAATGTGCCTTTACACCAAAGTGAACAAGGATTATAACCTTTCTAGTAAGGAGCTACTATCAAACAGGAGCACAAAGCTTCTATGCGTGTAATCAAAGAGGTTTATAATTGAATTATATTTTTATTACAATTTTAGATTTCAATTTCAACAACAGATAAAGAGATTCGTAGATTGATCAATAATGCAGCAAAGCAAAGGAGAAAAGGTTAGTAGAAAACCTCACAGCTGATGCCAGATTCCCTTCTGGCATAAAAAGGAAAGGAGCCACTCTGAAGTTTGGTTCATCACTATGCCGCAAAGCTGAACCTAGTTCATCCATCACATACCTGTAGAGAACCCAAAACCAAGCACTGTATTGAATAGAGGAAAATAATCATCTATATCTACATCTATATACATATACATGCATATATATATATATATAAAGCCAGTCATCACTCATCTCATTTATCAGGTGTGATCTGTTCACATCCAAATCCAATTAGGAAAAATCAAATGACAAAAAGTTGCACTGGTCCACTTTGATTAAGCTTAGCCCCTACTTCCAAAAAACTATCACAAATTTACACAAATACATCAAAATGAAATTGACACGCTCAAAATGATAATCACGCCAACACACCCACTGCAGGAACATAACTGTTGAGCATGTATTAAGAAGGAAACAGGGTTTTCAAGTTTGAATCCAAGATAAGTTCACATTTCACAATGCTGCATTCTTATCTTTTTGCATGTCATACTCCCGGGCCATGCCACGTAGTGATGATATTCCAAGGCATTGAATGAAAATTTTGAACATCTGGACAATTAATTTGTAAAATACCATCATTAAATTTGGAGATCAGATGAATCCAACATTACACTTATAATCTGTTACAATGAGTACTCGGCAAGAAAATCTGGTAGTACCTAAAGAGATGGCTAACAAGGCGTAGTAGCCAGGTAACTTTATTAGACTTGTTATGCTGACAAAGTATTCAAGTCTAGACTAATATTTTATTGGTAAAATGCTGGTAATTCATAGATTTACCAATTAATATATACATAGTTACAGCTACATGATACATACCTTGAGCAGTCAGCTAAGCTTATATAAGTTGACTATTTTAACTAAATGAATGCATTTTTATTTAAGCTTTTCTTGTGTTTGAATCTTCTAATGATTCAGGTTTTAACCTGAGGTACTACTTACTTTCCACATGATCTCCATCTATAAACTTTTTTAACCTTTTTTTTATCAACCAGAAACTAAAAATTCATTAAAGAGAAGGACTACATAGACAGGGTGATCAAGTTGTTCACAAAAAAAAAAGTCAGGTGTGTTGATATATATATATATACATATTCCTTTTTTCACATTATAAAATTAGTTCATCAGCTATCAGTCATTAGATTCATCTACTTTTACTTGGTCAATATTCATTTCTGCTTAACCAATGGCACACATTGACTTTATTAAATTCGGTGCGCACTGAGAAAAAAAAACTCGTATGTCTATACGTATATATATATAATTATTATCAAGTGCAGAATATACATATATATATATCAAGTGCCGAATATATATATACACAGTAATTATCACCTTGGGTATACTTAAGAATGTGCAAGAGTCCGGGATACGTTGGATCAATCCAACGACCGTAAATATATCTGACACAATAGTTATTTAAAAAAATGTAAAAAGCTAGATAAGGTTGGAGTGTTGCAAAAGATATGTCAGATGCTTTTTCTCTCTCTCTTTTTTCTCTCTGCAACACTCCAACATCATCCAGTTTTTTACATTTTTTTTTTAAAAAAAAAATAACAATTGTGTCGGATACGTTTGTGGCCGTTGGAAACGTTTGCACTTTCTCAGGTATACTTAATATGATAATTTATATATATATATATATACTAGCTAAAAAGTTAACTAGAGAGTAGAGCTTATATAGCTCATAGCCATAGCCAACCAAAAAAGTAACTAGGGCAAAGAAATTGAGCCACTGACAAAAGTGCATACCATACAGATGTTTCATCTATCTTTTCCTCATCGGCAAGTCTATATGTCATTAGATATAACCACATCGCACCAAGAACACGATCAGCAAGAGGTTGCTCCGCACTAAATTCAGGAAGACGTGGTTGAAGCATTGAATCAATTACATGTTTGCCATCTTCTTTGATTTTAGCTGCACTGACACCATTCAATACAGAAAGCGTGGGGACAGATTCAAGAATTTCTATGGCGCTTACTCCAAGAGGGCCGGGTATATCAACCTTTAGAAAAAGATCAAACTCAACATGTTAAATCTTCCTTTGTTCACTGCTTTATCATCATTAGTGTCATACAGGAAAAAGAAAGTACTACTTCTGAAGAGAGTACCTCCAAAGAATGCAAGCAAGGAAGTGCCTTCAACACTTCCAACAGTTCATTTACTGAATTCTGCTCCAGTGGATTTCCCCGAATATTCAAATGTGAAAGCGTCGGCACCTCAACAGGTGAAAATGCCTGAGTAAAGGTAGAACTATTAAGCATCAGAAATGAAAGCTAGAAGATCAATTGATTGTCTGAAAGAATAAGCATTAATTTTAACAAACAAATCCCATCAACAAAGTGGATAAACTGCCAGGTTTCTTGGACCTTACTTTCCAGTTTCAAACTAGTAAATTCAAAAGGTAATATTAAATTAGTATCGAATGGATTAAATTAAAGAAAAGACACAGAACAATTTGAGGAATGGAAAGGAAACATATAAGAAAACATACAGACCTTATTAACCAGATTGTGTATACATCTATCTGAGAGGTCAAGTGAGGTCACACTTTGCAAGGGATGGTCACTCTGATGAAGACTGCTTGGATTATCCTTCCCATAAACATCTCCACAATAGCCCAACGCCCACTCACCAAAGTTACAAGTGAAACGTGAGTTGTAGATTTCCAGTCTCGGACATCCTTGTAGAATTGCATCTTCCATGTGGTGATCACTGGAAATAGAATAAATCAGTCGCCTCTTAACAAAGACCCGGCAGCAGCTAGATCAAATGCTAGTTGTTGCAATTTTCCATTTTGTTTCAGCTGCGTACCTTTTTTTCAAAACAGGATTATTATTCAACCATAAAGCCCTCAGGTTCTTGAATTTGGTAACTTCCTGAACAACTATATCCACATTCTTGAGCTTGTTTCCACAAAGGCTAAGCGCTTGCAAATCCTAAAAAAATAAGTAAGTATGGCATATAGAGAGCTTTAGAATATAAAGTGTATATTATAAAACATCATAATCGATTCTCACATATTTGAACCAAGAAAAAACTGTGCTCAAGCTTTATTATAAAATACATATTTATGAGATCATTTAGAGTAACAGACCGGAAATTTACTAGACAAACTGAGAGACAGCAGCATATCATCATCAATGTCAAGCTCCTCAAGCTCCAACCACTTAACAGAGTCATCGCCTTTTCCAGTTGCATTGCGAATCTCACTCTCTAGTACATCCTCAACATTGGATTTGATACCATTTTCGTGAGAAACTCCGTTTACAAGGTCCGTCTCTTCAGAATCAGAATTGAAATCAACATCTACACACATCAAGGAAGCCATCCTCTGAGCAAGGCCCGGTACCTCCTGCAGCTGCAACGACTCGAAGATTGCCAATTCTTAGCACATGTAATGTAATTCAACAAACACAAAATACAGTCTTAAGTAGAAAAAACTACTTTCATTTAAACAAGACTAAAAAAACTTAAAGAAATCTATGAAGCTGCAAAGTATGATAAGAGTTAAGACCTACCATATCAAAGTCCTTTTGTATGTGACATTGTTGAAACATTAACCAAGTAATAAAAGTCACAAACTAATAAACTAGAGATTGGTTTAAGGAGTAGCGAACCTGTTTATAAGCATCGGAGAGACGAAAAGTCCAGGCGTGGTCGACGAGAAAAACATTGGAGTGTTTAGGCATGGAGTCGGAGGTGAGGAGTAGGCGGCGCTGGCGTCCCTCCTCACAGAGCTGGATTTGGAAGTGAGCACCGCCATCGAAGGAGTCAGTGGTGAGCTTTTGGAAGAGTTGGCGGTGCAGCGACTGAGGGAGGCCCGAGGCTGCCAATAACAGACCATGAACTTTCACAAAGTCCTCGTAGGTTGCGATTCTGTTGTTGCTACTTGACATTTAGTAAGAGTCAGTGACAGTAAATTTGAACGCGTCGAGTCCTTGTGTGTAGGCGTTTTGAGTGTTTTCTGAGATGGTCTAAGCAAAGGAGGGTTTAGATTAACTAGTAAGGACTAAGGAGACCCTCCACAATGAGGTAAAATTGCAAAATTACTCCGAGTATAATAATTTTTGCAAACATACCCCTGACTTCCTAAAATTCTTCCAATAAACACAAAACCAAAATATTGAAAGAAAGAGTTATGGGTAGGAATTTCTCAATTCGATTGTGTGTAGGCGTTTGAGTGTTTTCTGAGATGGTCTGAGCAAAGGAGGGTTTAGGAGTAACTGAATAAGGACTAAGGAGACCCTCCACAATGAAGTAAAATTGTAAAATTACTCTGAGTATAATAATTTTTACAAAAATACCCCTAACTTCCTAAAATTCTTCCAATAAACACAAAACCAAAATATTGAAAGAAAGAGTTATGGGTAGGAATTTCTCAGTTTGATTGTGTGTAGGCGTTTTGAGTGTTTTCTGAGATGGTCTAAGGAGGGTTTAGAAGTAACTGAGCAAGGACTAAGGAAACCCTCCACAATGAAGTAAAATTGCAAAATTACTCCGAGCGTAATAATTTTTGCAAACATACCCCTAACTTCCTAAAATTCTTCCAATAAACACAAAACCAGAATATTGAAAGAAAGAGTTATGGGTAGGAATTTCTTAGTTCGATTTTCATAATTCAGAATTGAATAGATCGATATGAATGATGCCGGTCAATCATTGATTTTCCTTATCGTTAACCCATCTAGCAATATGAGATACGATTAATATTTACACCACACAGCGTTTATTCATTACTTTTTTAATTTAATTTTCATTTTCTTTTTTATATGTGATTGAATATTGGATGTATCCCTGATCATACATGAAATCGATATAAGTTTTAGTTTGAAAGAGAACAATAAGTTTTTGATTATTTCATTTTTCATATCTATGTGATATTTTGTTATACATATACTGTCTCCTAATTTCTCCACATATCATGAAATTTTATTTTCACAAACCTTAACACTATGTTTGGTTTGATGAAATTTGAGAGAAAGGAAATGATGAGTTAAAGAGGAAATGAAATGAAAGGAAAGGAAAGTGTTTTTAATGATAGTTGTTTGGATGGTTACGAATAGGAAGGAAAGGAAATGAAACATTTTTTGGAAAAGAAATAAATAAGTATATTTTATTCTATTTACGAAAATATCCTTCTCACACCAATTATCCAACAGTAGCATATCAATATTTTCCACACAATAAAAAAAAATAATAAAAAAAAAAAAAAAAAAAACAACAGTATCATAGCAATGATGCAATCAAATTAATTGAAGTGATTCAAGCATGACACCATAATAATAATAATATAAATACTAATAAGTTATTTAATACTAAGCAGTGCATAAAGTTAAGAAAACACAAAAAAAACAAAAAAACAAAAAAAAAAAACAAAACAAAACAAAGGTGTAACCCAGCTAAATAAAAACAAATTATTCAAAGTCATATAGACTAATCAAAATAAATCTATCTCAAAATATCTTTAAAAAAATACATTTTCGGTGTCTAACTATAGTAATCATTGATATACATACGATTCAACGGTTATCATAACCATACATAATCCTTTTCAATAGATCTTTGCGACCCTCAAACGGACAACCAAAGAATGCCGTTCTCTTATCAGGATTTTCAACAAGATAAAGATAAGCATCTGTAAGTATTGATTGTTCAAATCCCATGGCCTACAAATCATTCCACAATTCTTGTTCCGAATAAACTTGTGGTTGAGATTTTTCAAACATAGAATTTCCCTCTTTGATTGCTTTGGCGAGAGAATGAATTGCTTTAATCATCTCATCAAGATTATGCTCAACATTTGAAGCCTTTCTTTTTTTTATGTTTCAACTGTGCATTTTGAGTGGGTATTTGAGAAGTGGTTCCTGGAGATACCATTGTGTCCATGTAATCATCCATATGAGCAACGCTCTCTAAAGTAACTTCATTTTGCGACAATAGTTTATCGATGCCTTAAAGGGTTTCATAGTCATCTCCACTTCCGCTATCCCACCGTTTACGCTTCTCTTTAGTTGCTTCTGCACCAGCACATGTTGCCTTATCTTTTGTAAATAGGTCAACCAATTTCTCATATTTACCAATCGGCGTGTGTCGCCATTTTTTTACACTAGGATTTGCCTGTTTCAATTAAACAAAAAAATAAGAAATTATATCAATCAACATACAAATATAAAAGCATATGTTTTAATATAACATATATAATAAAGTTGCAAAAATACCTCCAACAAAATCTCTCAAACTTCAAGTTCAGCACTCCAAATTTTCGTCACTGGATTCCACGCAAACCCACTCAAACCATCCTTGTTAAACAAGTCATTACATTCACTAAAATTTGTTTTAAGGCTCTTCATATGATTCTTCACTTTATCTTTGTCGATATTTACTGCAAGCTTTTCACACAATTCTAAAACAATATTCTCATAAGCTTTTGATGTAAAATTTCCGTCAACCCTATTTCCTTGGGCATGTTGAGTATACAATGCATCGATAAGATGATCATCCATTTGTGGTGTCCAAAGAAATCTATCCCTCTTATTGGTACCATTGTTATCTTTTTTTCTTTCCCATCGGTGATCACTGCAATGTATATAAGAAAAATTAACAATAAAATAATAAACGTACACCATTCACAATAAAACAAATAAGTTGCCAACTGCATTAGTGTTCAAGAGAAAGAAAAAAGAACATTAATAAGTAGACAAACAACATGTTAATGATGGCATAAAATTGACAGCAGCAACAAAGCCACTGTTTCGATGACTTAAAAAAAAAAAAAAAAAAAAAAAAACTCTGTAAAAGAGAATTAGAGTTGATATAACAGTATTTGCTCAAAATACTACCTATAATGTTTATCTACTACGCAACCAAACAATAAGGGGAATATACATAATATAAAATAAAATGCACAACAATTACCGCACATTATTGGCTTTCTAGTTTCCAATTCATCAACAAAATAAAATAAAATGCACAAACAAATGACATTAAAATTAAGTAAAACATAAAATTAATATTCAAAAGAAGGCACTAACAGATTATTAACAAGAAAACAATAATAGTTTTCATTTAAATTAATATAATCCCTCTACATTTCAGTAGCCAAGATATCTCTAATAAATTCTCCTCGAGTAGCATCTTCGTCAACAATCATAGAATTGTTGCAAACATCAAAATGATTTTCATATATGTTTATAGGAGCGTCATCAACCTCCTTAATTTCTTCAAACTCATTAAAAATCTCTTTATCTACTTCCTCAATAAGACTTTCATCAAGATCCACACCCATTAAATAATTGTGTAGGATGCAACATGCCAAAATAATTGACGATTGCATGTCAGCCGAATTGTTAGGCTCAGTCGTACTTCCTATAATTGAAAAGTGTTTCTTTAGAACACCAAACGCTCTCTCAATTGCATTACATAATGATGCGTGACGAAGGTTGAATAACTTTCAAGAATTTTGGGGTGGATGTGAAGAATACTCCTTCAAGTGATAACGTACTCCTCTATACGGCGCAATAAGTCCACTTCTTAGCATATATCCAGCATCAACTAGATAATATTTTCCTATTAAGAAGAATCATAATTACTATGTAGTATTTTTACTAATTATATAACAAAGTTGTGTAATTTTTTTATTAAAAGTTTAAAATATACCATTAGGAATTATTAGCTTATCTTCTCTCGTAAGTGCATTTTTTATAATCCTTGAATCAGATGCAGTTACTTCCCATCCAGGTAAGATATATGAAAACTTCAAGTCAAATGAACATGCAGCTAACACATTTAAAGTTAGGTAGCCCTTCCAACCATGATACCTTGGTGCATCATCCCTCGAAACTTTCACACGAACATGTGTTCTATCAATTGCCCTAACACAATCCTGTCATATTTAATAAATATAATGGTGTACGTACAAATAAATATTAAAAATTGTAATTTTTCTAAAAGCTAAACATATGTACCTTAAAGTATGGATAGAGCTTATTGCTACTTCTTACTTCAGGAGAGACGTTTGATCTAGTGGGTTGTTGAAGAAATTGATCTTCTAAAGAGATAATTGACCGCAAAACTCTATGAAAATGACGACTAATGGTTTCACCGGAGAGGCAAAAGAAAAAAGAAATTGCACGAATCTTTACATTATGTGATAAGATGTAACGAAATTTAGCAACTTGTTCTTCAATTGTTGCCAATTTTGTAGGTCGAAGCTTACCATCTCTTTTTAGAATCTCACATAAATTTTTAAATGCTTCAGGCCCCATACGAATAATATCTCGACATCTTTGGTTAGTTTGAAGTTGGTTCATTAGTTCATCACGAACTTTCTGTTTATGGATCATTGATTGTTTAATTGGTCAACTTACATAATTTCTACGGCGACATATTAACTAATGAACAACGATACATACTACCTGAACGGTAGATAATTGACGGCTTCGCTTTCACGTATACACTAAATTCATTTTCCCATTTTCTTGGTCATTCATCCACCAATTAAAATAAATTAAATCATGTGTTTTTTAGTAGAAAAACAGAGCACCCAATTTATCAAGCAAGTAAACAACAGAAACATAAGAAAAACAAAGGACCCAACCCATGCAAATACTTGTTCTATATATTGGAGTAGAATACAGAGCACAAAACCACAACATTTAAAAAATAAAAAATAGACCTGTTAAGAATTGTGAATCATGTGGTGACATGATTCGTACTGAGCATTAATAAAATAAAATAAAATAAAAGAATTGCAAATCTCATCAATCAATCGTGGAAATTTTTTTTTTTAAAGTCGCAAGCATAAAAATCAAAAAAGCAATAACAGTGTAATAACAATAATAATAATACCTTGATTGAGGATGATTTGAGCAAAAATCTTCAATAAACAAGTAGGAATGTGAGGAGAGATATGTTTAAACGGCAGCTTGTTATATAGGTTTTAAATATATGTTAAATTTATCATTCAATATTAATAGGGTTAGTTTTGGAATATTGAAAATATTATGAATTTTGTATTGCTTTCCCTAATTTTCCTCCCAAATAGGGTGGGAAATCAAATTGGGTGAAGCAAAAAGAAATTATCCCCTCCCTTTCATTTCCCTCCATCTCCTTTCCTTTCCCTCTCATTTAACAATCCAAACATGATATTAGAAATCCATCCAAATCCTTTTCTTTATTTTCTCTCATATTCCATCAAATCAAACATTGCGTAATTATCATTTTAAAATTATTTTAGCCCGTTTTTCATCGACAAACATTTTACATTATTACTATACAGCTAGTTTTAAAAAATATATAAATTTATAATATTTTGAATTGTTAATTAATATTTGGCAAAATATAAATTTACAAATTGGGCCTAAATGAACCAATAAATCAAACATTGTAAAATAGGCTTGAAATTTGTTAAAAACCTTAGTATTTCAACCAAATTGGAGAGATGCGTCCAATATGGAAGATGATAGATGGATCCAAAATGGTGAGATAACTAGAAAAAGGAAGAGAGCGATTGAGAAATAAGTATGGGTGAGAAAAAAATATAGTTTTTACCGTAAATTTTTAGTTCTTTGTTTCGATAATCAAGTTGGATCAAGCAAAAGAACAAAGAGTTAAAACAGTTTTGCTCTCATAGGCACACAATAATATTAGTATATTTATAGTATATTAATACAAATTACCATACTTTTGTTATGTAAACAACATAACTTCAATCATAATAATATACATGGTAAAAGTGTGGTGACGTGTATTAATATACTATAGATATGCCTATATTATATGCCTTTAAGATAAAATTTGAGAGCTAAAACCAAATCAACACATGCAATTTTAGTTTGGTTCGGGTTTTTCTACCCACCCCTAGTCCAAGAGTTTAAACATACAATAATAATTATTTTTAAAAAGGTTAATTATCAAATAAGTCTGCCTATTATCTTCATCTCAAGTATTTTACGATTATTTCTGTTTTTAACCAAATTGGTTTTCACAAGTACAAATTATTTTATCGTACTAACCTTCCGCTAATTAACTATGACTATTGTAGAGGTAAAATTATACTTTAACTTTAATTAATCACAATATTAGCATGTGTAAAGTATATGACATGTAGATATACAAAAATAACTTTTAAATCAAAATATTTAAGTAAAACCGAAAATAGATATAAACATTAAAAAAAAATTAATCTAAAATAATATTAAAAACTTATATATATTTCATTTTATTTTAATTAACTATTAAAGTCAAGGGAACTAACATACTTTTACATTTAATATTAATTCAACCAAGTAAAGGTTAAAGTAAAGGTTATTGAACTATTGATATATTTTCAACGTTTTAGACTAAGAGGTCGTTTGTTTGTTTATCTGGAAACTGAACAGTCTTGGATTTTTATAAATACTGAATAGAGACTAAAATCTGAACTTGAATGACATGTTCATTTTTTTTTTCCCTCACATCTGAATGTTGTCAACACGTTTGTTTTTCAAAAGTAAAATTATATGAAAATAAGTAATTTTACATTTATACCCATATTAAACAATTATACATATAATATGGAATAAAAACAATCCAAATATAATAATTATATATAAACACATATGATCATGATCTTCTTCTTCGATTACAAACAAACTTCATTTTTACTAAGAAAAGAAAAGTTTTTTTTTTTTTTCAAAAAATAAAAGGAGCAACATGAAAACTCACACAGAGTGACAAAAAACTCTAAAAAAATAATATATAAATACATCACCTTAATATCATAATAAAGTATTGATATTAAACACTAATATGAGAAGTGATTAGGGTTCTTTTTTATTTTTAAAGCTATTTAAAATAAAGATTTTTATACCATATATAATTATGATGAAATTGGAAATATGTTATATATGGGGTATAGTATCGGAAGAAAAGATTTTGGATTGCATTTAATGCAATTCAATGGTTTGCAATTAAGTGAAAAGTCAGTATTTTTCACTTTTTTTTTTAAAAGTTGTTTTTTTTATATTTTATAATTATGATTCAGACCCATTAGGTTTTAAGTGGAAAAAACAAACGACCCCTTAGTGTTAAATTGGGGGTTTTTCTTAAAATAAATAATAATAATAAAAAAAAAGTGTTAAATTGGTGGAAGTAATTTGGCGGATATCTCAACTCTTTATTATTATTATTTTAATTGAACTTTTTTTTTTTTCTTACATTTTATATTTTCTCAAAAAAATATAGTTACAGTCTTTATTTTGAAATTTAAAGATATTTTTTTAAGAGATGTTTTTTGGAATAACTATAAATAACCCTCTAACTTTTGACTAAATGCTAAATCAAACTTTGTGGTTTAAGTAATTAGCAAATAACCCACTACCATTAGTTATTATTAGTTGACCGTTAGTTAACATTAATTAAATCCAATAAAATTTTATTATTTAATAGATTTTTTGTATGCTTGAACTAATACATATATATATATATATATATTAAAAATATGTTAGGAAATAAAAAATTAAATTTTCTTTTATAAAAAATATTTAAAAAATACTATAACAAACCAATAAAATTATTAAAAAATTAAAACAAAAAATATTTTTAAATATAAAAAATATATGGATAAGATGCTCAAAGACACATATCCATCTTGGCATTGTGCATGTCTTCTCTATAGTTTTTATTTCCATATCAAATATTATTTGGTTTTATTTTTAATCTTTTTAATAATTATTGATTTTATTTTTTATTTTTTATTTATGATATTAAAATAATTATTTTAAGATTATTAATGTATTTTTTTTATTAAATATATTAGTTTATTTAAAGGATTTAAATTGTCATATTTGATTTAGATAAAGTCAACTAACATTCAACTAATGGTAGAGGTTTTTTTTACTGACTATTCAAACTAGAGGGTTTGATTTAGCATTTGATCAAACGTCGGGGGTTATTTACAATTCTCCCTTTATTTCTTTTCATTTATTGTTTTTCACACATACAAACATTGATCGACTTCATCATCCTGCAATATGTTAAGGTACAATTTATTAATGTTTTTATTTTATTTTATATATATATATAAAAACACTTACAAAAATTACATCATTTATAAATATTTATTTTAAAAAAAGCTCACAAAAAGTATTTATTTTATTTATAAATTATTACTTCAAAAGCACTACAAAATATATTTGGTATGCAAATCCATTTACTTAAAGAAAATCCAAAATACATTTGGTATGTAAATCTATTTACTTAAGGAAAATCCAAAATATATTTGGTATGTAAATCCATTTATTTAAAGAAAATCTGGTTATAATTAGTACAGTAAGAAAATATTTTTTTTATAAAAAAAATGTTTGCACAACATTGTTCAATTGGCTATATAAGCACCAATTCAAAAGACAATTTCTATAGAAACAAAATTAGCCGATGAAATGGAGGTGAACTCAAGTCGGGCAGCAACTTACCAAAAAATCGTATATATACATATGCTTTGTTGATTTTCTGGTAAGTTGTTGATCCGATTAGAATTCATTTCTAGATGAAAAGTATAGATAAATAATTATTAGAATTCAGGATAGAGGTGAACTCAAATCAGATAGCAACTTATTAAAAAATTACAGGAGAAATAAATATTCTTTGTTGATTTTCTGGTAAGTTACTGATCTGATTAGAATTTAATTCTATATGAAAATAATATACGAATGATTTGGTAAGAATTATCTTCTAAATATGTTGAAAAGAGTATGCTGTTGTTGGTGATTTTTTATTTTTATTTTTTTTAATATATTAATCTTGACATTTTTCCATCTCTCTGTAATCTTTGTCGAAATGTCCTTTATTGCAAAATCTTCCCTTTTTTTTTTCTTTATTTAAAGAGCATCTTTTTATGGATTTTCAATTTTTAATTATTTATACAAATATCATGTGTGTCAATTGCCACAAGGGTCTGATATCCGTTTTCAATTTTTATT
Source organism: Acer campestre (assembly GCA_954870605.1). Classification (NCBI taxonomy): domain Eukaryota; kingdom Viridiplantae; phylum Streptophyta; class Magnoliopsida; order Sapindales; family Sapindaceae; genus Acer; species Acer campestre. The sequence continues at coordinate 31,286,718 of OX940804.1, read as the reverse complement.
TATTTATACAAATATCAAATGTGTGTCAATTGGCATAAGGATCCAACGGTTTACGATACCAAAAAAAAAAAAAAAAAAATTCTAAAAATTATTTCTAAATTTTAAATTAGACTATATACCCCCACCTGGAGTCAACCACTCCTTAAAAAAAATAAAAATGAAATTGACATCAATTGGTTCAAAGGTTTTACGAGACCTGGCAAGATCAATCTCTAAATCACAATCCAGGTTATGACTCCCACTATAAACAGAGGCAAAGTTAGAGTTTCAAATTTAATCCAGTTTGGGGAAGGGCTATGTTTATGATTGCTCTGTTTTGGAAAAAAAAAAATCTTCTTATAGCTTAATTTAAGAAATAATCAACTTTAGTAAAAAAGTTGGTAAATATTTGGTAAACTAAATTTTAAAAGTGCTTAATTTTTGAAATGATGGAAAATGTATGGAACAAAATTACTAAAATAGACATCATTAACAATATGAATATAAAAGCATATAAAAAGAAATAAATAAGAAATTTAAACAGGAAAAAAAAAATATGACCGAGTCAACTCGCTCAAAAACGGGAATCAACTCATTGATTCTCTTTGTTTGAAATCTACAACCATCATTGACAGCCACAACCTCCACTACCTTTGCCGCTAAATCTATTCCAAAAGCTCCGTGAAGAAGAGAAACGCAAACCTAAAGCCAAACCCAAGCGCCAAGCTGGCACCACCGATACGGCCACATCCAAATCTCTAACCAACGAGCTAAACATCGACAACCTTGAGGCTGAGGCTTTTCGTGATTACCATGGATCTGGTCATTCACCTCCTCTTGTAGTGTCGACATTGCCGATGAAGTCAAGTTAACCTCCTGCCCTTTTGTTGGCAACGATGGTGGCCACTGTCACCGACGACAATGGTGGCTTCAAGTTTTATTTCTATTTATTTTTATTAAAAATAATATTCTCTTTTATTTTCAAATTTAATATTTCAAGATTTAAGATTTTAAAAAAAAATCTTCTGAAATATAGTTTCTTTGAATTACAATTACTTAATCTGAGGGTATTATTGTCTTTCTATTTAAATAGTGAAGGTATTATTGACATTGCACAATAATAAGCTAGCTTCTGCCTCCAAAAGCACCCCCTACCAACTTCTCAAAAGTTGATTATTTGATAAGGAAATTGTAAAATAAGTTGCTTTTGAGAAGTTTACCAAACACCTATTTGCTCAAAACTTGAGAAATAATCATTTATTTCTCAAGTAAAAGCAATCATAAACGTAGCCTAACTGGTAAAATTTACATTTTATAAAAATTTAAACAAAATATGAGGAATTAAATTGAAAATTTTCAAGAAGCTGGGGGAGACATGACTCCTCCGGTCCCCTTCATAGAATCATAGCTTCGCCGGTTTATTAATAAAAAATTTTCATTGTTAGTTGTTAATAAAGTTTATTAATTTGTTCATGGTTTTACCAATTATACATTGTTTTGTTTTCAAAATTTATGTTATAAAAAAAAAAAAAAAAAAAAATCAGTTATTCCACGTTTCAACAAATACCTAACATGTATTTCGTGTATTTTCTTTCCATGATTAAGAGAAAATAACAAGGTATGTATATTTCATTATTTCTCTATACCAACAAAGGAAAAAGAAATAAAAAATGTAAATTTATCCCTCTAAAAGCACAATTTGCTGACAATTATTATGAATTCGTCAATTGGTGCGCTTTATATATTCATAAAAATCAAACTTTAATAGAAAGTATTACCATTTAATTACATTATCTTCATTTAAAGCATGAAATAACGGTAATATCTACAAAGAAAATACGGTGAGAAAGACGACTAATGTGAGGAATATGACGATGAAAGTTGAGAGGATGAAATATATGGTGATAATGATTAATGACTTGAAAACCCACATCATATATATCACAATCACGTTTAAATTTGTTGCAATTGGCCTAACTTTTTTTAATAGAATTAAAGGTCAAGGTTTAATAACAATTGAGTTCAAATTTCACATAAATAATTAGCAATCAACAAAATAAAATAATAAAAAATAGTTTAAATTGATAAAAACTAATATTTCTTTTTAAAAAAATCAAAATTAAAGATGATTGAAACCGAAATTTGTTCAAGGGAAAAGGGAAATGATCAAATGAGGATGAGTTGTGTGTGACTATGTGAGGGAAATTTGTAACTTTTTGTCTACATGGCTAAGTGTGCAAGTTGTTTTGTTTAATAGGGCAATTATACTAAAAACCTAAAAAGAAATTGATAATAATAGTAACTTAGTGAGGTTAAAAAAATGAAGGTTTCTTTTTAAAGCAGTACACTGTTAAATAAATTCAGGGTTTTTTTATGGAGTGGTGCTATTGGCACACCCCCTACTGATCTATTTATGCCCCATTTTTTAAATTATTTAGTATTATTTTTTTTCTTTTAATAAAATTACTAAAAGAGACATACAATTTAAGGAAAAAAAATAGTAAATCTAATAAAATCCCACATTCCTTGCTTGATTATTGATTATCTGCAAACATAACATCTAATTTATAGTTATTCTTTGGGAAGAATCAGAATCTAAAAGAAAAATAAAGTAATAAGATCATATCTGAATAATTTACTTGATCTTCTAGTAACTGTACCAACTGTTTACTTAAAGAATCGTAAGTGCCCTTTGAAGGTCCCGAATTGCATTCCAACCAAAGATATTTTCCAATTAATTGAAAAATCTTCTGGCTTGATCTAATTCTACTCCTACTTCTCTCTCTTGTATTCCACATTACTTGTACTGGATCTTATTTAAACAATAAATTAAACACTCAGGCAGCATTAAACAAATGAGATATTGATTATTATTTAATCTCATTACTCTTTTAGAATCTGAAAGTGAAATGATGATAGCCAAAATAAATACTTACTCTTTGCTTATTATTTCGCTTTGTTTATGGGTTGTTTCATTTTTTTTTTTTAATTTTTTTTTAATTTTTAATTTTTGTGTGTGTGTGTGTTTTGTCTTGGGTTGCTCTGTTCTTTGCTTTTTTATTGGGACTGTTTGCTTGTTCTTTGTCTTGTGATTTCCTGGCATTTTCTATAAAGCTTGATGTTAAAAAAAAAAAAAAAAATACTAAAAAAGAAATAGGAAAAAAAAAATTGTTCATGGGAGGGGAGAGAAAGACAAGACCAGAGATAAAGAGATATGAGATAGATAGAGATATTAAAGATGAGGTTTATTAAGTTTGAAAAATAAGTAAAAGGATAGTTTTGGAAATAAATAAAATATATTAATAAAAACATTTAACTTTATTTAATTAAATCAAAATTTAAATAAGTGGGCCATAAATAGACCAGTAGGAGGTGTGCGAATAGCACCACTCTTTTTTATGAGGGGCTGACTCGAATCTGTAAACTTATAGTGTAAATACGAGGGGTATACGGTATCCTACCGAACTAATCTCATCTCTTCTAAAATGAAGTTTTCTTAGTCCCAATCAAAACCAAAATCGCAATCAAATCGTCCGCATTGCATGCAAGAGTCAATGCTTAAAACCTTGTACTCGAAATATCATATTCTGTGTCTACCTTATCTACAGCGTAACCTCTCTTCCTTTTTATATTTTTTATTTTTATACGGTTTCTTGCATAGAAATTAATTAATTAATAATTAGTAATAAAACACAACATAAAAATCTTAATATCTTATATATATATATATTTTGGGAGCCGATATTGACACCTATAAAACTAATTAGTATACCCATATTTTATTAAAAAATTTAATTACAAAAATATCCCAATATAAATTTTCTAATAAGGACAAGTTACTTTAATTAAAAATAAATCAAATACTATATACACTCATTAATTACATTCATATCTTTAACCATATTTTTTTATTAAAAAAAACTTACCTTTCAAAAAAAAAAAAATTATGATAAATCTTAATTAAACTCTAATTTTATTTCAAGTATCAAATTTTCTCATCATCGCTTGATTATCATATTGTTTTTATCTTTCTTTATGTATAGTTATAAACTCTATCAAAAAAATAACTTTTTTTTTTTTTTTAACTATAGCTGTAAATATGAACAAGGTTTTTATTTATTTATTTATTTATTTATTTTTAAGATAGCCATAGATGTCAATAAGATTTTTTTTTTTAAGATACCTATATAAATAAGAGAATTCCAAATTGAAAATCTTTTGATCTCATATACATATTCCCTTTTATAAGACTCCTACATTCGAGATATTTCCAAAAGTAAATTGGACCATCATTAAAAAAAGATTTGATTCTAAAAATAATATAATTTTTTTTTTATTTATAAATTGGGTATGGTAATAATTTAAGAGTGTTTATAAATATATTCATTTTAAATAATATGTAGTAAAATGAATATATTTATTTCAATGAGGGTACTGTTAGCATTATGATGGGTGTTTATAGTAATATTTAATTTTTAAATTTTAGATATGGGTGTACTAATAAGTTTTATGAGTGTCAATATCCGTACCCATATTTTTTTGGTTTACACCATCCGGTTTCCAGGTGGGACGGATCCACCATACAGTGCATCAGCTCAAACCACACCCCGACTAATCCAGACTCGCACCGGATCGGCCAACTAAGGGGTGAAGTGCTCCCAATATGTGGACTTTTCTTAAGGGATGAGAGTGTCGAACCACTCACACCAACACATGATTGGTAATATCTTATATTATTTCAAATAAATAGATAATCTTCTTTTAGTTTCCTAATATTATAAAATAAAATAAAATATAAAAAAATTCTTCGTCCAGGATAAGGCTTCGCCTTCCTCATTTATTATTTATTTCTTTAAATATTTATTATTATTATTATTATATTAATTTTTTCATTTTCTTATAATAAATAAATTATTAAAATAGAAAGTATTTTCGTATCTCTCTCATATCAGCAATGGAGAAAATATCGCCAACCCATGTGCAAGAGCACAGGTTAATATTATATATAAGTATTAATACCCAAAGCAGTCCTTCACTGCTTCTTTTGTCTACTTGGTTGATCCTTTTCGTTTATGGTTTTGGACGATGTCGATTGGTTTACAGAGGAGCAACAGTAACTCAATCCAACGGTCGAAGCGCATGCAGTGTGTGTCATCAATCTTCGAGTCGCCGGAGACTGACGTTTTAGACAGTGGCATGCGGTTTCCGGCGGAGAGAGAGAAGGACAAAGACGGAGACTCCAGCAGCTCCTCATCGCTCGGGAGGAACAGTGACGGTTCATCGGACGGCGAGGATTCGGACGAGTTGCAGAGCTCGTGTAAAGGACCGTTGGATGATTTGGATAGCTTAGAGGAAGTTTTGCCTATCAAGTAAGTATGTTGGAGGTTTTGTGTTTTCTGGGTCTTTATTGAAACTCGATTTTCGGTGTTGAATTTTATTATGGGTTTTAGTATTCATGTTTATCTGTTACTTTGATCTTTAATTGTTTGATGATCAAGATGTCTTGTTTGAAGCTTGTAGTTTGCTCTTATTTAGCGAAGTAAGAGTTGGACTCTATACTGAAAATTTTAAAATTCAAAATGAACTGTCTTATTTTAGTAACCTCAATGGAATATAATGAGCTCTTCTAGTTGCACATGCCATGATTTTTTCTTTTTGATATATTACAGTGCACAGTCCTTTGCTTATTTTGTAATTAGTTATTGAATGTTTTTGGTGGTTGTGTTGTTCAAATAAGCCTAGGTAACAAATAGGCCTAGGTAATGCAACCCTATAAAGCAAGCTGATTCTAGAATAGTCATTAGTAAGTGTGTGGAGTTCTGTGGCAGAACTAGGGTTTTATTTGAGTAGAAGGTGAAACATAAAGTAGACCCACATTTAAACATCAATGATATGGATATCTATATTCATGGTTTTTTACTTTAGATGGTCGATTTATCTTTCTTAGTCATGTTTTTTTTGGATGAATTCTTTCTTCGTTTTAGTTGGGTATATTCAAAGAGAAAAATCTGAAAGTAGTGCTGTAGTGCTATATGTTATTAAGCAAATTATGAAGTAATGAAGATAGTAGAATTGTTAGTAATGCAGTTGGTGGCACAATCTATATCAAAAGTTAAAAAGGGAGAACTTTTAACGTTTTAATAACATATGAGAACTAATGACAGATGATAGACGACATTCCTGGAACTATATCTTTGCATGGCAAACATTTGTGTATCATGAAACTTTAACCTTGTTGTTTCTAAGGAAGTGATGTAACAATATAAAAATCTGGTACCCTAATACTTGTTAGGGGGCCATCCTTTTATTGGAAGAAGAAAGAGTTAGACGAAGGAAATTTGATAGGGTTATGGCTGGCTAAGGCCCCCTTTTGTCTTAACATTGGGCTGCCACTGGTGGAGTTTGAAATGAACAGGAAGCTTGTTTTCTTAGAAAGGCAAGGCAGGGGGAATTGGGAATGATGTAAATAAGTGAATTTGACTTGCTTCGAAAATTTAAGAAGAATGATGTAGGAAGTTACCTGATCATGTTATTAACAGATACAGAGTGAAATAGGAAGAAAATGAGATTCCTAATATAGGAAAACCTCTTTGACAAGTTAGAAAGGGACCATGATATACGTTACAAGTGCTGAAGTATTAGTTTACTGAATTGTAAATACATCATTTGGACAAGTACATTTGATGAATCAGACTTAAGAAAAGAAGTTAGATTATGGGGGTGTAACTGTGTTTGAAACCATATTGCTCCTTGTCTAATACACCTGCTTTTGGGAAATATGTGTCTCAATTCCTTTATTAACTTCACAAAAATTTCATCTTTTTTGTAGTTGGGGGTGGGATTCCCTTAATTGTATTATGCACTCTGGTATTGTTGATTAATATTTAAAAATTGAGTGGAAGTAGTTGCGCTTCTTTTTCGTCCGGTGTGAGAAGTTAAGTAATCATCACATACAGCTAGTCAGCTATTACTGTGTGAGAGCAGTTGTCCTGAACATTTATTCATCAAAGGTCCAAAAAGAAAGAGGAAAAAGTTCATACACCAAGATGATGAATTTCATTGGTAAATACTGAAGCTTTCAAGATTGCAAAAAATAAGCTAATGGGCCATTTGCTAACAGAATTTGAACAAGACTCAAATGTTCTGTTTCTGTTATACTTCTTCCCGCGCTGTTATTATTTAGATTCCTAAGCAATTTTTTGCTCAAATAAATTTCAGGAGAGGCATATCCAAGTTTTATAAGGGCAAATCAAAGTCTTTCACTAGTCTTGCAGATGCCTCCTTTGCTTCATCTATGGAAGACCTTGCAAAGCCAGAGAATCCCTACACCAGGAAACGTAAGAATTTATTAGCTCATAGTAATTTCTTTGGCAAGAACCGCAATCACCATTTCAAAAGTATTGGAAGTGGAATATTAAAGAAAACAGTCAACTCTGGTCGAAGCAATAGCCCTGAGAGCAATAACAGTGAGGACTCAAATTCAATTGTGCTATCATTTTCTCATCATCTCCCACCTCTGCATCCTCACGGTAAAAAATCACCTGGCAATGAATCATCATCACCACCTCCTCGACGAAACTCTCCCTGGCGTTCTTTCTCTCTGTCTGATCTCCAATGTGTTGCTGCTGCAAGTCCTAAAACAACTGGTTTGGCGATTCATGATGGAGACATGGACTACAAACAACATTGACATTTAGCTTCAGCTTTAGACTCTTGATGAACCTGGAAATTGGAGGAATATTCATGCTGTTGGAGTTTCTGGCAGAGATTCCCACTCATATTGTAGTTTTTCCCATTGTACTTTTAGCTTTAGATATAACGTGTCTGGGCATTTGGACAATATAACTGCAGCTGTACTCTTTCTTTCTCTCTCTCTTTTTTTTTTTTTTTTTTTCTTTGGCTTTTAGATAATGACTAGAATGCTTCACTGTATCATACAAGAATATAAATATATCTCCTCTTCTTCCAAATTATGAAGGTCCTTTTGTTACACTCTTTAAACTATAATGTTTCACTAGAATGGATATAACTAACCAGTTGCATTATCTTTTTCAATCAGTTCTCCTATGGTCACAATCTTTTAGCTGTATCCACCAAAATCAAATCTTTCTGGCATTTGTCTATGGTGACTTCACAAGCTTGCTCAAATTTACAGTGCCTGTTTACAGAGCTTCACCTTCATGTTACTTCTTCCTTCCTCCTGATCTCGTCTCCTTCTTTCCTTGTCAAGTTGAGATTGATGGTTATTTCTATTGTTGGTGGGACATGGGAACTTCAAATGCACTCAGTATTTCTATGCCAAGTTGAGATTGATGCAGAGGCTATGTTTGGCTAATGACTTCCTTGGCAGCCACCAGTCTGAGATACCTCTCAGCACTCTTCCTTACTTTTCACCCATTGCTAGCTTGCTGCTCTCAAGAGGGGGATCTGTGGCATTATTAACCACAGCTAATGAATTTCCAGAGAATCTAGCAATATGGAAGCTGAAGTTTGTATGCTGTTCTTTAAGTAATTTACTGCTAATTAGTAGTCATAGCTGATAGTAAGAAAGTTTTATGAATTATTAGCTGTCGTAATTGTAGATGATTCAAAAATAGCTGGTCATAAATGGTATGTATAGATAAATAAATAATGAACTGAAAAATATGCTTTCAATGATCGATCTCAGTATAAATATATTTTGCAAACAATTATTTCTTGGCCTCTATCACAAACAAATATGCTAGATCAGAATAAGATACTAAGCTTCATTTAATTGAAAAAGATCAGATTAATTAGTAATCATGCAAATAAATCTTCAACTCAGTATAATTTAACACCGTAGACAAAGTTTGATATATGCAATTTAATTTTACATTAAAACAGAAATTTGTTGTATTCGAATCTCATTGAATTAGTTTTAAGTTTTGATATATTGAATCTCAGTATTTCTATGCATTTTTATTACGGATGCTGAGGCTATGTTTGGCTAATGAATTCATCGGCAACCACCAGTCTGAGACACCTTTATGCACTCTTCCTTTTTGCCCATTGCTAGCTTGCTGCTCTCAATATGGGGATTTGTGGCATTAACCACAGCTATTGAATTTCCAGAGAATCTAGCAATATGGAAGCTGAAGCTTGTCTGCTGTTCTGCAAGTAAGTTCCTGTTAATCAGTAGTCATAGCTGATAATAAGAAAGTTTTTTGAATTATTAGTTGTCATAATTGTAGATGATTCAAAAATAGCCGGTCATAAATGGTCTATGTTTAATAGATAAATAAGTAAATAATTAACCGAAAAATCTGCATCCAGTGATTGATCTCGGTATAAATATAGTTTGCAAACAATTATTTCATGCCCTTTATCAAATACAAATATTCTAGATCAACATATGATACTAGGCTTCATTTAATTGAATATGTTCCATTAATTAGTAATCATACAAATAAATCTTCAACTTAGTAAAATTTAATAGTTAATACCATAGACAAAGTTTGATATATGCAATTTAATTTTACATTAAAACAGAAATTTGTTGTATTCGAATCTCATTGAATTAGTTTTAAGTTTTGACATATCGAATCTCAGTATTTCTATGCATTTTTATTACGGATGCTGAGGCTACGTTTGGCTAATGATTTCCTTGGCAACCACCAATCTGAGACACCTTTATGCACTCTTCCTTACTTTTTACCCATTGCTAGCTTGCTGCTCTCAATATGGGGATTTGTGGCATTAATCACAGCCATTGAATTTCCAGAGAATCTAGCAATATGGAAGCTGAAGTTTGTCTGCTGTTCTACAAGTAAGTTCATGTTTATTAGTAGTCATAGCTGATAATAAGAAAGTTTTATGAACTATTAGTTGTCATAATTGTAGATGATTCAAAAATAGCAGGTCATAAATGGTTTGTGTTTGATAGATAAATAAGTAAATAATTGACTGCAAAGTCTGCCTCCAGTTGATCGATCCCGGTTTAAATATAGTTTGCAAACAATTATTTCTTGGCTTTCATCACATACAAATATTCTAGATCGGCAGATGATACTAGGCTTCATTTAATTGAAAACAATCATTGAATTAATAATCATGCAAATAAATCTTCAACTTGGTAAAATTTAAAACCAATGACAAAGTTTGATATATGCAACTTAATTTTACATTAAAACAGCAATTTGTTGTATTCGAATCTCATTGAATTAGCTTTAAGTTTTGATACGGTAATAAGCCAGTGAATTAACTAGAAGCAGATTATTAAGTTTGAGATTACTGTTAATGTAATTTTCTGCTTAAGATTGAACTCGTTAGTCGGTTGATACTTGACTTCCTTTAGATGGGAAACTGTAAAATCAATAACTCTTGTATAATATGATTTTGATCTGGTTATAAGGAAAATCTGTGCTGTTGAAGTTTCTTGTAGAGTTTCCTCCTTTAATATCCCAGTTTTTATCCATTGTACTCATGACATTGGATATAACTTGTCTGGGCATTTGGACATTATAACTGCAACTGTGTTTTTTACATTTCTTTTTTGCTTTGGCTTTTAGATAATGACTAGAATTTTTCGTTGTATTGTACAAAAAAAAAAAATCATCTTCTTCCACATTTTGGCAGGCCTTTTTATCACTTGTTAAACTATAATGTTCACTAGAATGAATAGAAGTAATCAGTTGCACTATCTTTTTCTATCAGTCTTCCTTTGTTCACATTCTTAGCTGTACCCACTGAAATCAGTAAGTCTTGCTGGCAAATCCTATGGAAATTTCACTAGGTTGCTCAAATTTTATGTCCATCAATAGAGCTTCTCCCTTCATGCCACTTCTTTTCTATTGTTGGGACATGACAACTGCATCAAATGTACTCAGAATTTCTTGCGTTTATATTGCAGACGCTGAAGCAGTATGTTTTGGCTAATGACTTCCACAGCAATCACCAGTTTGAGACACCTTACAGCACTCTTCATTACTTTTCGCCAATTGCTTGCTTGCTGCTCTCAACATGTGGATTTGTGGCTTTAATCACAGCTAATATTTCCAGAGAATCTCACAGTATGGAAGATGGTTTTGTGTGCTGTTCTGCAAGTAAGTTCCTGCTAATTGGTAGTCATGACCGATAATGAGTGATTTGTGAATGATTAGCTGTCATAATTCTAGATGATTCAAAAACATCTCGTCATGAATATTCTCTATTTGATACTTATCAAAAGAAGATAATAGGCTTCATTTAATTGACAACGATCAATTAATTAATAATCATGCAAATAATATTCAACTCAGTAAAATTTAATGCAGCATGATTAATAGAGACAGTTTGAATTACTTAATTTAGTTTCACAATAAGGCAGAAATGTGTCGTTTTCGAATATCATCGATTGGTGTTATGTTTTGATATGGCAATAGTTCTGTGAATTAACTAGAAGCAGTTTATTTAAGTTTGAGATTACAATTAATGTAATTTTTTTATTAAACCAATTGATACTTGACATCCTTTAGGTGGGAAACTGCAAAAAAAATAGCACCTGTATAGTTTTTACTCTCCAGTCTTTATAATATGATTCTGATCTGTTAGTATGTGATGTTTTCTGTAGATAAAATAGCCAAATACATTGTAGTATTTCCTGCTTAATTTCATGTACAAAACTAACACTTTATAATGAAGATAAAAGACAAATGCTTCCTCAAATATTATAATTTTTCGCAGAATCCAACCATCATCTGATTGGCAAATATCCGAAAGATTTTCAACCCATTTGTTGTAGGATCTTTTACTATATTCTGTCATGCTAGACATTTGTAAATATCCTCATTGCCAAATATATTGATACCTTAAAAGGAAAAAACTATGAAAGTCACCAACCGTGTTTTTTTTAAGGTCATTAGTTAACTTGCCTTAAACTCTCTCTCTTTATATGGTATCAAAGCTAATGGAGTTCAAATTCTATGAACTAGGCCTGGATAAGAACGCCATTATGATTTTTCAAAAAAAAAAAAAAAGTCATTATGACGCATTGACGCTAATGACGCTAGGTTAGTTTTGGGTTGCAAATTGGTCTCTCAGTGCTTATAAATTGGCTCAGACAGACAAATAGCGGCAGCACTAGTCGGTCATAGGCAAGGATTTCATAGCACAAACCTGAAGGTTTCTTCTTTGCTTTAAAAATGTTCTGCATAGTATATTACTGCTTGTTATAGTTGATAAGGTTCAATATAGCTTTTATGTGTAAATCTCATTTAGCTTTCTTATTGTGAATTCTCTTTCCTTTTTTTTTTCTCCTAATCTGAAAATCATAAGATGGTAATGACTATTGTGTAATTCTAGCAGGGCACTCATTAGATCTGGTGGTCTTTCTTCACCAAATAGCACACCATTCTACTGTAGAAGCAAATATGATGGTTTCAAATGTGGAATTCAATACCTTCCACAAAATTGACAGGGAATTATATGCAGTCCTTGTCATGAGTTTATGGCGGGATCCAGTGGAAGCTATGCAGATTATGGCGTTATGGCTCTGGTTGGAGCGTGTAGGCTTTAGAAACGTTGTTAAGAAAATAGTATCCTTGCCTACCATACTGATCAATGAACTGGCTGATGAGGCAGCTGCCTGTCTCAGTTGCATTACCAATGACCAGCTTGTTTGCTCATCTGAGAATAATGACATTCCTTTGATGCATACCTTGATGGAGAAAGAAATTTCTCTCAAATTTGTTCATGACAATCGGCTGATTGCAGCTCAAGGGATTTCCAGAATCGTCAACGAAGTGTGTGTCAGGGCATTAACTGACATCATGCAACTAGCCGTTGAAAGAAATGCTGCTCAAAGCTTGATAGATAGCCAGAAATTGATGGCGCCTTCTTTTCAGCAACCGTTATATTACCCTGTTGGAGCTCCTCAGCAAATGGTGCTGCAGCCTCGGACCCAAGAAACTGATGTACCGCCAGAGGCTAGAACTATGTTTGTTACATTCTCAAAGGGCTATCCAGTACTTGAAAGGGAGGTCCATGAATTCTTCACTAGAGGTTATGGGGATTGCATTGAGACACTGAATATGCAGGAAGTCCAACCAACTGAGCAATCACTCTTTGCTAAGATTGTTTTTCGCTCAGCAGCAATCATTGATGTCATTCTCAATGGGGTGGCCAAAGCAAAGTTTACGATCAATGGCAAGCATGTCTGGGCCCGAAAATTCGTGCCGAAACGCCCCTGATCCGATTCGCTGCCATATCTCCCAACATGAGATTTCATATATGAGATGGCTTAATATGTATTGATAATATTTACATCAATTATGAGATGGTTCAATATGTATTTGGTCATATTATATATAATAAATTGATGATTATGATGATTCTGATGTCGTGATGTTCGTAACAAATTACAAATTACATATTTCACTTAATGATTCTAATGTAGCAACACCTGACAAAAAGTTAAATATATGTGATCGTAGTTATAGACCATACAACAAAAAGATAATAAATATGATTGCAGTCATAAATTATAAATTATACGATAAAAAAATAAATAAATGTGATCGTAAGTATATACCATACGATAAAAAGATAATATGATGAATATATGTGATTCCTCGAATAGACTATGCTATCAACATGCTTCTTCAGTTAAATGTTGAGATTTCGAGTTTAAATAAGGGATAATTACTTAGTGGTCATCAACTTATGCTACTACCATCAAAATGATCACCAGATGATAAATTGATTTCAAAATGGCCATTTTTGGCAAACAACGTTACACTAATGGTTATTTCATTCAATTCCATCCATTTCCATCAAATTTCATCAAATGAGAGACATTTTGATAAATAAGCGGATGACATTAATTTATTTTTGATTTTTTTGGAAATCAATTTTTTCTTTTGTTTTTTGAAACAGATAATTATATTTAGTGTGTGTATATACGTGTAGCATATCTCAAACATATATATATATATTGAAAAGATTAAGGTTACAAAATCTAAAATTCTAAAAAATATATTTGAGATAAGTTAAAAAAATATATATATATATATGTTTGAGATATGCTATACGTATATACACACACTAAATATAATTATTTGTTTTAAAAACAAAAGAAAAAATTGATTTTCAAAAAATATCTAAAATAAATTAAGTCATCTCCTTATTACCAAAATACCACTTATTGGATGAAATTAGATGAAATGGTCATTAGTGTAATAGTGTTTGTAAAAAATAACCATTTTGAAACTAATTTCTCACATTTTGACGGTGATAACATAAGTTGATGGCCACTAGGCAAATTACCCCTTCAAATAATGTAACGATGTTTTCTAATAGTAAGGGCATTTTAGGGATAAAATGACAGCAGTTGTATCTTGCATAGCTGATAGGAGTGATAGCTGATTGCACCGAGTCCCCTCTTAAAATCTTCATTATCAAAATTGCTGAGCATTAACAAAATTGCTGAGCCATTGCAGTGGAGACTGGTAGCACCACAGCAATCTCGTAGAGTCTGTATAGATATTCGCTTAAAAATACTTTTATAGGTACGAATATTTTTCTATTTCCTCTTTAAAATACAGTCTATCTAGTTCTATGAGAGCGTTGTGTTGCGTATAATCAAAACATAACCATGGCTCTTCGTTCAACTTAAAGCGCGTACAATTCTACTCTATGTATGGTGTTTGTACCAGAGAAAGTTCTATGTAATTTCTCATTTAGGTGTTATTTGGTACATGGGTTCGTTTTTATTTATTTATTTATTTCATTTCTATGTTTTGCTGATTGTTTGTTGCAGTATTGATTGGTTAAAGATGGATACTGGTTCCAATGGAGAGAAACCCACTTCCTGGGAAGAGCTTTACAATATAAATTTGATGCCATCAGAGTTGTTTCTCAAGTTTAGAAAAGAACTCGAGGGGTTTCGAGTTGGTTTCAATTTTGAGGTTTCTTTTTAAGGCTTTTGCAATTTTTTGTTTTTTTGTTTGCTCTATATCCGGTTTGGTGCTCTCAAATTTTTAACTGGCTTATGGTTTTGTTGGAATCCAAAATATGTAGACAAACTTTTGAAGAATATTAGGTTGCAGAGGTGATTACTAGTGGAGAATTGTGATTGATTAGGATGAGTGTTGGTTTTGTGTATCATGCTTGTGTACTTATAATCATGAAAATGAAGAGAAGACTCTGGAAGTGTTCTTGTTGGTGTTTCATATAAGGTTTAGAAAACGTAGTGTTAGTCAAAAGACAATTGACAACAGACAATTCTATTTCCTGTTCTTATTATGGCCTTGGATAGTTTTGTTGTATAATCCATTCATGAGCTTGTCTCTGGTAATTTGATGTGATGAATAAACTGTTGCACAATTTTAGCTTTGATTAATATAATGTATTTTGTTATTGGGTTGTTTGACATCCTGAAGTACGGAGTTAGTTTTGTAGTTTTAATCTTCAATCGTGTGGGGTTGCTGGCTAAGATACAAAGTATATGACCTCTTGTAATTTTAAATTTGATATACTTTATGTCATTTGTGATCTTTGAAATGCATTTGCAGATTTTCCTCTTGCTAATCGCAGGAATAGTTATTTAGGACCAATGCTATTTCTGTAATTCGAGTGATTCAAATATACATCAATGAGATCCTTTTTTGTTTGTCCTTGGTTGATTCCTATGTCGAACACTAGAACGTATTTAGTTGCATATGCACAGGCCAATTATTATACAGGGAAACATCTCAGGTTTTTTTGCATATTGGACATGACTTGAATGGGTATTGCACTGGGATGGGATATGTGTTGACAACACTGTCATAACTCATAAGATAAATAGCATAAAGTGTTTCTGAGAATAAAGAGGGGGGCTCATGCTTTGTTCATTTGAAGTTGCTTGTATACCTTAATGTCATTAAATAAATGAAAAAAAATTCATTAGTTAAGTATAATTTCAGAGCTGAATGTTGGAGCCCTGGAATATTCTAATTTGTATAATGGAAACACTTTGCACTTGAGTACTGTAAGTCTGCCCTTTCTCCTTAGATCCAGTTGCTGGACATATTTGATTACTTGACAAACACTCTTACAGTAACCTGCACACATTGCTCATGCTTGAATTCTCATAGGGGCATGTCTATCGTAGTTGTTGTTTTCACTTGATGATTTGTTTTAATGTACTATTAGATTCTGTTTCAATTGTGATTTAATATGTGCTCATAATTTTGGTTCAGCTCTATAATGCTCCAATTAATGATATCCATGCAAAGATTGTATTGAAGCCTCTCTCTCCAGATCGGAGGTGGAAGTTCACGTATGAACCCTTATGTCATGATGTACACCTTATTTCAAAAAAGATCCCTCTAACCAAATTTCTGAATCTCCAGGTTGGTCATTTATCTTGGTCCTTTTTTTCCAGTGCACATATTATAGGATTGAATAAAATTTATGAAATGATAGCACATAAATTTATAAAAAATTCTATGCTTGTATTGCAGGTAAGTTTACTGTTTGTTAAACCTAGGTCTGTTCAAAACTTTATAGTGATGATACTCAAATCTTTAACTAATTACAGGTTGGCATAGGTCATAATTTTCAATTGCATGCAACTGGCTGGAAATGGAAACTCACCACATGTTTGGGTGGAGATGGCATATCCCGGATTCAGAACAAGACATCTGTTGGCCTGTGTCCTGGTGTGGACTTCCGTTTTGGGTGGAGGGCCGATTTTGTTATTCCAGAGGTCACTGGGCAAGTTCCTCCATCTTCTATATTTTTACCATTGCAGAAATCATTAGGGATACAAACTTGTATTTGCAACATTGGTCATGTAAAAGATCTCACAATTAAAGTGTCTCCTTTGCTTCTTTTGTTCATATTATTATTAACGGTGTGTATGGCTCATGATTGAAACCTTGAATTCAACAGGGCTCTGGGTACTGAGGAACCATTGTTCAACATGAACTCAGGACGATTACAAGCATCACTAGATAGAATTGAGACCATTATAACCCATACTTCGTGATACTTGTCAAAAATCCAGGTAGGCCTATCTTTGAACTTCCTAATGGTTGTCGAGGTATCTTAAAGTACTAAATGGTTGGATATGGAGGGAATTTTACACTTACAACGATTTCATTTTTTTAATTTCATGTTTGTTGAAGTGAATATTTCATTGTTGGCTTCTAAGTCACTAAGTTTATATGATAATCTCTCTCTCTCTCTCTCTCTCCCCTGCAGTGTCTTTGACACTTCTTGTATTGTGACCTTCATTCAAGTAATATGCTTGTTAATGCATGTACTGTTTTATTTTCTTTAGTTGTTTTACATGACAAATCTGTATGACTGTATTGTTTGACCTCATTTATATTGAATTTGAGATCTCCGGTTCATCATACGTAATGAAGTTATATTTACACACTTTTTTTCCTTTTACTTTGCAGAACCTTAAATTTAGCAGGATTTGTTAGAAAATGGAAAGATGCAACGGCATGTTGGAATGCATCTTGCCTGGAATGCAGGTATGGTCAATCATTGATTGGTTCACAAATTATAATCATGTAAATGTCCTTCAGAACAGGACTAGGCTCTAGGATGCACATATGTGGATAAGGGTTATCAAATCAAACCACTCTTTGACCATTAAGCACCATTACTTGAAATTAAGTCGAGTACATGTATGCAGTTGGCTTTAGTACCAGTTATATAGTTTCTATGGCTACTGCTTGTTATATGCTTCAGATTTTATTTGTCTTCCCATCTCTTTTGTTTTTGTTTTTTTGTTAAATTGTTGCCATTGCAAGGCTACTTGACCATCAAAATTATTCTTAACACCTTTTCGAATTGATGATGTATATAACTTCCATTAAATAAGCCTACATGTCCATATGGTATCCCATAACTGGGCTCTGTTAGCCATGATGTCCCTTGTCCTCGGTATTCTACTGGGTGGTAAGACTTGAGGGAGGGTGACCGGAAAGGATCTTGTTTGTTTTCCGTCTGAGGACGTAAAAGGATCCGAAAAGATAAGTTAAGATGTTTTGATTGTTTTTTTTTTTTTTTTGGTAAAGAGGAGGGACTAAGCCCAGGAACAAAGGAACAAAACAGCAAGAACTAGCATCTGGGCACAATCCTGGAAAAGGACTGGCCTCTTAAATCCTCCTCAAGAAGAATGGAAATCTGAGGGGGAGGTTGCTGGAACAGAACAGTTCCACGTTCCATGGAGAGACCAAACTTGGCGAGACTGTCAGCAACACGATTGCTTTCCCTATAACCATGACATATAATGCAAATCCACTCCTTATCCAAGAGTTTTCTGCAGGCTTGAGCAATGCTGAATAGATGATGATTCTGAGCAGGGTTAGCATTAATCAGTTGAACCGCCTCCATAGAATCAGATTCAATGATCAGCTTTTTGTAACCACTCTTCCAAGCAAGCCTAATACCTTCCAATAAACCCCACATTTCAGCTTCAAGAACACTTCCTGAGCCTATATTCATAGAGAAACCACTCAGCCAATTATAGCTATCATCCCTGAAAACACCCCCAGCAGCAATGATGCCCAGCTCACTTTCCCTACTGCCATCCACATTCAGTTTAATCCAATCACGAGGAGGAGGGTTCCACGCAATGGAGCAGGTCTGGTATTCTGTTGCTTTAGCACAAGTATTGTTAGCACTAAACCAATTAGTCACATAATTCATAATAACCATACCTGGAGACTCAGACATCTTGAATTCCGAATTAAAGGTTTGCTCACACCTCCATTTCCATATAAACCACAAAGTAACAGAAAAAAGAAGGTAATTCGGCCACTTCCCCATAACAGCTTGTCTACACTTCAGATTATGGAAAAGCCAATTTTTCCAGTCAGTTTTAAACAGGGCCTTCTTCGAAACTCCCTTCTCAATATCCTCCCAAATAACACTAGCACCAGAGCAATTCCTAAAAACATGGTCAAGATTTTCACACCCAGCCATACACCGAACACAAGTGACATCCCTGGTAAGACCCCTGGAAGCTCTATGATCATTTGTAAGAAGTTTGCCATGAAGTACCACCCAAAGAAAATGACTGACTCTGGGAGGAAGCTTAAGCTTCCAAATGAAACTCCAGTCCCATAATCTCTCTTTTCCTTCCTCAAAATGAATGCTGTAAGCACTCCCAACCGAGAATTCACCATTTGTAGAAAGCCCCCAAACAGCTCTATCAGAGGTACCAAACTCATTATCAATATGAATGCTCAAAATGCGTTGAACTACACACCAAGGCAGAACATCCCTCAACTTTTCAACAATCCAATCAGAAGAGCAGAGGAAGCTAGCCACACTTTCATTTAACTGATCATTAGACAGAGGAATGGTAGCATGCCCAAATAAAGTACCAAAATTCGGAACCCATGCATCAGTCCAGAATTTAACACCTTCACCATTACCAATTCTCCAATGTATACCCTTCACAAGAAGTTGAGCTCCATAAACAAACCCTCTCCATATATTCGAGCAACCACTGCCAGCAGAACCTGTAAGCACGCCATTCTTACAATATTTTCCTCTCATCATTCTAGCCCACAAACCATCATCCTGTTGAACCAATCTCCACCCTGCTTTGGCCAAGAGAGCCTGATTCATCAGTCTCATGTTTTTAATGCCTAAGCCACCAACCTTTTTTGGCAAACACACCGTTTTCCAGTTGACAAGATGTATCTTTTTCTTATCAGAACTGCTGCCCCAAAGGAAGTCTCTATTAGCTTTGTCAAGCTTCTCACATAACTCAGAGGGAAGTTTAGCAGTCTGCATCGCATATATAGGAAGGGCAGAAGCAACTGCCTTAACTAACACGCACCTTCCAGCAAAAGAAAGATTGGAACTCTTCCAAGAGGCAAGCCTCTTTTGTGCATTTTCAAATATGTAATTATACGTGCTCTTGTTAACACATTTGTGCGTGAGAGGGATTCCGAGATAATTGCCCAAATCCTTGGTAATTGGAGAACCACACGTATCAGCCAAGGCTTTAGCTAGAGCTTCCCCAATATTATTCGAACATAGAACTCTAGACTTTGAGAAGCTAACTTGTTCTCCTGAAAGGTCACAGAATGAGTCAAGACAGTCTCTCATTACACTAGCCTGGTACTCAGAAGCATGCCCAAATAGAATCAAGTCATCTGCGAAGAATAGATGTGAAATATCAGGACCTCCCCTACAAATTCTCACTGGTTTCCACTTCCCCTCTTGCAGATTTTGATTAATTAAATGTGAGAGTTTTTCCATACACAAGACGAAGACATAGGGAGATAAGGGATCTCCCTGGCGAATACCACAACTAGGATTGAAATTCTCAGATAGTTCACCATTGACAATAACATTATACTGAACTGAAGTGATGCAGCTCATAATCAAGGAAATCAGATTTTCCTCAATCCCCACTTCTTCCAACACATGCTTGATAAACCCCCATTGAAGCTTGTCATAAGCCTTGGCGAGGTCGATTTTCCAAGCCATAAACCCTTGTTTCCCTTTAGCTGTTCTAAATTTATGAAGCACTTCCTGGGCCACTATAATATTATCCTGTATTTGTCTTCCCCGGATAAAAGCAACCTGACTGGGGCTAACAAGTTTAGGTAGAAGGGGTCTAATTTTCTGCACCAAAATCTTACTCACAATCTTATAAATGGTATTACACAAACTTATGGGTATAAATTGAGTCATACTAGTGGGGTTGGGAACTTTAGGTATGAGAGAGATAATGGTAGTATTAATCTCCTTAGGCACACTCCCCTTCCGGAAACAATCAGCAGAAAGTTTAACCAGGTCCTCCTTACAACATTCCCAATAATTCTGGAAGAACAATGCCGGAAAGCCATCAGGGCCTGGCGCCTTAAGACCTCCTATATCAAATAAACTCTGTTTCACATCTTTTTCACATATCTCCAAAGAGAGGCTAGCCAAATCAAAGTTATTCAATCTCGGGAACATCATAGGTAAATCAGAATACACACCATTACTACTCTTAGCAACAAACAACTCCTGGAAATACTTAACAGCCACTCCCTTCATGTCCGAAATTTCCTCAACCCATCTCCCATCATCCCTCTTCAACCCTTCCAGTTTGTTTCTTCTCCTCCTAATGATAGTAGAGAGATGGAAAAAAGCAGTATTTCTATCTCCTTCTTGAAGCCAACTAATCCTAGATTTTTGTTTCCAAAATAGTTCCTCTTGCTCAAGAATGTCATTATATTCTGTGATGAGTTTATCTTCCAGTCTAGCTAAATGCTGTGAGTACTTCTCACTCAAGCATCTTTGAATTCCCCCAATTCTAGCAAACCATCTTCGTTTCTTGTGAAAAATGTTACCAAACTCTTTATGATTCCAATTCACAAGAATTTTAGACATCTTTTGAAGTTTGATAGCAGCACTATCATCCAATCTCTTCCAATTATTAGCAATAACAGAACCGAATTCCTTGTTTTTAACCCACATAGCTTCAAACCTAAATGGTTTGCTGCTGCTATTAGGAATTTGGCTACTTTGAAGGTGAATGAGAACAGGACAGTGATCTGAAGCCAGTCTTGGAAGATGTTTGACGAAGCCCTCCGAGTAGTGAACTCTCCAATCCATGGAGCAAAGTCCTCTATCAAGCCTTTCCCACACCTCTTCCCCTATACCTCTCTTATTCATCCAAGTAAACCTTGGCCCTATGAATCCCAAATCAATAAGATCATTTCTGCCAATCCAGTTAGAAAAGCCACTGTTAGAAAAGTTAGGCCTACCACCACGTTTTTCACCACAGTTTGTAATTTCATTAAAATCCCCTGCTATAAGCCATGGCATTCGAAAACAACTTCTAATAGCATCAAGATAATTCCAAAGTGACCTTCTAATATTAGCACATGGGTTGGCATAAACCACAGTAAGGATCCAGAAGAAGTTTTGATCATCCACTAAGGCAGTAATACTATGCCTAGAACTAGTAACCACATGAATTTTAATCTTATTCTCATTCCATAATAACCAAATCCCACCAGAAAAACCCTCAGCCTCTACAATGAAACTTTTATCAAAACCTAACCTTTTAATCACCCTTTTAGCTTTTAAACCACTAATTCTAGGTTCACAGATAGCAAGCACCTCCACACTATGCATCTTACGAATATCAGACATGTTCCTAGCAAACAACTTTTTGCCTGCCCCTCTCACATTCCGAACTAAAATCATGAGGAAGGGGAAAAAAAAACTCCTTATTCGGAGACCAAGGCCATAGCCTCTACCAAATCAGAGGCAATCATCTCAAAGCTACTATCACTTTGTATCACAGGGATACTAACACAGCTTTTAACACCTGCTGGTTTGCTACTGCTACTCACACCATCAGTGGAATCAAGTTGAACTTGACATGATATACCATCTCTGTCCAAACCCTTCTCATTAGTATGAATAATACCGTTTGATTGGGATGGTTTATGGGGATGTTCCACACCTTTGCCACCCCCTCCTCCTTTGGAACTACCAGCAACCCCTTTAGATATATACCGCATACCCTGGTCATTTTCATTTCCACTTATATTATTCAGTTTACTCTTCAAGACCGGGGGTCTAATTGTTCCTTTCCCTTGATTAGTGATTTCCACCAGGGTATTTTTCCCTCCTCTATCAGGTCCTATTTTGTTCTTGTTCAACCCTTGCCTTTCATTTCCCACAGCCCCATCCTCCACCACTTCATGAAGAATATCAAATCTGGACCCAGAGCCATTACCACTGGCCACATTCTTGCCTTTCATAGCATTCTTCTCTCCCACCGAGACATCATTAGCCACCCTATGCTTTCCTACTTTGTCATCTCTAGAACCATCATGTGTGCCCCTCAAATCTGTCTTATTAGCTCCATAATTGCCATTATGATCATTTCTCTTAAGAACACTATTGTTCCCAACGTTCCATTTCCCATTCTTCCCTTTAACACTATTGCTATTCTGCCTCCCATAAGAAACTAGAAGCCACGGACCATAAGGGGATTCTTCCTTCTTCTCCATGTTTCCTTCACATGATCATCAGTAACCACCATTTTCTCAGCAATGTCATCCACTAAACCATCTCTGCAACTGTCCTTATTGTGACCATATCTGCCACAGCCAAAACAAATGAGGCCTAAGCTTTCGTATTCCACCCTAATAACTCTATCATCAATGCTAAGAGAGCATAAGAGCGGCTTCGATATATCAATTTCTACGCAAATACGAGCAAATCTTCCTCTAGCTTGATTCATGGTGACAGGATCAACTTTACACATTCTGCCCAACATACCACCAATGCTCCATAGTAAATCAGCATCCATCCACTCCATCGGTAACTTTGTCAAACGCACCCAGATAGGCATACTCTGTATCGTATCCTCTCCTGGAACAAAGTTAGGCCTCCATCTTTGGGTCACCAGATAATGGTTGGCAATTACCCAAGGACCACCTGTGAGCACATAATCTAGATCGTCCTTCATCTGGAATCGCGCAACAAAATAACCTTCCCCCAAATCTGTCAATTGCCAGTCGCCAAGGAGTGACCATTTCTGTGTCAACTTGTTAAGCATGAAGCTCAGGGTGTGTGGCCGTCCCATGTTCTTTAGAATTAGGGCATTTTCCCATGGTTTTTGAAGCTGCTCCTTCAACTTTGGTGATAGCTTCATCGATGGGCCAGCCGGTCCCTCAGAGATCAAGATATCTTCAGAATCAATTTTAATCTTCTCTTTGTTTGTTCCAAACCCATTCCAGGAACTAGGAGTAGACATGCTCAGGAGCTTGGATTTGAAACTTCCCATAGCTTCTGATCTACCCTGGTTAGTACCAATGTTGTTGCGTCCTAAGACTTCATTGTTTTCCCTAGCTCTCTTAGCAGAACCAGAATCATGATTGATCTTGCTTCCGCCAACATTCAACTCATTAACAGGAGGTTGTTGAGCAGAAAACACAAATTTCTCACTTGAGATTTCCATACTATCAGGATTCGAGCAAGAAGAGAAGGATGCCATCAGAAGAAACAAGAAAAACGCAAAGAGAACGAGAGAAAGTAAAGGAAACGCGGCGGCGCATGAGATCTAAAGAAGAAAACAAAATTCCACAATCCACACTACAGGCGCGTACAAACCTTCATCCCCACGCGCCCATAGTTTTAGATCCCCTTCTTTTGATTGTTTTTTAAGTGGTTTGAAATCCGTAAGAGTATAATACTAGATTGCCCAAATTATGTCTAAATTCAAGTTCAAATAACGTGCTACGTAAGTTATAATCAGTATATTAATAATGAAATGTATTAGTTACAAGACACATTACACATTATTAGGGCAAAACATTTGAACATTATCAGATTACTAAAATGCATTAAAAGATAAGATAATCAATAGTTAAAAGGGTTATCTTAAGTTTGTAATAAAATATTATAAATAAAAAATAAATTATTTAATAGGAAAAATCTTGATATAAATATACCAATTATCCTAAGTTTGGAATTCTTGATATAAATATACCAATTATCCTTTCAATAATATTATTTAATATGAAAAATCTCATTTTAATATCCATCAGATTCCATCACTTAAACAAAATATGTATAGTTTACAACTTTTTGATTACATATTTGGATTTTTTTAAAGGGTGCGGATATTGTCACCAACATATTTGTACATCCATATTTTATTTAAAAATTTAATTACAAAAATATCTCAATACAATAATATATATTTACCAATAAGACTAAATTATATTAATTAAATATTGTGTATATCCATTAATTACCCCATTATATCTTCAATTATAAATCTTTATTAAAAGGAAAAAACCTTATGATAAACCTTAATGGAAAAAGGAATTTGCAAAGAATTTGTAAAGGACTTTGATCATACAAAGGTATGTATGTCTTTCTTTTATATGTAGTCATAAACTCTATCAATAAATAAATCGAGAGGAAAAAAAAAATGATAGGTATAGATTGATGTATTCATGAGTCTTTTTTTTTTTTTTTTTTTTTTTTTTTTTTTTTTTTTTTTTTTTTTTTTTTTTTTTTTTTAAAAAGAAAAAGAAAAATCATGTATGTTGTTATTTGCTTTGACTACCAATAACGACTTATTAATCCGTACAAAGTTGGAACAATGATCGATTTTTGGTGAACTCTCAACAACGCATAAACAATGTTGGATTCGAATTTATATGTCTGATATTTTAAATATTTCATAGTTGGATCCAAAATTAATATACTTTTTTATATAAAAAAAAAATGGGTGTAATAATAATTTAAGAGGGTTTACAAATAATATATATTAAAATAAATATATTCATTTTAATAAGGATAATATTGGCATTAGAATAATAGAATGTGTGTTTATAGTAATGGTTTAATTTTAAATTTTTTTAGATATGGGTGTATTTATAAAATGAGCGAGTAAATCATATTTATGAATAGTAATATCGACATATTTTTTAAAAATCTAAATTGAAAACATCTAGATTTTATTGGAATCTTCCAAAGTCTAATTGAATACCTTCCGATTTTTATAGATTTTTTACAAATATGAATCGAATACACCTTGATTTTATTGGAATTTTCTAAAATCTGGAATGAATACCTCTAGATTTTTATAAATTCTTTATAAATATGAATATAATACATCTTGATTTTATTGGAATTTTCCAAAATCTGGAATGAATACCTCTTGATTTTTAGAGATTCTTTATAAATATGACTAGAATACATCTTGATTTTATTCGAATTTTCCAAAATCTAGATTGAATACCTCTGGATTTTTATAGATCAGACTTTTAAAATCTTTTAAATTCCAACAAAATGTCGATTGTATCATATATATTTATATTAAAACATATAGATTTATTTACACATCAGACACGAAAACAACACTGGCCAGTGTAACAGTGTTGGAAATGGAGATCTGTTACCGTGTATTACCACTAGGTGTGAGTCGTGTGACCATGAGCTACTGGACTTTAATTCTTGTCTATTGGAGCCACAAGGAAATTTTTGAAACCAAACAAAGACACAATTTTAAAACCAGAGGGAGGGAATGAACAAATGGTAACATTAATCAAGGTAAAAGAGTGGGGCCTCTGTAACCTAGCCGTTATATAGTCTCCAACACTCCAACGGCCAAATCCTCTGACCTTATATACAATTCAAACCGCAAGAAGAAGAACCCATTACCCAAGCTTACACCAATCCAGAATTAGAATCAATGGCTTCCTCCAAGCTTAGAAGCTCATGTTCTTTCCCAAACCTAGTCCTCTCAAGCTTGAATTTCACTCTCTTTATCCTCTCTGCAGCTTCTCTGGCACCCATTATTCTTCTCAAACTGCCACCTACTTCATTTGGCTTGGCCTTCCTCATGGTCTCTTGCATCTCACTTCTCTCCTCTTTTGTGGGTTTCTACTCTCAGCTCACCCACTTCTGTTTCATAACCCATGTTTCGCTTCTTCTCGCTTCGTTGATCGGGCAATTACTCAGCATCCTGGCCTTGTTCACTAAAGAAAAATCGAGCCTTTCTATGCTCAAGTCACCACGGGACCCTAAAGAAGCTAAGGTTTTGGTGAGACTAGAGTGTGGGATTCTAATGGCAATGTGGCTAATACAGTTGATGGTGTTGGTATTGAGCTGTGTCATATTTAGTTGTTGGTTAAAAGACTATGAAGAAATAGAAGCCGAGAAAGAGATGTCAGCAAAGAAGAGGAGTAGGAGGATTGCTAGAGTGCAAGAGGAATCCATGGCGAATGCAGTCAAGATTCAAGAGATTAAAGCCAAGGAATTGGATGAGAAGATGAAGAACAAGTATGGGCAGTGGGTTAAAACTGATTTCGAAGGCTAGATCAGGCAATGGTTCGGAAATCATTGCAGTTATCTTCATAATTATAATGTGTCAATGTACTGATGTGTAGTGTTTTGTTGGTTTTTCTTCTTGAGTCACTGCGCTATTGTGGCCATCGGAAGAGTAATGTAGAGAGTCTCAGTCTCCTTATAATGTATTTTCTGTATATGCTAGATTTTTACAGATCTATGATGTTTCTTCCAATTCTTAAATTGTTACAGTGTATGCAACTGGCATTTCCACATGAGGTGGAAATTACAGAGAGTTGGATGTCAAATTATCCACAAAACATAACAGGTGCTGCTGCTACAGATTTAGTTGCATTTATACCCTTCTTTACATTACGCATATCGATTCTACAATTTACTAGAAAGAACCGGCACAGACCGGCACAGACGAAGACAGGTGAATAACTTTTACTAACGAAACAAAAGTTATGCAAGCTTTGGAGTGAAAATTCTCAAAACAAACCCAAAGCCCCAACACACCCAAATGTTCTCAACACAGTGAACAACACTATATACCCATAAAAACTGAAGCTTCACAGGCAAAGTCCCTTGAGAGATGACCGGTGACTGGCATGCCATCGTCTTTGCCGACCGTGACTGGCTATGACATCGACTGGTTGGCCACATCATACCCCCACCACGTTGTCAAATATCCCGTGACATGCTCAGACACGTCATCACCCATGACATCCAAATGACGTGACTTAACGAGCACGTCATTGGCAAGGTGTTGGCAAGGTTAACGTTACCATGACGTGGTTTGACCACGCTGTAACACACCCCATGATGTGTCCCGCACGTTGGCACGTTAGTATTCATCATACGATAGTAGTTACAGATTGAACAATGGTCTGTCCCACATGTTATTCCTTCTCTCCTTGTTTGAACCATCCAGTTAGATTGGGCTTCTTATCTGGCCCATTAACTGATTATGAGGTGGAAACACAGAGATTTGGATGTCAAATTATCCACATGTTCCTCTCCCTCAAATAATAGAGTGCATTTTTGCTCATCCACGTTCATTAGGGTGAACCATTACCACCCACTTCAGGTGTTGACACGTGTTCCAAATTTTGAGTCAACTTTGGGTTAACTTTGAACTTTGAGTTAAGTTTATGACACGTGTCAACACCTGAAGTGGATGGTAATGGTTCACCCTCGTTAATGTGGATGAGCAAAAATGCACTCCAAATAATATCCATTAACTAGTGCCACATCATCGACCGACCCAATACCACGGCGGGTTCCAAATACTAGCGTCGCAAAACTAACGTTGACGAATCATTTGTCTTATCCTATCTTCGCAGCCGACCTCGTTTATCACTTTAATTATTATTTTTTAAGCTCAAGTAGTCAAGTTTATTAGCTTATATTATATTAATTCACGTCATAATGATTTTGTTTGTTTGTTTTCGTTTTCCTTCTAAATGAAACTAAAAAATTCACATTCTTGTTGGATAGTATGATAGTATGGATAAGAGAAGTTTTTTTTTCATTTAATCCTTGTTGGATAAGGCATAGGCATTAATTTGAAGAAATTGTATTTCTATTGTTCTTCACTGTGTGTGATATGTCAACGATTTTACTTCACAGGCCTGAAATCTTTAAATTTCCTCACGATGGATTTGGAAATCATCGCAAATTCCGCACAATTTCAGCCTCCTGGACCATGTAAGTTTGTTACGACTCTTTGAATTAGGTTTTTTCTTGAGCTCAACCTTGAAACCATTTTTTTTTTATTTTTTTATTTTTTATTTATTGTTTTATCGCCTTATTTGATTAGAATGTTCGATCTTTTGATGAAAATGTCTTGAATGCGTCATATTTGTGAAATAGTTTTTTTTTTTAATGTTGTAACAGGAACATGGATTCTAAATCTTCGCGTACGACTAAAAGGGAAGAACTTTCGATACAGAATCCAGGGACGTCCATTTCTCGGATGGAATCTTTAAGATCGTCTGATCTGAGATTTGATCGGCTTCAGCCATCGGATCAGGAGTTGCTTCAAGAAAACAAATTCGAATTTGGAAGATTCGTGGCGCGAGAACCTGTTCTTGATGAGGAATACTGGGTAGGTCAGTGATTACTTGATACTATTGAAGTCTGTTATATTCATTTTCATTGTTAATTTTTGTTGGTGTTGTGGATTTTTGTTTTCCTAGACAGCAGCATGGCTCCGAGCAGAAAGTCACTGGGAGGATCGAACAAATGAACGGTCGGTATTACATTTCGCAAATTAAGTTTTATACAAGTAGATTTACAATCATTTTTTTTCTCAATTAGATAGTTTACCATCTAAAGATGTGAGATAAGATACAATATTTAGTTGTATGAACTGTCAATGCAATGCTTATTTCGCCTATATATATGATCTCGTTATGATGTTATATGGATTAGGAGGTAAGTAGTAGAATATATTCAATTATGCATATTTGATGTGCAATTAACAGGTATCAGTTAATGATTCTATTTAATTATTTGTTGAAATACTTAAGAGCATAAATGCAAAGGAACGATCACTCCGCTATATGAAAAAACAAAAAACGAAATTATGATTTGAGCACAAAGAGTCACATACAGAATGATTAACTATACTCCATAAATAAGATTCTATGGAATATAATGGCGATGAGATTTTGGCAGTTCTTCTGCATCTATGCTGTCTTGATGAGTAAAATAGATATATTAATGCTTATGAGTGGTAAAGTTAAGACTTGAACATGGCTGATTTTAGCTATCCCTGATTAACACAGATATATTGATAGCCACAAAAGGAAATTTGCAGAACAGGTAGGATGAATGTTGTTCTACTTCAATTGCTCAATGATATGTATAAACCATTTTTTATTTTTATGAGTCTAATGCTTAGTAACTTTTCTTATTGTCTAGGAGTTCAATGCCATTAAAAGGCGATGCAGAGGGCAACATGGGGAGAAGTATATGTGCTTTGTCGCGGTAGGTTTTTACTATACGAGTTTACATTTGAGATTTTTTTAAAATTGAAACATGTTTTAACTATGGGGACATGGGGTTTGATTTAATTAGAGAGTAGAGATCCTCTTAGTTTGTCCTTAGTCTGATGGAAAAAAGAAAAAAGAAAAAAAAATTGAATGTGCTTGGTTACATGTGCTTTTATCAATGTAGCTCCTCATACAATCCTCTGGTATTAAACTATCAGGTAAAGAAGGAGTCGAGGAACATAAAACGCACTGTACTGAAAAGTGTAGTTGGAACCCTTGATTTGAGTGTCCGTTATTTGTTGCACGGAGAGACCTTTCCAGGGGTACGTTGCCTTCAGTTAGATGCAAAGTTTAATCTTATCTGTCACCAGACTAACCGGGTAATAATCTTGTAATCTGCTAATGAAGTTAAATTCCTCTCACAGGAACGAATAAAGGCTCCTTTCTTTAGCTGCATCAACAAAACAGACCCACATAGATACGGTTATGTTGCAAATTTATGTGTTGCTAAATCGGCACGTCGTCAGGGTATTGCATGCAACATGCTTCATTTTGCTCTCGAATCAGCCAAATCCAACGGTAAGATGGAATAAGCATCTGTTCTTAAAAAAACAGCTGAGTTTCTGCAGATAATGGAAGGTAGTAAGGACTGCCTTCCTGATCTGACTTTTGGTTCTCAGATGTTCAGCAGGTGTACGTGCATGTGTTCAAAAACAATAGACCTGCACAGGAGCTGTATCAAAAGATGGGTTTCAAGGTAATACTGTTTTACTTGTCAATCTTTATTTCTGGTTGCATTTTTTGGGTTTCCCTTAATATTCATGAAGGATGATAAGCTTTCACATTCATATGATCAGATGGTTGAAATAGCGAGCTCTCAGTTGCAAGAGCAGACTGACTTACTCTGTATCAAGATATAGAAATTCATTCAACGCAACTTGTTGAATGCTTTTCATTTTGTTTGTGCTCCGCTGAGTAAAATAACCTTTGTACATGAAGATTGTAGATTAATCAAATGTTTACATGCAAACCCGAATCAAGAATGGGAAATCCCATAAAAGCACTTACTTACACATACCGCACTTTGTCAGGTATGAAAATTCATTTGTACCATCATAGCTAAGTCCATTTGTATTTTGATTTTAGTCTGTGGCCTTTGTTGATAATATGTATGATGGATAGTTTCTCGCATTCTTTACTGAATGATTGAAATTACAAGCTTGCAAGAGTATATTTTTTCTACCAAGCTTATGAAATCAATTCAACATAAATTGTTAGGTTCTCTCTCTGGTGCTTCTTCTTTCATTGTTTTTTTCTCTTGGTATCTCAATATCAAAAGGAAGATTTTGGAATATTCAGATAGCAATTGGAGAATGCAAATTGATAGTGTAAAATCCCCTAAAAGGAAAGGCAATCACTTGGACCTTCAACTTGCCTCTTAAACTTTGATGTGTAAGTATGTAACAGTTTTTTGAGAGGAAAGATTTCGTTCTACAATGTGATGATAGTAAGAGTTTGTTTTGGTAAACAAGGTATGAGCATCCTTGCCTTCCTTTCACTGGTCCCTGACTCCCTTGAACTCCTTTTTTGCCGCCGCTTGCGGTTTTCATGGTAAGAACGCATGCAATTAGAATATGTATAAGTATACAATTCTAATCTGAGCTCTTTTGATTGTTTTAAAATCTCAATATCAACATAATGTGTAATTTTTTATTTTGGATCTGCTGTTGTTATGATATTTTTCCTAACTTCACATAATCTCAAGACAAATAAGCATCGGTTAAGATATGATTGGTTTCCATAACCATTTTATCAATAACCAATCACATGCTTTAAAAAGGTCAAGGAAAAAGATCAGATTAGCAAATGATCTAAATCCATAATTTTGTGGGCTACTAATCCTGTTCCATATATATATATATATATATATTTCTATTATCAGTTCGTCTTGAGGACGAAGAATGTGGACTACTAGATTTACATACTTTGATTTAAAGTATATGTACTTGTTAAAACTTCTCTATAATCTATGGTCTACATTCTTCGTCCTGATATATTTATTGTCAAGATAAACTAACTATAGAAAGACTATATATATATATACTCATTTTGATGATAATATTTCACCGTTTTGAGTGCGTATTAATCTTCAAAAAAAAATAAATGGTAGATATTTGGAAAAGGAGTATTGCTAGGTAATGAATTTTTCAATGGTTATTAAGAATCCCAACAATGAGCTTTAAGAATTTTTGTTTATATGATTCCATTTCAAAATGTTTCCAAATGCTACAAAAACAAGAAGTTAGATATATAACTTTAGCCACTGGCTTTCTTTATAAATCTGAGATCCATTTTCAAAAATGAAGATTACTGTATCAGAACTTGCAAACCTTGAGCTACAAAGCTTCTTGATTGTATTGCTGGAAATTCTTCTTCGTTTTGCAAGAATAACTTTGTCAGTTGAAGGCAGAGAACTTGAATATAATTTTACTTTGCCACCCTTATACAAAAGAGAATATGACAGCAACATTGGGCCCAATTCCTTAGTAATAATGTTTTTGGGCTGTAAAACAGTTAACCAATCTTAAATGACAAGTATAACAAGTAGGGTTGCACATTTTCCCCTGGATCCCCGTTTCCCCGTTTCCCCATCCCCATTTGGGGGGAAATTTTTGGGGAAAAATGGGAAAATGGGGAGGGATGGGGATGAAAATCATCCCCAAATTGAAATGGGGATGGGGATGGGGAGACCTCCCCCCATCCCCATTTCCCCATTTTCCCGTCTCCCCATCCCCATCCCCATTTTCCCCACTAATATAGTGAAATGGGGATGGGGATGGGGATGGGGGAGGTTCCCCCATCCCCATCTCCCCATTTCCCCATTTCCTCCACAATATTATAAAAATAATTATATATATATTTATATATATTTTGTAATGTATTTTCTTTGACATTATTTTGTAATATATATATAACATTATTTTGTAATGTATTTTCTTTTGCATTTGTAATGGAATGTTTTTTTTTTTTTTTTTTTTTTTTTTAGTTTAATTTGTAATTTTCAATCAAATGGGGAAATGGGGAAATGGGGTAAACGGAGAAACTGGGGAAATGGGGATGGTGATGGGGGGACCTCCCCCCAAAACTCCCCCATCCCCATTTTCCCCAAATGGGGAAATGGGGAGGGATGGGGAAGGGTTTGAGAAGTGGGGATGGGGATGGGGGGACCTATATTCATCCCCATTTCCCCAATGTGCATCCCTAATAACAAGTGTTTTTGGGAAATTTGGAAAGGGAGAACACACCGTGTCAGCTTCCAAACATTCTCGGCTATAAGAATATGCACTACAATGACATAAAAATATCATGGGTTAAACGATTCAAGGAAAACCATGAACCTTTTTAGACTATTCTTCATCCAATTTATACTCATTTTTTGTAGCGTAACTATAAGAACACAATTTTTAGAAATTTTGGCTGTTTCAACCGATTTGGTTCCAAACTGAATCCGACAAAAGCTTCAAAATTTGTTTTAATATCAAAGTATTGTATCCATTTTTTTTTTCATTTTTTATTACTTATATTTACATGAAACTTGTGTTATTAGTTCAATTTATATTCATTAAACCCGAGTTTAAACGGATTCGGTTATATACAAGCATTGTAATAATTTTTAATTTGATAGTTTTTGTTACATGTATTTACGTTAAACTTGTGTTGTTAATCCAATTTGTACTCATTTACTATAGCTTAAGTCTTAACTATGAGAATACAATTTTCGGCAATTTTGACTGTTTCAAAGGATTCGGTCCGTTGAAACTTTCAAAACTTGTTCTAATATCAAAGTTTTGTAGTAATTTTTTTTTATCAATATTTTTCATTTTTGTTGTTTATATTTACATGAAATTTGTGTTCTTAGTTTAATTTATACTCATTATACTTGAGTTTCAATGGGTTCGGTTTGGAACCGAATTTGTCCAAACTAAAAAAATGAGTTTTTGAATGCAAGTATTGTAGCAATTTAAAATTTGATCGTTTTTGTTGCATATATTTACAATAAACTTGTGTTCTTAATCCAATTTGTACTCATTTATTTTAGCTTAACTGTTAGAACACAATTTCCAACAATTATGGTCATTTCAACGGATTTGGTTTCAAACATAATCTGTCTAAACCTTCAAAACTTGTTCTAATATCAACATATTATAGCCCTTTTTTCATTATTTCATTTTTGTTACTTATATTTACATGAAACTTCTGTTCTTACTTCTTAGTTCAATTTATATTTCATTAAACCCAAGTTTCAACGGATTCAGTTTGAAACCAAATCCCTCGAAACCATAAAAATGAGTTTTTATATACAAGTATTGTAGCAATTTTTAATTTGATCATTTTTATTACATATATTTATATTAAACTTGTGCTCTTAATCCAATTTTTATACTAATTGTATAGATATGGTTACAGAGGTCATCTCTTGTAACCAAAGTAAAGTACTAAGGTAGGTCGTTACGTTGGAATGTTATAAGAGAGATGAAAGGTGGAGGTTGGATCCATGTTTGGTATTTTGTGGTAAAGCAGACTTGTTTGTTATCAATGCCTTATCAGTCTTGAGGTTTCCGGCTCGAATAAGGATCCTCTCCTCTCCTCACCTCACCCCACCTCACTTCTTCACTCTTGAGGTTTCTAGTTCGGATAAGAATCATTTCCTCACCTCACCTTTTCCAGCTGACGCAACATAGTCCATTCATATCCTACACTTCAAGTGATTGTAGAGACATAA
Organism: Acer campestre; assembly: GCA_954870605.1. Classification (NCBI taxonomy): domain Eukaryota; kingdom Viridiplantae; phylum Streptophyta; class Magnoliopsida; order Sapindales; family Sapindaceae; genus Acer; species Acer campestre. The sequence continues at coordinate 31,252,188 of OX940804.1, read as the reverse complement.
AGTCCAGCAGCTTCAACATTTGCTGCAACTACCAGCACAATCGTGATTGTGTTGTAACTTATTATGCAGAGGATTTGGAAAATACAATGAGCCTGACCTACGATACTCTTGTCAGATGTGCTCATGCACCTCCCCTTGCATTCTCTACTAGCAGCATCGGTGTGTTTGTGAGTGATTTATTGTAATTTAGGATCCGGCTACTATAAGAACCTGTATAGTAGCTAAACCCATAATTTATAGGTGGCATGGTGAGTGATGACTGAAGTCCCTATAAACTACCACCAAATGTTTTATCTTATTTCCTGGAGTAATTTGAACAAAAAACAACCAGAAAAATAGCTTTAAAATCAGATAGATGTTCAACCTTCTACATAATGATAAGGCGCCATGCTGCCTGCAGGCACCCGTCAACACAAACAAAAGGGCATATTAAGGATGACAAAAATAATCAGAATCCCACATGCTAAACATTTTACTTTTTGAAGCTTGCACATCAAAATTGCTGTTTGCAACAAGGTCAAAATGCCAATACTACAAAATCCAATCCAAGGAACTGACTTCAGATCACAATGAAGATAACACCGAGAAGTAATGCAATGGAACATCTTCAGGATCAGGTACTTTGAGATGTTCCAATACCGGGGACATCTTCAAACCAATAATTTTTACCTCTGGATTTGAGTGACCGTCCAGGAACACATTTGTAATCTACAAAATCAACATAACTGGAGTATTAGTATATCTTAAATGTCCAACGTGATGCAAGGTTTTGTGATTCAATACCAGATGATACAGTTGATCAAGACTATTACAACTGAAACAAATACATACCTGAGTACATCCAAAGAGTTTAACCATCCTCAGTGATAAACAGCTATCAACAATCAGACCCACAGCCTCATTTGTCAACAACCGGCACCATGATAAGTCCAAATTTATCAGGTTTCTTGAACTTTTGGCAAGTGATAAGGCAGTGTTGTGAGCAACCTAAAAGAAGTCATGGATACCCCTATCAGAAATCACAAGAACATTATGCAGCTACAACAACAATACCATAAATCCCCCCCAACACTTTTTTGTTCGCCAAATTTTAAACGGAGGACTACTACCAAATCCTATAACCTTGATACTTTGGAAAATCATGTGGCATAATATACTAGGTAGGTGTACTCAACTGGATTTGAACCCCTAACCTCATGGTTGAAAACCAAAGGTCTTAAGTGTCAACCCATCCATCCCTTGGGGTTAGAAGCTACAACAAACTTCTTCACCCCAATTAAACTAAATGAAAGCCAGCTAATTAACCTAAGTCAGCCTAAGATTGTCATCAGAAACATGTGAGTCAAGCATACCTAGAATTCCTGCAGTAGGCAGCCATTCTAGAATTATATAATGGAAAATTCACATATGAACCAAGTGAAGGAGTTCTTAAATCAATCATCATATACGCATGAGCATTCAGTTTGGAAGAAACGAATTTCATATGGGACAATTTTTTATCAAACCCTAAGAATCTAAGATAAGCACACACCATACATCTGAGAGAGAGAAATTCATGAAGTTACCTTCTTGAGATTGTTCAGAGAAAGTTCTTTTAAAGACTCCCCAGAGGTTTCCAAGAATGCAGCAATAGCTTCATCACTATCATAAAAAGAATATGAGATGAAAAGGTTACAGTTATGTACTGAAGTCAGGACTTCATGAGCATTGAGCATCAAACATAACTGAAATCATATTGACAATAGAAAAGAAAAAAACAGCACCAATGTTTAACATAACAAACAATATATATATTTTCACATCAGTAGAATCAGAAAAGAAATTTTTCATCTCTGTATCCAGGAGAAAATAAGGCTGTGACAGCCAAAATCTTCATACAGAGCAGGGATTACTAAACTCGTAAAGCAGAGGGTCCTCTATATGACCATAGGTACTTTTCCAACAAGTCTTTAGTGGTTTACTATAACTAATGAGATAAAGTTTATAATTTCATCAGAACAATTTAAAAAGTACAGGGAAAAAATATATATAATTCAACCAGAAAAGCTAACTACAAAATCATACCTTTCAAACACTAACCATTTTCTCTAAGAAAGTTTTATTTTTTTAAAAAGAAAATAAAAATGCACGGATTTAAAATAAATTCCTAGATGAATCTTTTTTGAGTAAGAAATTTTTTTATCATATATTTAGAGATGATTGGTATTAATAATTCTTAACAAAATCAAAATGTCCTTCAGCTGTCTAGTTTTACATCTCCAGAAGGTGGTAAAATTCTACCAACTATCGTGTCAGAGATATCAGCAGGCTATCAGGTTATCTTGAAAATGCTATAATTTTTTGGGTTCATTCCAAAATCACCCTATTTGAACATCAATGCGTCAAAAGGACAGATGACTAACGGTCAAGTTCACCTAAAGGAAACACCTCATAGGATACCTATGCCTCCATTTTTTTTTTATGGGAAATAGAAAATGTATTAGAAAGCAAAAATTACAAGGACAAAGAGCTGCCCACAAAGAAAGTGAAGTAGCAAACCACAAAGAAATAACCAGCTGAACAATAGGACTTCAAAAAGCAGTCCCTAAAACTAAAGAAGAAAACGAAGGAAGATACAACTTTAAACCCCCCATGTATAAAATATTCAACCCCCAAGAAAAATCCCCCATGGCTCCGTAAAATATTATAACAAATATATGTTGCTAATATCATAAATGATAGCTGGAAAATTAGTTGCCTTACCAGCAAGAATAGCAAATGAACTGACATCCCAGGTTTCCCAGCCAGAGCAACAGACAAATACATTGGATGTGGGGGAAAGAAAATCTCAACCCACCACAAGTTTGCATTGGGATCGGAATTTATTAACTCCGGAAAAGTAAACCCCTTAAAGTATGTACTATAAAACATACATTTAAATTGACAGAATTATCCACGCATACAAAAACTCCATTCCTTGACCATCTTCCATGTCTAAGCTATAATTATGGAACTTCCAACATCATAATCATAGTTGACTCGTAAGTTAATCATATTCATCATCACTTGCCAGTTGCCATCAACCACTATCATCCATCATTTAATAACTTGTACTTCCCCACTCTATCTCTCCATCTTGATTCTTTCTCTATCATATTGTTTATTGATCAAATTCCAAGGATGAAAAATTCACACAATCTTCAAAGTATGGCTTCTCAGATAAAACTCACAGAAAAGTTTCAAATTTCAGCAAAATCACAGTTAAGAACTATAATAGTTTTGAAGGATAAACATCCAAAGGAACAGGTCAACCCAATTATATATGACAAGTCCAAACATAAGACAAAGCAGTATAGGGAAATTTATTTCCAACTTGCATAGGTTTAACACAGGCTTGGAGAGTCCCAACCTATCAGGGATTGAGACTGGTTCTGAACATGGTACATCCTATCAGTATCAAAGTTAAAAAGGTTTCTCATCCAAATACTACCCTTAAGAATTTGACACTATTAGAAGGAAATTTGACTGCTAAGTTCACACTCAAACATAAGCAAGCACCCATACAGTCGAAAGCAGAAATTTTGTAACAGCACATCATACATATTTAAAACAACTAACCAAATAAGTACGTCAACTAGTAAAACCAAAGTACATTGTGATGCAAGTATGCAACAATAAGTTTTATCATATTGTACAACAAACAAAATAGAATACTAAATTAGATTATCATTACTGAAAACCTGAATGCATTGCGGCAGAGTTTTAATGTTTGAATTGCACGACAGCCATTTGCAAGATATCTAATAGCAAAATCAGTCAACTTGCAAAAGTTGGATATATCCAGAGTACATAATCCAGGACAGGTTTCAGCAATGACTTTCAAAGGAAATTTGACAGCTAAGTTCACACTCAAACATAAGCAAGCACACATACAGTTGAAAACAAAAATTTTGTAACAGCACACCATACATATTTAAAACAACTAACCAAATAAGAATGTCAACTAGTAAAACAAAAATACACTGTGATGCAACAATAAGTTTCATCATATTGTACAACAAACAAAATAGAATACTAAATTAGATTATCATTAGTGAAAACCTGAATGCATTGCGGCAGAGTTTTAATGTTTGAATTGCACGACAACCATTTGCAAGATATCCAATAGCAAAATCAGTCAACTTGCACAAGTTAGATATATCCAGTGTACATAATCCAGGACAGGTTTCAGCAATGACTTTCAAAGAAAAATCAGTCAATTTCCTGCACCAAATTAAGAACCCAACGTGACTAGATGAGAAAAGGTGCCTCTGAAAAAGGTAATTCAAAATGAACATACAAATGATAGTTGTAGAAAACTTACACACAATCAGACAGAACAAGCTCCTTCATATTATGGCCACATGCACTCATAAATTCTCCAACAAAATCATCACTAACAGTTTCAATGCCAGCTACTGACAAAACTTCTAAATGGTTTAGCTTTTTAAGAGCTGGAAGAATAAGCATAGCATCAATCCTTTGACAATCATTTATATACAATTCTTGTAAAACTGATCCTAATGAGTCTGCTAAGATGTCAATGCTGGTGGATGTAAGAAGTGAGCACTGGCTAAGGTTTAAACATCTTAGTGCAGGGGCAGAAGAAGCAAGTGCCCGAAGCCCATCATCAGATAGCCGACAGGCACCACAGAGGGATAAAGTTGTTAGGGATGGCAAGCTGTTTAATGACCTAGCAATTGTCGAAAGTAGTGTGTAATCTGGCAAACAACGTCCACAGCGGTCAAGTTGTAGAACCTAATTTCATACAAAGCAAACAAATTCAGATTCTCCCCAAAGTTCTACACTGTACAAGGCTAATTCAAAAGATTGAACTCACATGACAATTGATTAGGAATATGAAACTAAAGCAATCATGTTGATAAAAGAACATACCGTCAAGTTGCTGGAGTCACACCCCTCGAAAGATTTACTAAACTCTTTCTCCGTCAGCCAAGAACAATCCCTTAGACGTATCTCAGTAGGGGATCCCATGACAAGAAGGTCAAAAAAATGAGTGTTCATCCCCCGAGAATCGCAGAGCATTTGACTGAGTTTGTGTCTCAATGTATCCGGGACATTTTCAAGTGAAGCTATAGCATCAGCATTCTTGACAAGAATTTTCAAAGACAGTTCTTTCAATGATGGAACCGATATTTTATCCCTAACAGCTCTTTGACCACTACTTTTAGGAATCCATTTAATTGATGTATTTTTACAACGCTCTACAGCGAAGGTCCCTTGTTGTTGCCTATTCAACTTCTCCGTTCTATCCCTAATAATTTTCATCGCAGTAGAGAAGGGACCAGGCCAATCTTCAATCTCCATCTGCACATCTCCAGCAGGCATTTCGCTTTCGTTCCCAAAAAGTGCAAACCTAGAAGCATTCTCCCTCGCAATCTCTCGAAATTGTTCCATTCTTGTCCCTGTAATAGTAGTATTAACCCTCTCATTGAGGTTCATCGTCAATCCAATCTCTACTGGACTATGATCTACATCCGAAACCCTAATAGTAGTATCCACTGGATTCTTAACTCCATTTCCCAATCTCAAATTCAAATCAACAAAATCACTTCCATTCGTCGACACCACCGTATCTTCATCAACCAATACCGCCTTCCCTTTCTCTTCTCTAGTAAATCTCCCTCGCTTTTCACCACTATCGGTCTCGTCACCACCCCATTCCATCTCCGATTTCTCAAAATCACCGACCACAACACCCTCTTCACTCACATCTCTCGCCATTTCCTTCCCTTTAACATTCACAACCGAATCCGCATTTGTCTTTTCTCCTTCCAATCGGATTTCCGATTCCATTGAATTGTCGCCGTCGTTTACTGTTCTCATCACCGGGAGTTTCCTGCCTAACCTCAGAATCAAAAATTCTTCATCTTCTCCACCCTCCGAACCCAATGAACCACCAGTCACATCCAGCTTTCTCTTCCTTTTAGCGTCATTATGACCCGAAACCCGCTCTTCGTCGCCGGAAACCGAAGATTTTGAAGCGAGACGAGCACTCCGTCGACAGACTGGTGTAGGTTCCGGTGAAAGGAGAATCCCCACCGCCTCGCGGTTTTGGGAGGGCGTAGCGGGCTCAATATTGGTCCGATCTTTAACGGGTTTGGGTTTCGAATTAATCGGTACTACTTCGCGAGATCGAAGGACTGTCATAGTTCGTTGAAGGAAATTAAACAAACGAAACAAAATCGGAGCTGCTGATAAGAAAACGAAACTCTCATGAAGAAACTAAGAAAGTGAAAGGGTGTTTTGGTTGAGACTTGAGAGTTTTCATTTTTTTTGTTATGATTTTTTTTTTTTTTTAATTAAAATATTTTATGGTTTTTATAGGGTTGAGAAGCTTCCCTTGTAAGCCAATTGGTTGCGGTTGCGGTTCTTCACTTTTCCCGCCTAACGTGTTGTGTGTCTTGGGCTTCTTAATGGGCCGACGAGTATTCTAAAGACACCCACCTGATTTCTAACTAGACTTATTTTTAAAATAATATATATCGCAATCAAAATATCAAGTTTGGCTGTCATGTTGTATTGTTGTCATATAAAGTTTTAAACTTTTGCACTCATTTGAGTCTGTCTTTTTCCCTTATTATTATTATTGTTTTTTTATCAGAAATTCAGAACAAAACAAAAAATACGGCACCATAAAAATTTAAATTCGGTGTCAAAATAAAAGTCTTAAATAAAAACAAAAATAAATAATTGTGTTGTTGATTAAAAATCGAATCAGGGTGTCGTATACTTGGAAAGTTTTTCTAATTGGAAAACGAAATTTTGGCAGGCAGCTTATACAAGTATGGCCCAAATGAGTAAGAGAAAGACCCCAATTTTGAAAGTTATCACTTCGTCAGGAATTTCTATTTGTTTTATCGTTCTTGTACACCCACGTTTCTTTTTAAGACTTAAGTTAGGAGTTTGTTGGCACCTGACGAGATTATATTAACAAATATGATTTGAATCATAACTCCACACATTTTATGATTAGTTAACAAGAGATTGACTGTGGTGGGAGAGCTTTATTTTGAAGTTTCCAGTTACCAAGGTAAGCCGTACTCGGTAAATATATACTTGGTCCATCCAGGGCCAACCCTAGGGGTAGACCCATGAGACAACCGACTAAAGCTCTCAAATTTCAAAATTTCAGTTTGAATTTTTATTTTTTGTTGTGATTGCATAAATATAAGGTTGGAGGCTCACACATGTTTTTTAAAACAAAGAAAAAGGCTCATTAGTCAACACGAGAAACTTACCACTAAAAAAAGACCCACCAGAAACACAATTATAATTATTACAATAAACAACAACACATTAAATCCCTTGATAAGAAAATTCAAACATGAAATCTTAAAAATTACGTAATTCACTCGTAAAAGAGTTGAATTCGTTGTCATTTTGAATATGATTGAATCATGCACTTCTTTTCCTTTTCTTTTTTTTTTTTTTTAAAAAAGGTCTTCTTTTGTTTTTCTTTTCTAGTTTGTTAGAGTTCGAATTTTGTGTCTAAATATATAGCATTTTTTTTTTCCTTTCGAATTGAATGTAAAGATTGAAAGAGTTTAAATAAAATTTTATTTCGATGACTATGTAAATGGTCTATAATAATTTAAAAATCAAATAAACATATGTAAAGGGTCTATGGCCTCATTTTTACATTTCACCTTGAGCCCTCGAAAATCTCATGACTAACCCTGGGTCCGTCATGAATCTCCAATTGTAAATATATGCTTGGTAAATAATTATTTTCTTTAATTTATAATTTTATTACAAAGGTGTGGGCCAGGTTTTTATTTTATTTTTTAAAGCAAAAAGTAATACTCATTCACCATAAAAAGAAGTACACTAGTACATATCAACATTGGCTAACATACTTATCCATTCAGGAATGGAACAAAAGTACAAAACCAAAAAACTGAATCAAAAAGCAAATTTTAATAGAAATCTCCGTATGATATGATAGGTGTGGTGTGGTGTGAGGCTGATTTGTTTACTTTAAAAAGCGAAGTGGGTCAATATTCAATATTCAGCAGTAGCTTACATGGTCAAAAAAAAAAAAGGCCACAATTAAACAACTCACTGCCAGTGGAGATCGAGAAAGCGACTAATGTCTCAAAGAATAAAGCCCTAAAGGTTTACTGTATTTGCACTCACCAATATTCTATATTGATTGCCTGTTACGCTGTTACCACCCTTTTCAAACTCGGTTCAAAATACAACTTTTACTACAAGGAGTACAAGCTAGAGTTTCTCCACATTTTGGGACTTAAATGAGAAAAGATGAGACTCTGATCTAGGGATGGCAAAAATTCTCGGCCCGCCCCAAACTGGTGGGGCTCCAATCTATTCAGAGTAGGTTTGAAGCATTTAAAATGAGACTCGGATTGGGTATGGGGCAAATATTTTTAACCCGATTTTTTATCATGTCGGGCATGGGTCAACCCCTTAATTGAAGATGCACATTTAGGAAATGAGGATAGATATAAGTTCCCTGATCCCGATCCCCACTTCTCAGACCCTTCCCCCATCCACACCCCGCTTCCCCCCCCCATTTGGGGATGGAGAATTTTGGAGGGAGGTATATCCATATGTAACCTCATATATAGTCAAGGTTTTCAAGGAATAAAAAAAAGTTTAAAATTATATATTAGAATTATATTTATATATGTTTGGGGGGAAATGGGGGACCCTCACCCACCCACCCCACACACAAAAAAAAACAAAAAAAAAAATCCCCGAATGGGTATGGGGACGTGAGAATTTAGAGATCAAGGGTAAAATGTGCATCTTTACGGCCTTAATCATTTATGTCCCGACCCGTCCCGTTTGACCCGGTATTTATGTAATTATTTTTAAAATATAATATTATAAAGAGTAAAACAAATCTCTAATCTCTTTCTCTAATTACATTTTATGACCCAATTTATTAAACTTAAATGTTGTGTTCCATTAAATTTAAGTTTATTTTAAAATATTTTTCTATAATGTATGTTTGTATTTAAGTATATATTTAAAGGGAACCGATATTGACACCCATAGATATGATAAGCACACCTATATTTTAATAAAAATTTTAATTACAAAAATATCCCAATAGGAATTTACCAATTAGTTTAATTAAAAATAAACAAAATTCATGTCTTCAACTATATCACTTTATTAAAAAAATAAAAAATAAAAAATAAAAACCCTAATTTAACCTTAATTCAGGCTGGAGAATAATCAGATAGATGAGGTTGCTGTTGCAGCTAGCCCAAGTGGAACACCCCACGCACTAGTAAATGTCGATCCCATACTTAGTACATTCCTTGTTGGGTGCCAAGACGGTGTGATAAACTATAACAATTTGAATTCTGATTTTAATGTTTGGAAAGATCTCTACTTGCTATTAAAAAAAAAAACATCTCTCATTATCTTAATGCCATATCCCTTTCAAAAAAAAAAAAAAAATGCCATATCACTGCACGCAAATGCCGAGATTAAGGCTGCAAGACTATTTCTTTAGGATTGGACTGACCTTTTGCAATTTCCTTTTTCCTTTTACTTCTGGCTCATTTTATATTTTAATAACTTTTATGAGTAAAATCCAGTTTATGTTATTATGATTAATATATGAGTACATGTCTGGTGATTTGATGCAATCCATAATGCTGTTGTCATGGAGTTCATCTTTTAGGAGAATCATTTCTATATGTTCTGTTTGATATATCAATCTGATTAGGGGCTTTATGGTTGTCCAAGGTTGGCCACACTAAGGGATACATACAAGTGCTTGTAATTGCTAAAGAAGATATGTTGGGTGCCTCAGCTTTGGTTAAGATAACGTCTGTTGGAAGGTGGTCAATTTTCGGAGAGGTGATCGAGACTCTAACCCTAATAGATTAGAAAGCAGCTTCAAACAGGAGAATATAGTAATAAAGTAACAAAGTATGCCAAAATCTCTCATTATCACTGATTACACCTATTAAATAAGGGTACTATTGACATTAAGATGAGTGTTTATAGTAATATTTTAATTTTAAATTTTAGACATGGGTGTACTTATAAATATGAGTGCACTTATCATATTTATGAGTGTCAATATCCGTATCCATATTTAAATTAAAAATATATATATGGGTCATTCCGGATCAAGTATGGGGCACCCCTTATCATTTTTGGTCAGGTTTGGGATGAAAAACAAAACACCCATTCGAAGAACGGACTGGGCTTAGTAACTCGTACAAATCAGATTTTGGGTATGAGGCACCGTTGATCTTATCCGTTACCATCCTTAGTCCAACCTTTATTATTGTATCATTGGCTAAAAGCGGATGTATCAAGAGTCCGGACACATCAACTATTTTATGTTGAAAGAAATGTCTAATAACTTTCTTTTAGATTCACATGATACCCTCCCCTGGGAGCCTCCACCACCCCGGTTCAACGCCCAATGTGTACGTGTATATATTTAGATTATTTGTCCCCCTTGGCCATTAATCCCAAGGGTGGATGTTGTCCCACCAATTGTGGGTGCTGTAGTCCGACCGTTCGGGTTGCGCTAGTAGAGCTCAATCTCGTCAGGTCCCGGTAGTTGTTATATATTCAAAAAAAAAAAAAAAAAAAAAAAAAAACTTTCTTTTATATTCTACTTATGTCGATTTATAATACAAATATTATATTTTCTTTAATTTTAAATTAGTTACAAATCACACTTTTCATGGAGATGACACACTATATAATCATTGTTGTTTTTGGCAAAAGTAGTCAGAATCGGTGACCTAATATGTACTTGCAATTACGCTCCTGCTTCCACCCACCCACCACCGTTGGTCCGCCGGGTAGGCAAAATATTCTTGACTCGTGAGTCTAAGGGCGAAGACAGGACTTATGGTTTAAGTGGACTAAATTAATTATAGTTTTTTTTTTTTTTTTTATATATATATATACCGTCTATGGTGCAGCGCTCAAATCGTAGGATATTATCATGCTAAATTAACGTAATTTTCTATGTAAGCCACATTGAGCAGTAATATAAAGTTTTTTTAAAACAAACCTAAAGGGAAAAAAAAAAAACAACAAGCAAAATAAACTTAAATACTTGTTCGGACAAGCAAACGAAGTAAGGAACTCAAAATTTGTTTTTTTAATTTATCTAAGGAAGAACATAAAATGGAGAGGAAAATAAAACTTTAATGTGTTTGAGTCTTAATAAAATATTGAATATATCACTCTAATGAATCCATTAAAATTATCTCAATTAAATTAAATTATAAACTATAATATTTTTATAAATTATCAAGCAATATTAATATTATAATGGTCTTTTATTAGTATTATACCGATTATGTTTCTTAAAACCGTCGCGTGGGCTGCGCCAAGGGGATCCACTTTCCCCATATCTGTTTCTAATTTGTGCAGAAGGGTTTTCTTCTTTGATTAATCATGCAGTCCGAAATGGGGAGTTTAAGGGGTTCAAATGTAGTCAGAATGGGCCATCTATTTCGCATTTGTTTTTCGCCGACGATAATCTTTTATTTGGTAAAGCTACGGTATCTAATTGTGGTGTTATTAAGAATTTACTTGGTGTTTATGCTAAGGTTTCAGGTCAGGTGATTAATTTCGAAAAGTTGGCTGTTTGTTTTAGTCCATCTATGAATAGTGTGGAGTGTAATTTGTTGGCGGCAGTTTTGGGTATTGGGATAGTTGATTGTCATGAAAAATATTTAGGTTTGCCTTGTTTTACTGGGAGGAAGAAAAAAGAAGTGTTTGCTAGTATTATTAGTAGGGTTTGGGATAAAATAAAAGGATGGAGGGATAAATTTTTGTCTTCAGGGGGGAAAGAGATTTTAATAAAGGCGGTAATTCAAGTAATTCCGACGTATTCTATGAATCTCTTTCAGATACCGAAAGGGTTAGTGGACGAGATATATCGGTTATGTGCGAGATTTTGGTGGGGAAGTAATGATTGTTCTAGGAAAATACATTGGTGTAAATGGGATCGTTTATGTGAAGCTAAAGATCAAGGGGGTTTGGGTTTTAAAAACCTTGAGATTTTTAACAAAGCTCTTCTCATGAACCAGTGTTGGCGTATTCTGACTAATGAGAAGTCTTTGGTTGCATGTGTTTTAAAGGATTGCTATTTCCCAGATGTTAGCTTTATTGAGGCAGAGATGACAGCTTCGACATCTTTTATTTGGCGAAGTTTGATGTGGGGTAAGGAAATTATTTCAGCGGGTACTAGATGGAGAGTTGGAGACGGGTCTACGATTAGAATTTATGTGGATAAATGGCTGCCAAGACCTACAACTTTTAGGCCTTTTTCTCCTCCTTTGCTGGGTTTGCACGCGACAGTGAACCAGTTGTTTTCTCCTTCGGGTGGATGGAATTTAGAGCTGCTGCGCAGAGATTTTGTTGAGGAAGATGTTGCAGCTATCTTGGCTATTCCGATTGGGAGCAATCATCAGAAGGATTCAATCCAGTGGCACTATGATCCCAAAGGTTCCTATACGGCAAAAAGTAGTTATTGGATTGAAAGTTCTAGGCAAGTTGAAGCTTCTTCTTCGTTTTCAGCTGGTGATGGTAGTGTCTATATAGATTAGTGGAAAGCTCTTTGGAATTTACATATTCCTCTTAAGGTAAAAATATTTATGTGGAAAGCATGAAATGATATGTTACCAACCTTGGAGAATTTGGCAAAAAGGAGAATTCCAATGGGGAAGATTTGTCAGAGGTGTAATATGTGCCATGAGTCTACCTTGCATGGCTTGTGGAGCTACAAAAGGCTAAAGCAATTAAGGGAGGGCTGGTGTTCGGTTCTGGCAGGTAATTTTCACATTTTTTTTGAGTTTATGACGAGTAGTTTTTTGCTTTTGAATGGAGAAAACTTGGATCTTTTTTGTGTTTGCATTTGGAAAGTTTGGTCTATTCGTAATGTGGCTAGACATGATCCAAATTTATTGAGAGAGGTGGACATTCTGGAATGGGCGCGCGGGTATGTTACTGAATTTCATAATGCATGCAGTAGGGTGGAGGGGCCTGTGCTGATGAGTTCTTGTAGACAGGTTTGGTATCCTCCTGCTGCAGGTGTGTATAAAATTAATTGTGATGCAGCTTTAAAGGGAGTCAGTTTTTTGGCTGGAGTGGGGATTGTTATTCGTGACTGTTTTGGGTTGGTTATGGCGTGTAGCTCACAAAAGATTAATGCCAATTTCTCTCCGCAAGTGGCTGAGGCAATTGCAATTCTTCGTAGTTTTCAGTTGGCGATTGATTCAGGATTGTCTCCTTGTGTCATTGAGTCGGATGCGAAAGTGGTGGTTGGCTAGATTAATAGTAATGTTAATTTTTGTTCAGAAACAGGGAATGTTATTTCTGATATTAGATTGTTGATTTCTCAGACTTGTTGTAGGTCTATTAGTTTCGTCCCTCGTAAGGCTAACCAGGTAGCCCATTTGTTAGCTAAAAACAGCCTCTCATGTGTAATATCCGTAATGTTCAAGAATGCATGGTATCATGTACATATATCCCTACCAAATCTTTTCTATGTATTTCTAGTGCTATATCTCATAAATAATTGTATTGTAAAGATAATGGGAGGCAAGGGCCCCAAGTCATACACAATTTTCTTCATAGTGGCATGAATTAAGGCATGAATTAAGGCATGAATCAAGGCATGAATCAAGGCCAACAACCCACTTACATTATTATAATAATACAATACACCTATTTCCTTTAAACCCTCATTCTTATTCATCTCATGTAAGCCAAATTTTTGAGAACAAATTCCTCTCCCTTTCCTACTTATTCTACTCTTCTTTTCTCACCAAAAATAGGAGCATATCACTAGTTTGAAGAACTTGATTTCCAAGTAAGTGTTCTTCTTCTTCTCAAGTATTATTCTCATGTCATAGACTCTCTATCTACAGTAGGCTGTTCTTGGATGAATTATTTTTGAGCATGAGCATGATTTTAATTAGATTTTTCGGACCATCATAGAGATTTCTAGAGATCCTCTGTTTTTACTAAACCAGCCAGATTTCGTAATACCGTTTTGGGTTGGTAATTCATGTGGGAAAATTATGGGAATTTATATGAAGGTATATTTATATGTCTAATATCATTCTGTAAAGTTTCGTGAATTTTAGATGTGTAGAAATATTGTTATAATTTTCGGAATGGACAAAGGTCGAATCTCATTCTCTGCTGGACAGATTTCAGAAATATGGGAAAGGAATGAATATTTACATATTCAAATGATCATGGATTTAATTGATAATTTTACTGTAGTATTTCCTATATGTTTAGATCATTCATATCAAATTTCGTAATAATTGGAGTTGTAGAGAATTAATTAAAAATCGGAGACCGGAGGGTGGTCAGTTGTGACTATAGCTGGAAATTAGATTTCTAAGTTTGGGTTTAATATATGTGAAGCTTATGATGATTTAGATGGCTGTGATGATGAGATTATGACAGTTAATCCAAATTAATATTTGATAGGTTTGAGTGATCGTTGAGTTTCTAAAGCTAGAACGGATTTGAACGTGTTCGAGGTAAGTAAATTCATTCATGGTGTGTTACGTTTGAAATTACCAAAATTACTGTTTTCTCTATTGTATTTCACTCTATTATATTTGTCAAAGATATTACTGACTTTGATCAAGTATTTACGTTGTTTAAGACTGATATATAAACTGTTTTGAAAGTGATCTATTTCTTATATACCGTCAAATACCTTTTGATCACTATTATTTAAACTCGTATAGTTTTACTAAAATACTACTATTTTATTGTGATGATAGTTTTATAAAAATGCTACCGCTTATACTGTTATATGAAAATGCTACTGATTTAAATATATGTGAATTTATAAAACCGTTTTGGCTCATCGTTCCGTAGTTACCGTTATTGATACTGGCCCAGCTGGGATTCTGTGTGCACACATACTGTTATTGCCGCGTCACTCGGGTTAATTGTGACATACTGTTGCCGCGTCACTCGGGTTAATTGTGACATACCGTTACCGCGTCACACGGGTACTTGTGACACTATGGAACATGAGCTAACTAATATATTGATTTTGTTATTATTACTGTACTTATTACTGTATATAGATGCGTATACGGTGTTTTAAAGGAAGCTTTTATTCACTACTTTGCTTACTATTAATGTTTGTGAAAATGATACTGAATTTGGTAGTTGAAAATGTTGTTATACGTTCATAAACTTATACTACGGTATATAACTGTATTTTCATCAATATCAAATGTCATGCATGAATTTATTTACCGAGTTGACGGCTCACCCCTCGTCACCACTATTTTGCAGAGTAGTACCGGTTTATGGGAGATAGGTATTTAGAGTCCTGGAATTTGCTTCAGTATTGGATTCGATCTCTAAGGAACCTTTTGTCTTATATTATGTTCTTGGAGAATGTTGTTAGTCTCCCTTACTGGATTTTTTTTGTATTGTAAGGATTGAATTTTTTTAAAAGGTTATTTTGGAGGTTGTATGAAATTATTCAGGATTAAATCCTCTCTTTTGGGAATGTTTAATATTTATAGTATAGTTGGAAAATTCTTGGAAGATTTTCAGAATTTTGACCGAGTAGCATTCTAATCCATTGGTATCGGATTTGGGGTGTTACAGTTTTGGTATCAGAGCAAGGTCAATTCTGGAGACTAGGTTTTGATCTGCATTTTAATATATGATTAAATGGAGATAAGATATGATTTGTATGATCATTGTTTAGAATTTCAGAGAATAGGTTTTGATTTGGTATATTATGGGATGGAACTTAATTAGTTATATACTTGATAGATCTTGTACGAATTTGGAGATCCTTGGTTTTCATGCATATAAATTCGGGTAGTAACTTTAGCATTTTATCTGTTTATTTTATTACTTAATGTTTTCCGCTCATTGTCATTCTTTGTTTACAATAGATAAGTATGTCGCGAAGAAACCAAACCGTCACTCGTGGCGAAAGCTTGAGAGCTAATGAAGATGCTGATCCGACCATTCGTCAGCTTGTTGAAGAAACTAATCCTACGACGAATTTGATTACAAGATTGCTAGAGCAGCAAAATAGGTTGCTCGCGGACATGAATCGTGGTGGTAGTAATGCAGTAGGCCGAGGCAATGCTGGAAATAGTGATGTAGTGGTTTCCTTGGAGCGGTTCAAGAAATTGGGACCGCCCGTTTTCAAAGGAAGGATTGATCCTATTGCCGCTGAAGCATGGTTAAAGCAGATTGAAAAAGTTTTCACCGCCATTGCATGCCCAGATAAACAGAAAGTGATCTTTGCTTCATTTATGCTTGAAGATGAGGCAGATCATTGGTGGGATGCCACATCTCGTATTTTGAAGGCTACCTTGCCAATCAACGACCACATCACTTGGGAAATGTTCAAGAATGCCTTCAATGAGAAGTACTTTCCGGATCGTGTTCGTTTTAAAATGGAGAGGGATTTTCTCAATCTAAAGCAAGGCAGCAAGTCTGTTGCAGAGTATGAAGAGCAATTTACCTCATTGTCTCGATTCGCGACCCAACTGATTCCTGATGATGAAAGCAAGGGAAGACGCTTCCTTGATGGGTTGCATCCAGACATCCGGAGTAAGGTGGAGGTCCTTAAGTTGACCAGATATGCAGATGTTGTTGATCGAGCTCTAATTGCTGAGAGATCTCTAGAAGAGTGTAAGAAAACACATGAGGTTTTCAAGAGGAATAATCATCAAGGGGGATTTCGTAACGGGAGTGCCTTTAGACATGGTACTCAATTCAAGAAGCACAATAATGGTGGCAATAAGGGTAATGAGAAGTCTGTTGGGGATACTCCTTTTAGGAAGAACTTTCCTCCTTGTCAACGATGCGGCCGTTCTCATTTTGGAGAATGCTATATGAATACTGGGGCTTGCTTTGGTTGTGGAAAATCAGATCACAGGGTCAAGGATTGCCCGAAGAGACGTTATGACTCCGTTAATCCATCAATAAATGAAGCTCAGCAAAAGAAGCCGAAAACCCAAGGACGTGTCTTTGCTATTACTGAGCAGGATGCCCGTGCATCGAATGATGTCGTATCAGGTACATTGTCCTTATTTTGTAGAGAAGCTACAGTACTTTTTGACTCTGGTGCTACCCATTCATTTGTATCTTGTGCATTTTCTGCCTATGCAAATAAACCTGCTGAATCTCTAGATATATGTATGACCATTGGGACTCCAACAGGAGATAGTATGCTTGTTGAACAAGTATTCAAATCTTGTTTGATCAATGTTGGTGGAAGGGATTGCTTGGTAGATTTACTACCATTGAAAATGCGTGATTTTGATATCATTTTAGGGATGGACTGGTTGGCCGCTAATTATGTTAGTATCGATTGTTTCTCAAAGGAGATTGTGTTTCATAAGCCTGGAGAAAAAGAGTTTCGATTTCAGGGGATACGAAACTCTTGTGACGCTTTAATCTTTGCTGTTAAAGCTACTAAAATGCTAACAAAAGGATGTGAAGGATTTCTAGCATTTGTATCAAGCTACAACAGTTTCGAAGCTAGCCTTGAGAATATTCCTATTGTGAAAGAGTTTCCCGATGTATTTCCTGAAGACTTATACGATTTGCCCCCAGATCGAGAGATTGAGTTTGTAATTGATGTAGCGCCAGGCACTGCACCTATTTCTAAGGCACCATACCGCATGGCACCAGCTGAACTTAAGGAGTTAAAGACCCAGTTGCAGGACTTACTGGATAAGGGTTTTATTCGCCCTAGTGTTTCACCTTGGGGTGCTCCGGTGTTGTTTGTGAAGAAGAAAGATGGGTCTATGCGGTTATGTATTGATTATCGGCAGTTGAATCAGGTCACCATTAAAAACAGATATCCACTCCCCAGGATTGATGATTTGTTCGACCAATTGCAAGGTTCAGCTGTATTTTCCAAAATTGACCTGCGATCAGGGTATCATCAGTTGAAGATTAAGAATGATGATGTGTCTAAGACAGCCTTCCGAACTCGTTATGGGCATTATGAGTTTTTAGTAATGCCTTTCGGGTTGACAAATGCTCCTGCAGTTTTCATGGATTTGATGAATAGGGTCTTCCAACCCTACCTTGACCAATTTGTTATTGTCTTCATTGACGATATATTAATATACTCCAAGGACGAGGAGGAGCATGAGAGGCATCTGAAGATTGTATTGCAGACGCTTCGGGAGAAGAGGTTTTATGCCAAGTTTAAAAAGTGTGAATTTTGGCTGGATAGGGTGGTATTTTTGGGGCATGTAGTAACCAGAGATGGAATTTATGTTGATCCAGCAAAGATTGAGGCGATAGTGAATTGGAGTAAACCTACTAATGTTACTGAGGTAAGGAGTTTTCTTGGGTTGGCTGGTTACTACCGACGCTTTGTTAAAAATTTCTCTAGTCTTGCAGCCCCTTTGACTCGCTTAACCAGGAAGGGTGTCAAGTTTGATTGGAGTGAGGATTGTGAGAAAACTTTCCAAGAACTCAAAAGCAGGTTAGTCTCTGCCCCAGTCTTAACTCTTCCTTCTAGTGGTGGTGGTTATGTCATTTATAGTGATGCTTCTAAGAAAGGATTGGGTTGTGTTCTAATGCAACACGGGAAGGTGATTGCATATGCTTCAAGACAATTGAAGAATCATGAACAGAATTATCCAACTCATGATCTAGAGTTGGCAGCGGTGGTTTTTGCATTGAAAATATGGAGGCACTATCTTTACGGAGAGACGTGCGAAATTTTTACAGATCATAAGAGTTTGAAGTATTTATTTACTCAAAAGGAGTTGAATTTGAGGCAGAGGCGATGGTTAGAACTGGTGAAGGATTATGACTGCACTATAAACTATCATCCGGGTAAAGCAAATGTTGTAGCAGATGCTCTTAGCAGGAAATCATCAGGAAGTTTAGCACATTTGATTACTGCCGAAAACTACATTTTGAGGGATCTCGAAAAATGTGGTGTAATGGTGGTGACACATGGGCAAGTTGACTACTTAGCTCATTTAAGAGTTCAACCTACCTTGATGGATAGAATTAAAAGTGCTCAGAAAAGTGATTTACAGCTAGTCCGAATTGGCAATGATGTTAGAAAGGGTGCCAAACCTGAATTTAAGTTGGATGAAAGTGATGTTTTGTGGTATGGGAAAAGACTCTGTGTCCCTGACGATGGTGAAATGAAGAAAGAAATATTGAGTGAGGCTCATATTACAGCATATAGTGTGCATCCAGGCAGCACTAAAATGTATCATGATTTGAAGCAGAACTTCTGGTGGAAGAATATGAAGAAGGAAGTGGCGGAGTTTGTGTCGAGGTGTCTCACTTGTCAACAGGTGAAAATTGAACATCAACGACCAGCTGGACTTCTTCAATCTCTTCCTATTCCTGAGTGGAAAT
The DNA here is from genome assembly GCA_954870605.1 of Acer campestre. Taxonomy (NCBI): domain Eukaryota; kingdom Viridiplantae; phylum Streptophyta; class Magnoliopsida; order Sapindales; family Sapindaceae; genus Acer; species Acer campestre. Next base: position 31,232,781 of record OX940804.1, on the reverse strand, counting down.
GGGAAAAGGTTACGATGGACTTTGTTGGTGGATTACCTCGTTCTAAGAGAGGTTGTGATTCCATATGGGTGATTGTGGACCGGTTGACCAAGGCAGCCCATTTTCTAGCGATTAAAAGCACTGATAAACCATGGCAACTAGCAGAATTGTTCATGAGAGAAGTTGTTAGGTTGCATGGTGTACCGGAAACTATTCTATCTGATAGAGATCCTCGATTCACTTCTAAGTTTTGGGCTAGCGTGCATGAAGGGTTGGGTACCAAGCTTAGTTTCAGCACCGCATTTCACCCTCAGACGGATGGTCAATCGGAGAGGACTATTCAGACTCTGGAAGACATGTTGCGAGCTTGTGTCTTAGATTTGGGCGATAGTTGGGAGAAACATTTAACATTGATCGAATTTTCTTACAACAATAGTTTCCATTCCAGTATTGGTATGCCACCTTATGAAGCATTATACGGTAGGAAGTGTAGATCACCTATTTGCTGGGATGAGGTAGGCGAGAGGAGATTGTTGTGGCCAGAACTCATCCAGATCACTGTGGATAAAATTAAAATCATTAAGGAACGCCTTCGAGCTGCCCAAAGTAGACAAAAGAGTTATGCGGATCATCGTAGACGAGATCTGGAATTTGAAGCAGGAGACTTTGTTTTCTTGAAAGTCTCACCATGGAAAGGAGTCTTTCGTTTTGGCAAAAAGGGCAAGCTTAGCCCTAGGTTCATAGGACCTTTTGAAGTACTTGAGAGAATAGGTTCTGTGGCATATCGGGTGGCCTTGCCACCAAATCTATCGAGACTTCATAATGTGTTTCACGTGTCGGTATTGAGGAAGTATGTGGCTGATCCTTCACATGTGTTGGATTATCAACCAATTCAGATTTCTCAAGATATGACATACGAAGAGCATCCGTTAAAGATTCTTGATTGGAAACAGCAGGTATTGAGAACAAGGGTATTTTCATTTGTGAAAGTGCATTGGAGGAATCATCCCATAGAAGAAGCAACATGGGAACGAGAGGAGGAAATGAAAGAGAAATACCCTCAACTGTTTGAAACTCAAGATACGTAAGAGAATTTCGAGGACGAAATTTCTTTTAGGAAGGGAGGATTGTAATATCCGTAATGTTCAAGAATGCATGGTATCATGTACATATATCCCTACCAAATCTTTTCTATGTATTTCTAGTGCTATATCTCATAAATAATTGTATTGTAAAGATAATGGGAGGCAAGGGCCCCAAGTCATACACAATTTTCTTCATAGTGGCATGAATTAAGGCATGAATTAAGGCATGAATCAAGGCATGAATCAAGGCCAACAACCCACTTACATTATTATAATAATACAATACACCTATTTCCTTTAAACCCTCATTCTTATTCATCTCATGTAAGCCAAATTTTTGAGAACAAATTCCTCTCCCTTTCCTACTTATTCTACTCTTCTTTTCTCACCAAAAATAGGAGCATATCACTAGTTTGAAGAACTTGATTTCCAAGTAAGTGTTCTTCTTCTTCTCAAGTATTATTCTCATGTCATAGACTCTCTATCTACAGTAGGCTGTTCTTGGATGAATTATTTTTGAGCATGAGCATGATTTTAATTAGATTTTTCGGACCATCATAGAGATTTCTAGAGATCCTCTGTTTTTACTAAACCAGCCAGATTTCGTAATACCGTTTTGGGTTGGTAATTCATGTGGGAAAATTATGGGAATTTATATGAAGGTATATTTATATGTCTAATATCATTCTGTAAAGTTTCGTGAATTTTAGATGTGTAGAAATATTGTTATAATTTTCGGAATGGACAAAGGTCGAATCTCATTCTCTGCTGGACAGATTTCAGAAATATGGGAAAGGAATGAATATTTACATATTCAAATGATCATGGATTTAATTGATAATTTTACTGTAGTATTTCCTATATGTTTAGATCATTCATGTCAAATTTCGTAATAATTGGAGTTGTAGAGAATTAATTAAAAATCGGAGACCGGAGGGTGGTCAGTTGTGACTATAGCTGGAAATTAGATTTCTAAGTTTGGGTTTAATATATGTGAAGCTTATGATGATTTAGATGGCTGTGATGATGAGATTATGACAGTTAATCCAAATTAATATTTGATAGGTTTGAGTGATCGTTGAGTTTCTAAAGCTAGAACGGATTTGAACGTGTTCGAGGTAAGTAAATTCATTCATGGTGTGTTACGTTTGAAATTACCAAAATTACTGTTTTCTCTATTGTATTTCACTCTATTATATTTGTCAAAGATATTACTGACTTTGATCAAGTATTTACGTTGTTTAAGACTGATATATAAACTGTTTTGAAATTGATCTATTTCTTATATACCGTCAAATACCTTTTGATCACTATTATTTAAACTCGTATAGTTTTACTAAAATACTACTATTTTATTGTGATGATAGTTTTATAAAAATGCTACCGCTTATACTGTTATATGAAAATGCTACTGATTTAAATATATGTGAATTTATAAAACCGTTTTGGCTCATCGTTCCGTAGTTACCGTTATTGATACTGGCCCAGCTGGGATTCTGTGTGCACACATACTGTTATTGCCGCGTCACTCGGGTTAATTGTGACATACTGTTGCCGCGTCACTCGGGTTAATTGTGACATACCGTTACCGCGTCACACGGGTACTTGTGACACTATGGAACATGAGCTAACTAATATATTGATTTTGTTATTATTACTGTACTTATTACTGTATATAGATGCGTATACGGTGTTTTAAAGGAAGCTTTTATTCACTACTTTGCTTACTATTAATGTTTGTGAAAATGATACTGAATTTGGTAGTTGAAAATGTTGTTATACGTTCATAAACTTATACTACGGTATATAACTGTATTTTCATCAATATCAAATGTCATGCATGAATTTATTTACCGAGTTGACGGCTCACCCCTCGTCACCACTATTTTGCAGAGTAGTACCGGTTTATGGGAGATAGGTATTTAGAGTCCTGGAATTTGCTTCAGTATTGGATTCGATCTCTAAGGAACCTTTTGTCTTATATTATGTTCTTGGAGAATGTTGTTAGTCTCCCTTACTGGATTTTTTTTTGTATTGTAAGGATTGAATTTTTTTAAAAGGTTATTTTGGAGGTTGTATGAAATTATTCAGGATTAAATCCTCTCTTTTGGGAATGTTTAATATTTATAGTATAGTTGGAAAATTCTTGGAAGATTTTCAGAATTTTGACCGAGTAGCATTCTAATCCATTGGTATCGGATTTGGGGTGTTACATCATGTGTGGAGGATTTGTTTTGGTTGGAGGAGTTTCCTCGATATGTTGCGTCTTGTATTACGGCTGAGTATTGTGGTTCTTTGTAATTGTTTGGGTTTATTCAAAAAAAAAAAAAAAAAAGTATTATACCGATTATTAAAAAATAAAAAAGCAAAATCATTAAATTATTATTATTATTATTTTGAAAAAGATAGCCTGGGCTGGATTGTATATACCTCCGCCCATTATTAGAATATTGGTGAGTGCAAACACAGTAAACCTTTATTCTTTGAAGACCCGTGACACTATTAAAACAAAGGAGAGTCGATGACAACTTTATCATTTTATTGTAGTCAATTTTGGTAGGCACAAACCAGCGTTACGTCAAAACTCAAAACCTTATAAAATATCTACTTACATTATATTGGTGACAGCGAATGTGTGTGTTAAGTCGCTTCCATGCCCATTATTCCATGTGAACAATTGACCATCCAACCAATATTTATTTTCTTCTCCAATAATATATTATTTCCTCCAACATGTCACTAACAAAAGTAGTTATTAGGAATTTAGGACCTCAAAATCAATATCAAAATTAAAATCAAAATTAGTTAAAGGGATAATTACCCCGGTGGCCATCGAATTGATGACACACTATTAAAATGACCACTGGATTGGAAAGTTGTTCAAAAATGGCCATTTTTAGCGAACTTTGTGACACTAATGGCCATTCCATCCAATTTCATCCAATGAGTGACATTTTGGTAAATAAGGAGATGCCATTAATTTATTTTATATTTTTTTTGGAAATCAATTTTTTCTTTTGTTTTTGAAACGAATAATTATATTTAGTATATATATGTATAGCATATCTCATATATATATACATGTTTTAATAAGTTTAAATGTTATATATATATATATATCTCAAAAACACACGCATACACATGTGTGTGTATATATATATATATATTTCTTTTTAAAGAAGATTAAGGCTAAAAAACAAAGAAGAGACATGTGTAAATATATATTTACGTACACTAAATATAATTATTCTTTAAAAAAAAAAAATTGATTTACAAAAAAAATTTAAAATAAATTAATGTCATCCATTTATTTACCAAAATGCCACTCATTGGATGGAATTGGATGGAATGGCCATTAGTGTCACAAAGTTCGTCAAAAATGACCATTTTGGAACAACTTTTCAATCCAGTGGCCATTTTGATAGTGTGTCATCAATTCGATGGCCATCGGGGTAATTATCCCTTAGTTAAATTACATATATATATATATATATATTTTAGTCTCTTAACCAATGAAACTTCAAACTTTTAAGTTTGTTAAAAGATAAAATTTAACTAATTTCAAATATTTTTTCAACAGCAAAAATAATTTCCACTTCAAAATTTTCATTATTATTAAAAAGGGTGCCGATATTGACATCCATAAAATTTATTATTACACTCATATTTTATTGAAAGTTTCTCTTTACAATCCACAAATTATCTATTTATATTCCAATTTTTTTTTTTAATTATTAATAACAATTTTAACATGAATTAAAATTATTAAACAAGACAAAAAAAATCCTAAAGGCATTATAAACTCTTTTTCCTAAATATGCTATTACCATATTAAACATTTTCTCCTAATTACTCTCTCTCTCTCTCTCTCTCTCTTCCCATACTTTCTCGATTGATTAATAGTTAAAGAAAAAAAAAAACTTATGAATATTTTAGTTTTTTACTAATAGTAATATATATATATATATATTAAAAAGTCAATTTTCAAAAAAAAAAAAAAAAAGATGTATGAAAACTTGATTTGTTGCAATCAGATTCGATTAAATTCAGAATTTCTAAGACTAATGAAATAATTAAAGTTCTCTAGGCAATACATACCTACAAAAGTAACAAAAAACATTTTTATATTTCGATTTTTTAAAAAAAAAAAAAAAAAAAAAAAACAAAATACTTTTTTTTTTTTTTTAAATATATACATATATGCGGTTCTTAAAACTCAAGCTTATTCGAAAGATTTTTTTTTTTTTTTCTTTCTTTCTTTCTTTCTTTCTTTCTTTCTTTTTCTTAACTGTTAGTCTTGATTGAGAAATAATTGAGATAGAAAATTAGAAATAGGTATTGGAGAAGAAAGAGTTTAATACGGTAAGTAAAAATTTATGAGAGATTGTTTAATATGTAATATGTAATTGAATGGAGATAATTTATTTTTTAAAATAGGATTGTCAAAAATAAAAAGGAAACATCTTGGAACAAAAGGAATGGGTAGTTTGTTTTTCCACTTAAAACTTAATGGTAATTATTAAATTACAGTAGAACCCCTCTAAATTAATATTCTTGGGACCTACCCTTGAGTATTAATTTAGAGGAGTTATTAATTTGAAGGATTTTACATCGTAAAGTGTAATTTTATCTTAGAAAATGTGTGAAAGTCGTTTTCTTATTTATGAAGGTTCTTTTTCGGGATCTCTAGCTCGTTTAGTCAGTTTTCTTCTTTAGAAAAATTTCCTTTTTTTTTTTCTTCAGGATTCTTTGTTTAGGAAAGATTTATTAAGAAAATTTTCAATTCCTTTTGGGAATGTGATTACGTAGAGACTAAGCATACTCACCATATAAATAGCGAGGCTTATTCTTTGGTTGTATATCACAAGAGAGATATCAAGATATACCTAAAAAATTTATTTCTAACAGCTCCTAAAAATTCTCTATTTTCTATCTTCTTTGCTATAACAAGAGGACAATTCAAAAGATGAAGGATGAAGTCAAAAATATCAAATATGGTAGCCTTGTACAAACTAGCATCTTGAAGTACTTTTCTAGTTATTGATTATCATGTAATTTATTTTATACTCTTATGGAATTATTAATTTATGCGACAGTCGAGACCGAAATTTTACACTGGGTTTCAAAAATAAATTATTAATTATTACGATAGAGGGGTTTATTAATTTTTTACACTGGCCCGAGTCGGGACCGAGATTTTTTATTAATTTAGAGAGGATATTAATTTATAGGAGATTAATTTACAGGGGTTCTACTGTATTTTGTTTGTTTTTTTTAAGTGGTCAAACAACTTAAAATTCCAATAACTGAATTGCATTAAATGAAATGTAAAATATTTTCTTTTGATATTATCCCCTATATATAACATATTTCCAATTTCATCATAATTATATATGGTATATAAATCTTTATTTTAATATATTAATTATTTTAAATAGCTTTAAAAATAAAAAAGAACCCTAATCTGCTAATCACTTCTCATATCGGTGTTTAATATCAATACTTTATTATGATATTAGGGTGATGTATTTATATATATATATATATATATATGTTAGAGTGTTTTGTGTGAATTTTATTGCTACCCCTTTTAAAGTTCAGATTTCAATCTCTATTCAATATTTATAAAAATTCAGGACGGTTTAGTCTTTATACAAAAAAACAAACGACCCCGAAGTGTCTTTAGATATATATTTTTTTAATTTAAATTTTGAGAACGAAGTGTCATTAAGAAGTGGAAAAAAAAAATTGAATTGTCAAAAAAAACTCTTTATTTTATTAAAAAAATTAATTACAAAAATATCTTAATAGAAATTTATCAATAATGACAAATTACTTTAATTAAAAATAAATCAAATACTATATATACTCATTAATTACATCCATATCCTTAACTATATTTTTTATTAAAAAAAACTTATCCATAAAAAAAAAAAAAAATATATATATATATAATAAACCCTAATTTTTATGATAAACCCTAATTAAACTCTAATTTTATTTCTAACATCAAACTTTCTCATCATCACATGATTATCATATTGTTCATATCTTTCTTTTATGTATAGTTATGAATTCTATTAATAAACAATTTTTATTTTATTTTTATTTTTTACGGTAGCTATAGATATTAACAAGTTTTTTTTTTTTAATTTTTTTTAATTTTTTAATTTTTTTAATTTTTAATTTTTAATTTTTAATTTTTACGATAGCTATAGATATGTATAATTTTTTTAGTTTATTTTATTATTTTTTATGTTAGCTGTATAAATAAGAGAATTTCAGATTGAAAATCTTTTGATCCCATATAAGGTTCCACATATTATTTTTTATAAGGCTCTTACTATTTCCAAAAGCAAATTGGACTATCATTAAAAAAGGATTTGATTCTAAAAATAATATGATTTTTTTTTTTTTTTTAATAAATTGTGTGTAATAATAATTTAAGAGTGTTTATAAATAATATGTATTAAAATGAATATATTTATTTCAATGAGGGTACTATTGTCATTAGGATGGATGCTTATAGTAATATTTATTTTAAAAAAATTCTAGACACGGATATACTAATAAGTTTTATGGGCATCTATCCGCATCCTATTAGGCTATTAGATAACCTGTTTTTAACTGATTATTTATTTATTTTTGTATAATCAGTTAATCACAAGCAAACTAACTGACATTAATAGAAGTATGCAATGTCCCAGATTTCAAAGGCATGAACTAAATCACTAATAGCATTAGCAGATTAGCTAATCGTTTTTAAAAGAAATTAAATTTAATTAATTTTTAGTGGATTCAATATTGACAATTGTTGTTGTCAATAGTATTCCAAAAAAGAAAAATGAAAAAAGAAAAAAAAGAAAAAAAACGCGTATGATATCTGACATGTAAAGACTTGCAATGTTGACTGTAAAATATATTTGGAAACAAAATCGGAGAATATTCTGTGCACGTAAAACGCGACTGAAAAAATCCACCGAGATAAGAATTAAAAGGGTCCGCAGTCTGTTTCTCTCCTTTTGTCTATCTAATATATTGTTGGGTTTGTTAATAGCGATCGCATAAAAATCTCATTAGAAAGATATCGTAATCATCGTAATCATGGCTAATCACAGTCACCATCACCGCCAGAATTCAAGCGATGGTGTTTCTCAGCGAGTTAACAGTCCACGATTCACTGGCTCAATGACTCGCCGAGCTCATTCTTTCAAGCGCAACGTCAACAACGCTCAAAACACTGTTGGCGGCAACACGACCCCAACCAACAACACTACCGCTGGCAGCAACAACAATAACCATCACGAGATTGATGTACCAGTGAACTCACCCAGATCTGAGATTGTGCCCAATACGGGTTCGTTTGATGGGTTCGAGTCGTCGAAGCAGATTGTCGGCAACCATCTGAGCCAGAGAGCTCATCTGAGGAGCTTGTTGAAGAAACATGGGGTTGGATCTGCGGTTTTGGATTTTGGGGGGTTGAGAGGGAAGAAAAAGCTTGGTCATTTGATGTTCTTGCTGTTTTGTGGGGTTTGTTTGTTTCTGGGTGTTTTCAAGATTTGTGTTGGTGGCTGGTTTGGATCTGCCATTGAAAGAGCTGCCTCCCTTCAGGTTGCTTCATCACTATTTGCTTTTATTATGTATTTGGCGATAATCTTTGTTTGCATTATTGCATATGCTGGCCTTGTGGTATAATTTTCAAATCAGAAGTAGCTTCATTGGTGATATTTATTCAATTTAGATCGATCAATATTGAAAATGTCTTTTTTTTTTTAGAGCTTGTCAGGTTAGTTCATGTGTTATTTATGTGCTGTTTGATAATAATCTTTTGACAAATTTGCATCTGTAACTTCTAATAATGTATATATAGAAGTAGAACTTGTATCATACAAGTTCTTTTCCCATCGAAGACATAATATGCTATAAGGTTGTCCATAGTTCATCTCAGTGGAAGAATGCAGTTTCATTATCCGTAATATGTGCGTAAACTTAATATTTTCCTGCTTACAGATGAGCACCTAGCACTATTAATAACTTTAAAGAAATTGGATTCTATGTCATCAACTTTTGTGAATATGTTAAATTGATTGTTTGTTCAAAATTCGCATTCTCAATTGCTTAATGGGCAAATTATTTGTGAAATGATGTTTCATAAGTTTCCACCTGATGCCTTGTTTATCGGTACTTGTTGTATTTCGGTATTTGCATGACATTTTGAATTTGACTATGTGTCTGTAAGTTATGGCATTTTTTTTTTTGCTTACTAACTGCTCTTATCTTGTCTAAATTATTCTTTCAATTGTATTAGGATCTACCTGACTCTTCCACTATACACAATGTAATGGATCAAAGTTCCCGTGATTACAAATCAATGAAAAGAGATGTTGATGTTGAAAGAACTCTAATGATGTTAGTGCCTGGTGTTGGTAACCAGAATGGCATGGCTGAAGTAAGTCTCAAATTTATATCTTCAGCACTTCATTTACTTGCTTAGTTGGTTTCAAATTTGAAAAGGAAATGCTGACAGGAAAATGTTTTCTACCGGGAGCTGAAGAGAACATTAGTTTCTTAAAGAATTCAATTATAGCTTCAATTGTGATATTTACTTCTCCTTCAGCATGCAGGTATCTGGTCCAGTCCTAATAGCGAGAATTTCACTCAGTGCATTGATCTTCCAAAAAAACACAAAGGTATGGAACTTATATGCTTAATCTCTCCCTTGTGCTGATGACCTATCTGCTTTTTTCACTCTCTCACTTCCTACTTCTTGCTTCTCTTGGCAGAGCTAGATGCAAAGACAAATGGTTACATTCTCATTAATGCAAATGGTGGCTTGAATCAGATGAGATTTGGGGTCTGGCTGTTGTGTGTTTTTACTGTTTTTATAAGCTAATGTTGTATTAATACCAGCTATTTTCTGATGTATCCATACTTTTAGAGTGCAGATCTGCGATATGGTTGCTGTTGCCAAAGTTATGAAGGCAACACTTGTCCTACCTATGCTTGATCATACCTCATTTTGGGCAGATGAGAGGTTTGTTTATTTCCACACTTTCGAATTTAAGACATTTTGACTGATGTACAATAATAGTCCTCTTTTTTTGTCTACAAACATCAAAACTTAACTTTTTGTCAAGTTGATCAGTATATCTAATTAAATCAAGTCCTGAATTTTTACAGCTAATGTTGTAGATAAAACCAAAGCTGACTAACTTAATTATTCTATGCTAAATTGCGGGTAAGGCGGGGTTAATAAGGCTTAAAAGTTACTGCACGCCTCAGATGCCTGTCCTTTTCTTTCTTTAGTATCCTGTTACGAAAGACATGCACTGACATACATGATATATAGGATTTACATACTTTAAGAAGCAACAATTTCAATATTTTAAGTGCAAACAATCTTACCTTTGGTGGTAGAAATAATAATCCCTTAAGAATTCTCTGAGTTTGATTAATGCAATCACTTGACTGACTCTTAAAGCAACTGCACTTTTCAACCATTTCCATTAGAGGGTTTCTCCTCATACTACTAAACCTACACATCTTGATATAATCAATACGCTGAACTGTTGCAATGATTAATCCCCTTGATGTTTCTGATATGTAATTTGTTTAAGTAGAAGTGTTCTACATGACGTTCATGTAAATTTTTTGTAATGATCTATCTGGATCTAATTTCATCTCATATATATGTTGCAGTGGCTTTAAAGATCTGTTTGATTGGCAGCACTTCATCAAGACATTGAAGGATGATATCCACATAGTTGAGTCATTACCAGCTGTCTATGCTGGAACTGAGATTTTCAACAAAACACCAATATCCTGGTCTAAGGTCAGCAAACACTTGTTTAATTATAATTTGATGTTGTCTTAGTGTCTACAGAGCTAATATGCTAGAAGTTTATCCCTGCAAACATGGGTTTTATATTCTCTGCTTCTAGTAAATCAAGTAGGTTCAAGCTACATGTGAGGCCATTAAAACAGCTTCTGCACTGTGTAGATTATTAGGACGTTCACACATGCATGTAAATGGCAATGTCTTATTGTCATTTCAACATTTCAGCTATACATTTACTATCGTTGTCGGTAACAGTCTATTAACTTGTATTTCTTCTGTTCAGGTTAGTTATTATAAAACAGAGGTCCTTCCGCTGTTGAAGCACCACAAAGTAATGTATTTTACTCATACTGATTCTCGAATTGCCAACAATGGTCTCCCAAGTTCCGTACAAAAGCTTAGATGTCGTGTAAATTACAGAGCATTAAAGTATTCAGCTCCAATAGAAGACCTGGGAAATACCTTGGTTTCTAGAATGCGACTAAATGGAAACCCCTATCTGGCTCTGCATTTGAGGTAAGTTCTGACTGTTGTATTTCTTATTCTATATCAGACTGAAATATTATCTTTTCTTTGGCAGTGTTGTTGGGATAATTCAACAATTTATATTATAGAGAATGGCAGTATGATCTTTTCTCATCATTTCATGAATTTTTATGTTGAAAGTTTTGCTAAGCTAGATGCAAAAAACTCTTTAATTTTGGCTCATGAATATGAATTCTTCTCTAATATTTGTAGTAAAATTCCAATCATAAATCATGAATGTAAGAATGTAACTCGAAACTATGTGCATGATCTGTTTCTGAGGCTCAGTAGTGTTCCTGTGAGAACTGCTTGCCTGGCCTCCGACATAACCATTCTACTTTTGTTATACTTATAGAAAAATTTAAACTTGAAATTTATTTTTCAGAACTGGTATTAAACTTTTAGTATGTTACAGGTACGAAAAGGATATGCTTGCATTTACTGGGTGTAGTCATAATTTGACAGCAGAAGAAGATGATGAGCTACGCAGGATGCGGTATGAAGTTAGCCACTGGAAGGAGAAGGAGATTAATGGAATGGAGAGAAGATTGCTTGGTGGATGCCCATTGACCCCTAGGGAGACTTCACTTTTGCTCAGAGGGCTTGGTTTCCCTGCCAGCACCAGGATTTACTTGGTAGCTGGTGAAGCTTATGGAAAAGGTAGTATGCAATATCTTACGGATGATTTCCCCAATATCTTCTCGCATTCCACTTTATCTACGAATGAAGAGCTAAATCCTTTCAAAAGTCACCAGAACATGTTGGCTGGTTTAGACTATGTAGTTGCCTTACAGAGTGACGTCTTTCTTTATACTTACGACGGAAATATGGCAAAGGCAGTTCAAGGTCACCGGCGATTTGAAAACTTCAAGAAGACTATAAATCCAGACAAGTAATGTTATGACCTATCTTAATTCTGAATTGGTTCCTGTCTTCTATATCTTGAATCCTGTGTCATGTATTACATTTCCACGGATGATTAATCATTGTATCTATTTTGCAGGATGAATTTTGTGAAACTTGTTGATGATTTGGATGAAGGGAAAATTTCATGGAAGAAATTCAGTTCCAAAGTGAAAAAGCTTCACAAAGATCGAGATGGAGCTCCATATGTAAGAGAGCCTGGAGAGTTTCCGAAGATGGAGGAGAGTTTCTACGCAAATCCCCTTCCAGGATGTATTTGTGAAACTTCATTAAAAAGAGATAGTTGCTAAAATCACAGGATTATTTGAATATACGGTTTAAGTTCAACTGCATGCAATAGATGAGCGATCCACTGATACTTCTGAAATAAATCGTCTTCAATGGAGGCAATCGTAAATATCCAAATTCGGGAGGGGAATCGGAGGCACTGGTTGGAAAATTCCCGGCACATGGGAAAATACAAATTCCCTAGAAGTAGCATTGAACTTATGATGAGGTCCTTGGTGGTCAAGTACACCACTTGTGACTTGTGAGAGGCAAAAGGTGAAATGTACAAATTCTCATACAAAGAAATGGTCTCTTTATTGAATTTGGTTCAGAAGTGGATGCTGCTTGGATTTTTCTGTTTTTTCAATTTTTTTTAGGTGGAGGTGGGAAGGAGGCTGATGGTGGTGTGCCGTGTAGGGTGACACTAATTGTGGTTGTTTCTCAGAATGTAACTGAGTCAAAGGGAAGTGAATTTTTTATAAATTTTTTTTTGGGATCGATATTGAAATTTAAACAATGATATGCAATTGCAATAGTTACATCTTTTTTAATAAAAGATCGATAATATTTGCATTTCTTTAAAACTGTATGTACACTTCAAATTTATAGAATAATGTTAAGTTATCTTAAAAAAAAAATTAATAATAATAATAATAATAATAATAAAAAAAAAAAACGTAAAACTGTCCAAATTATTTACTCAAATGGTGGGGTATGTGAGTTATCAAAATCTTGTAAATCATGAAATTATAGTGTAAGTCATAGGATATTGACAACTCATATGTCATATCATTTCGATATGATTTTAGATAAATAATCTAGCATTACTCAAATTTATATATTTTCAAAATTTTAATATATATTTTCAAACTCATATCTCACATCATTTATGTTAATTAAGAAAGTGAAAGCTTTTAATTTCCCAAGAATTTTTTCAATGAGGCTCCTGTTCATCAATTTTTAGATTATAAAGAGGTCTCCCAAATTTAATTATTTTATAATTATTTTATTTATAATATTTGTCTAAAATTAAAATGAAGGGCATATTTGATAATGTGTAGAGTGTGCTTATGAGATTTTGTCATGGGTTAATATTAAAAACCTCGCTTACCTTTGAACTATTATTAGATTTATAGTTACATATGCTTTTATTTTAGAAACCTTCCCTGTGGACTAACACCATTAGCATTTCGTTCGTGTTGACTGAATTTGACCGTTAAACCTTTTAAAATGTCTTATTTAAGCTTCAATTGTATGAATTGACAATTATATCCTCAAACTTTTACCAAATAAATTAATAAAATGATACAAAAGGCAGGAATGTTAACTTGCAAAGGATAAATTATTTTGTGGACAATTTTATCCCTAAAATTAACAAAATTACAAATGAACCAAAAGTATTGGAAATAACTAGAATATGTGTTTATTTATGTATTTATTTGTCTTCTTATAAATCCAAGCAAATATTCATTTTCAATGTTTTTGATTCATCTATAATTTTGTTATTTTTACTTTTTAAGGATAAAAATTGTCCACAATATAACTTCTCCTTTGCAAGTTAACATTCTTGCTTTTTGTATCATTTTATTAATTTATTTGGTAAAAGTATGAGGCTATAATGATCGATCTATACAATTAAAGCTTAAATAGGGACATTTTAGACTTTTTAATAGTCAAACTCAGTCAACACAAATGGAATACTAACAGTATTAGTTCATATGGGAGGTTTATAAAATAAAAGCATTTGTAGCTAGACATCCAATAATAATTCAAAGGCGAGGGGAAATTTTTAATATTAACCTTTTTATCTTTTTAAAAATTCAATAGGATTTACATTCAAAATAGGATGCATATATGATTTCTTAGGGGTATAAATATCGTGCTCTTAATAAAAATATAAAATAGAAAGCTTTTTTAACATCCAATTAAAGTCTAATCTCTACCCGTTTCTTTGGCCTTTGCTCGCTCTCTCATCAGTCTCTCTTTTCATTTTTCTTTCTTTTTTTTTCAACATTTTCAACGATAGAAAAACCAATGATGCTACTTTACATAAATAAAGTGCCTAAATGATATGAATTCATGACTTCTCTGTATTAGAATTGGAAGAATGAAATCATTGAGTGATGCACATCATTTGAGCTTCAAATTTAAGTAAAATAGCATTTTTTTAGAAAAATATCTGTATTAGAGTGATTTTCATCGGTTATTTTCTTCGAAATTAGAGAGGATTAAAATGGGAAGGAGAAAATTTATAACATGTACAATTTTTAATTTTTTTTTAGAAATTTAAGAATCAAAGAGTGAATAATGGAGTAAAATTTTCTTATTTTTTTTTTCTGAGTTGCTTTTGGTCAAAGATTTGAACACAACTGCAAAACCCAAAATTTAACAATGTTGGAGACGAATAAATTAAGATATAAAAAACATTATTGAACAGAACCTTTCAATAATCAAAGGAAATCTTAGAAATTAGTTTCGCTTTCTATGCATTCATAGGAATAAAACTGAGTCATCATCACATGACAGAGCACATAGAAATAAGAAGAAAAGCTCAAAGGTCATTTCAACTGTATAACATGGGAAAACAAAAGCTCCCAAAAATGTTGACCCAAAACATTCAATTTAATATATTTTTTTTTTCCTTTAAAAAGGGAAAAAAAAAACATGTATGAGCAAGAAAGAAAAATGAATGGCATTATAGCTGCAGAATAGACTCAACGAGCTCAGAGAGAGGTGCGAGCTCGCCTTTATCAATCAATCGGAATTCCTGCATCAAACCACAAAATCTTTGTCAATGTAAAAAAATTGACAAGAATGAATGAATTCATGATCAAAATCCCAAGAGTTTAAAGACATTTTGTGCTCAGAAAATGGAAATGAAACTGAATTTTCACTCACTTGTATCTTACAATTTCATGATGATGATGATATTAGAGACTTACCCATGTAAAGAGAACAAAATGTTTAAAGCAAGTGTTGAGATGAGCTTCTTCTTTCAGATTGACAATCTTCTGAAAATGTGAGTGATAGATGTGAGCATATACACGGAATAGCCGCTTAAAAATTGTCTTCACCACATCTTTGAAATTGGGAGGAAAAGGCGATCCTGTACCACAAACAACAGCGGTTACAATTAAGCAAATGTTGCTTCAATCAAAAATTCAAAATGCATGTCTTGTCACTTTGAGAAATTTTCACTTACCTAATCTTTGTGGGAAAATTGATTCATCATCTAGCTGAGTCTCAATCCAGTCCATCAGATACTCCACATATTTGGGAGCAGATACCTCTATCGGTTTTTTAATTGTAACTCCATCTGCCCATCTATACTCATATCTGTAACCAGTTAACAAGAAGTTGTGAGTACTTGCATCATCAATACATGGAAAAAAACTAAGCACGAATATTTTTGGCAAATGGAACTTTAGAAAGACATGAACATACGTGACGAGAAACAAACTACGGGCATTCTACACAGAAATTAGAAAGAAGTGTGATTGAGGGATTGAGAAGGATACTTGGGTCCTGCTGTCATCATCGGACAGTTGGAGGCGGTGCAGAATTCAGTCAAGGTACCAAATAGAATGTTCACTTGGTTGAAGAAGTCTACAGCTGTATAAGAAGACGAGAAGCACATAAAATCAAAATGCAAGTTGAAGAAACAATGCTATGTCACAGTTTAATTGGAAAAAGAAAAGGCAATGATCGATCTTAACTACAGGGCAATTGTAATTCTGTAGTTCAAATAGAATGGTGTCTAATGTAAACTAATTCAAGGCAGGAGATTCCCTAATAAACATACAAATAAAAAAGCAAATTGAATCAACACATTTATGCAGAATTCAGCATGACAACTGTGATCTTATAGCCAAAAAAATCCAAATGTTTAAAAATTCTTACTGTTCACAGCCAACCACTCATGGATATCTTCTCCAGGAGGTAACCGTACAGCCTCTCTCAAATTTCCACTACCCAAGGTAGCATCAATATGTTTTTGAAGTTGAGCACCCTGAATTTGCATAAAAGATATACATTAGATCAATCAAAAAGTGTGTAGACTATCACATTTCTCTTAGAAATAAACCACACAGCCACAAGAACTGGCACCAACCTTGCTTCCTGAAGGAGCATTCTTTTTCGGGCGAAACGTCCTCTGGTTTCTGTACAACACAAAATTTAACAGGAGAATTTCTATCATTATCAGGAAAATGTCATCAATACTTAAAACAATTGCATGAACAGAAACATAAAGAGAGTGTACACCTCAATCATAATCTATATAACATAACTAATCTATAAATACATGCTATGAAAAATCAATTGCCTCCTTGAAAATTGATTATAAAACTTGAAAATATATTCACTAAAAAATTAATTTCAACATCAGGACCTGGAAACCATGAATCTCTCAGGTCATACAAAGATGTCATTTGACATTATAAAACAGAGGTCCACATATAAGGTAGTATCACACAAGAAGTGCAATAAAATTAATTTTATTGATCTTCTAATCAAAAGTTAAATAAATCCGAAATCCGGATACTTGCCAACCTCAATCTATGACTAAAAGGCACAGGTTGGAGTTCAATAATCACCAAACAGCCTTAAGATGCCATGATATCCACATTAAGAATAAAAATGCAGAAAATAGAAAATAAATAAATAATCAGCATGGAACTTGATAATCTAATCGCAGGATATTATTAACTAATTCTCCAATTTTAACGTGTTTATTTTTTAATTTTTCACTCTGCCATGCAATTGTCAGTTTTCAGTTTTCAGTTTTTCAAAAGAGCTCTTCATATAATCAATCAATCAATCACATAAATAATAACAATAATGAAAAAAGCAATCCAGACACGATATTTCAGAATTATTTGTCAATCATCAAAAGAATCGTCATTGTCATCATCGGTCACAGAATGAACCAATCGTTATTCGATTGAATTCGACACAAAATACAGAAACAATTGAATCAAACATAGCGAAAAAAAAACAAAAAGGGAAAAGAAAAAGAAAAAAACCTGTTTCCGAGACCAAAGAGACTCATATTGTGTATGACCTGAAATGAAATATCTCTCCGTCTCTCTTCTCCGAAAACCAAGGCCAGAAACCAGAAACCAAAATGTTGAAGAAACAAAACTATTCACATAATAAACCTATATTTATATAAGAATATAATTAAATATGTTTACATATTTAGAAAGAGATTTATATGGAGATTGACAGACTGGCAATGAGAAGGAGAAGGAGCTTATGAGAGAAGGGAAAGACAGAGGCAGACTCATTCTTTCTTTTCAATTTTTGGTTGCTTATCTGTCTCTCTCTATTTTCGCTCTTATAATATTATCCAATCATTTAATCACAATCTCTTGCTACGTGGAGCGTCATCACTGGCTCAAAACTCTGCTTTTAATTTTGGGATTATGATGATGATTTGATTTTGTTTTAGAAAGTGGGCCTGATGATGACGTGGATCTAGCTGTATAAATCTGTCCTATTGGGTTGTACGATTGTAGGCTAGCTCGTTGGAAACTTGGATCTTAATTGTTTTTCCTTATTTAAGAAACTAAATAGAATAATATTAGGCTATTCGAAAAAATTTCCGATCACATAATCTCTTATGATTTATAGGAAATTGACAACTCGCATATCAATCATTTTAGCATGAATTTTAACAAATCTTTTGGACAACATAGTATTACTCAATTAAAAATAGAATAATGTTATGCTGCTTAAAGAAAAAGTGCATAAATTAATCTTTAAAATGATGTAGTATATGAGTTGTTAACGTCTTGTAAATCATAAGATTATGGGATAAGATGTTGACAAATCACATGCCATATCATTTGAGTATTCTTTTTGGTAGCATCACAAATATCATATGATGTTGATGAATTTTTATTGTTTCAATTCTAATTTTTCATTAAAAAAATCAACGATATGCTTAGGGGGTAAAAACGTACTTTCTCCATTACCATCACGTGTTCATGGGTAGGAATGGCAATGGGTAGGGTTCAGACGGGTTTGGGAAAAACCAAACCTAAACTTGCGAAAGAAAATGACATCCAAACCCACTCTTGAACCCACAAAATGTAATGGATTCGGGTTTGGGTTTCACCCGCGGATTTTAGTAACATTCCAGACCTGCCCACGAACCAGCGAACTCCTGAGGATTCGTTGTTCCAAAGCGACTCACTCATGTGTGCGTAACTCGGTCCGAGTCAAACCCAGTTGCCGACAGCCATGTACGTTAGTTTTCTTCAATCAGGCTTCAGAGAAAAAGAAAAAAACAAGAGCAAAAAAAAAAAGGCTTAAAAAATGTCTGAGAAGAAGAATAAATGAAGATGAGTTTTAATTTTGAGAGAAAACGAAAAAAATAAAATAAGTTGCAGAGAAAATAAATGAAGAAGATGAGTTTTAATTTTGAAGAGAGAGAGTGTATGGGTTGAAGATCGAGAAGAGAAGAAGAGAAGAAGATGAAAAGACCGAAGATAAAACAAAAAAGAAAAATAATAATGTAAGTATTTTAAAATCTAAAAAGATAAATAATGGGGTCTAGCTGTATATGATGTGCTCAATAAAAGACAAAAACAAAATTTAAAAATAATTATTATAATATTGTTTATTAAATAATTATTAAATCAAACGGGTTCGCGGGTTCGGGTTCAAGATTTTTCCCGAATCCGAACCTGAAACCGAAACGGGTTGAAATTTCAAACCCAAACCCAAACCCATCGACATGTTATATTATCACATACCAAACCCTTTTCAAGTGGGTTGGGTTCGGGTGAGTTCCACGAGTTCGGGTTTAATTGCCATCCCTGCAATAAGGTATTTCAACTCATTTTTTCTAATAGAGTTACCCTTTTAAATGGAAATCCTAAAGGTAAGGGGTAAAACTTCAAATATTTTGCTTTTTTGGGGAAAATGGTCATTACTGGAACTAGGGAGGGTAAATTTACGAATATGACAAACAGCAGGTGAGAAATAAAAATTCCCCTAAAATAAATCAATTTTTATTTGTTGGTGGGGTATGACTTGTTCCCGCCATTTCTCAATTCAGTTAACCGTTAAACACTTAAACATGATCATGAGACTAAACTGAAAAAATCCCAGTCGACGAGTGACGACACAGAAGTGATAATTACAGAGAATGCCACCACACCACAGCATTCCGTTCACGTCGCTTTTGTTCAAATGCAAGACGATTCAACAGTTGAAACAAACACATGCTCAGCTATTAACGAGAGGCCTGAATCATCCGCCGCCGTCTCTAAGACCCACCATATCCTTCTCGGCCCTCAACTCTTCCGGCGACATAAATTACGCGCTTCTTCTCCTCTTTCAATCTTCTACGCCCCCTCAGATTTTCCTCTACAACACCCTCATCCGCGGCCTTGCACGCGCCTGCCGTCCCGACTCTCTCTCCACCTCCTTGCTCGTGTTTTATAGGATGATCGAGTTAAATGTTGTTCCTAATAACTTCACGTTCACGTTTATGTTTCAGAGTTGTGCTAACGGTGGTGATTTTGATTTGGGTAGGCAGTTACATGGGATGGTGGTGAAGAATTCGTTTGCTTTCGATGTGTTTGTGAGAAATTCTGTTATACAGTTTTACTCTGTTTGTGGGAAAGTGAGAGATGCGAGATGGTTATTTGATGAGAATGGGGATCTTGATATTGTGTCTTGGAATTCAATGATTAATGGGTACTTAAAAAACGGTGAGATTTTAGAGGGGCTTGAGCTGTTTGACAAAATGCCCAAGAGAAATGACGTTTCTTGGAACAGTGTGCTTGGTGGTTTGATTAAGTTTGGTTCCTTGGATGATGCATGCAGGGTTTTCGAGGAGATGCCACATCGAAGTATTGTATCTTGGGTTCTGATGATTTCTGGTTATGCTCAGAATGGGCGACCAAAGGAAGCTTTGGCTTTGTTTAGAGAGATGCAATTGTTGGATCTGGAACCAAATTCCGCGGTATTGGTCAGTGTGCTTTCTGCATGCTCGCAGTTAGGAGCTTTGGATCATGGGAATTGGGTTTATTCTTATATTCGGAAGAAATGTATGAAGATTGATTCAATACTTTGTGCAGCTCTTGTTGACATGTATGCAAAATGTGGCAGCATCGATTTGGCAATGCAGGTATTTCATTTGTCTAGGCAGAAAGATGTTTCAGCTTATACGAGTGCTATTTCTGGGCTGGCAATGAATGGACGTAGTATAGAAGCATTTCATCTTTTTGAGCAAATGAAAGGTGAGGGCATCTCACCTGATAGTATTTCCTACACGGCAGTTTTATGTGCATGTAGTCACATGGGATGGGTTGAGAAGGGTTTTCATTATTTTCATTCGATGTTTGATGAACATGGGATTAGACCAGAGTTGGATCACTATGCCTGCATGGTTGATCTTCTTGGCCGTGCTGGTTTGTTGAAGGAGGCAGAAACTTTCATTGATTCCATGGCAATGAAACCAGATAATGTCATCTGGGGAACCCTACTTGGTGCATGCAGGGTTCACGGCAATGCTGAGATGGGTCAAAGAGTTGGGAATATGCTGATAGAATCTGATCAAAACCACGATGGTCGTTACATTCTACTGTCAAACATTTACGCTGAAAGCAGGAAAGGAGAAGACGCTGAAGAAGTGAGGAACATTATGAGAAAGAGAAAAATAAAACGGGTTCCTGGGTACAGCTTGATTGAAGTGGATGGTGTTGTTCATGAGTTTTTGGCTGGAGACAGATCCCATGAGAAAACAGAGGAGATCTACCTGGTGTGGGAAGAAATTACCAAAAAGATAAAGAATTATGGCTATAATGCAGAGACAAGTGCGATTACATATGACATTGAAGACGAGGAAAAAGAAAACGTGATTGGATACCACAGTGAGAAACTGGCCTTGGCTTTTGGGTTAATCTGCACAAAGCCTGGATCTGTAATAAGGATTGTGAAGAATATTCGGATCTGCAATGATTGCCATTCAGCAATGAAGCTTGTTTCAAAACTATTCAAAAGAAAAATATCTGTCCGAGATCGAAAGCGGTATCATCATTTTGAAGAAGGTCGTTGTTCCTGCTTGGATTATTGGTGATTTAGCAATAAATGAAGACAAAATAAGGAACAAGAATTAGTTCTTAACAGAACAGTACCAAGGTGTGGAAGTGAAAAATCTTGAAAATTGATAAACTAATCACCTCTGAATGAGATCAACCATAATGTTGGTAGGATCTGATCTCAACAATCATCTTCCAGTGTGTTGCTTACATGAATCCTTTCCTGTATTGTACTCCGCTGGAAGCCACCATGTCCGCATCTTTAATTACGAGGGTTCGACAACGAAGAAAAATGATATACAGCTTAGTCGTCTTACATGTTGACGTTTAAATGGTGCGAAGGCATATGTAAGTCTACTTTTGAAATTTAATTTAATTTTCTGACATTATATATACTTCAGTTTTCAGTACTGCATATATATTCTGCCAAATTGATTTGTCATAATAGTCTACACGTTGAAGCTAATGATTATTTATATGAGACTATTTTGTCATAGTATTATGCTTCTTAATGAATTTATATGTCTCTTGAAGGTTTCTCATACTTGTCATCAGATACAATATAATTGACATATTTTGTTATTTTCTGTTGCTTTCTGATAAAGATACTGCATAACAAGACCTTTAAATGAGAGAGCTTAATTAGTGCTAATCAGTTTTGTTTCCCATATGGTACGGTGGTACTTAGTAGGATGATATCTTTCTCATGCTAGGACTGGACGTTAATCCAGACCCGCTGTGAGTCTTTCTTTTTCAAAATTTACTTAAAAGATTTCTGAAACAATAAAAATTCATCTGGGCTGCCATAAAAAAATCTACTTCCTCTTTGATCCTTGAGCCTGGTCAATGGACTAGAACTCCTGATTTTAGATGCTTGGAGCAAGGTTATCAGCTTTGTAAGAAAATTCCAGAAGTTGGACTATTCAATATAGTTGATAAGGTTATTTTATTTTTATCGCATTTAGTTCTGACCAATTTTGGATCGAAATGTTGTTTTGCAGAGATATTATTATCTGAAAAAATTCCTTCTTTAATGATCATTAAAACACTTAACAGTTGAGATTGAACAGGCAGTTGCTATCTCATTTTCTTGTAGCTTTCCGGTTTTATAACTTTTCAATTTGCTTGTATGTGTACTCTTCCTATTTTACAATTTAGAAAAATAACACACTTGTTCAACATTATGAATGTAAGTTAGTGTAAGGTGACAAAAGTGGCATATACCTTCAATAGAATTGTTTCTCAATACAGGTTTACATGTCTAGATGCACTCAATAAAACACACACTTCAGTTTTAGGAAGAAGTAGAAGAAACACACTAACTAGACTCTTTTATTAGTGAACAGATAAACCACCACTGACTGGAAGAACCCTCAAGACTCATGGAAGAAACCTAAGAAACACTGAAAAGTGGAATGAAAACAAAAACACAGTGGTTGTAGTTTCCTCAACCGCGTTCAGCTGAGAGTGTGTGTATAACCTTATCCACTGCCACCAAGAACACCCTTAAGCTTCTTAATCGTTGCAGCGTCGAGGAAAGTAGTCTGCGCTATCAGTTCAGTAGGCAAACTGTTTCCAAACAAAGCGTAGTCCAGGATCTGGAGGCCTGGGAGTGGACTGCTGAAGCTAACAAATGCCAAGGCTGGAGATCCCCCTGCATTTATTTGGAAGTGCAATAAACCTTGAGGGAAAACCATAATATCACCCTTCTTAAGAGATTTGAAGTAAACTGCATTAGCCGAAGAAATGAAGCCGGCACAAATTGAGCCTTGCACCACCACTAACACTTCTGATCCGCCAGGGTGTGTGTGCATTGGGATAACTCCTCCGGCAGCCAAGTCCAAACGAGCCATGGAAATTCCAAGCCCATTTACACCAGGAAATTGAGCAGAAAATGCTGGTGTGACGGCAGCTTTGATAATGTTTGAGGTGTTACCAGCTGCTCCTAAGCCGGAGAAAACAAAATCATCGACTGTGACCTTTGCAACCTTCTTGCAAGAATAGCCCGCAGGGCCTTCAGGACCACTAAGGTCTCCAACACAGAAGTCTTGCACAGCAGCAAAGGAGGAAGAGGCGAAGAGGAGAGAAGCAATGAAGATAGGAAGAATCATCTTCACCAAAATACTTGGTATACGTTTGATTTAGTGTTTTAGTGTGTGTGTTTGATATGGAATTTTGAGGTTTATATAGAGTGGGATCGTGTGGATGTTTTTGGCCATTGCAATTGGTTGTTGGAATACGTGATTTCAGATATCGTTTGCATGGTGCTTGGGAAAGACTAAATGCAAATGGAAGAAAAGACAGATTTTGAGCTCTGATGCATGTGAGCTTTTTCAGATGACAACAAAAATTCTCTTTTCTGTTTTGAAAAGTATGGGAGGGAAGAGACATGTTTCGCTTTTCTGTCATGGTTAAAAGGTATCTTCTCTTCGAGGACTTCTATTGCAGTAACTTGGTTTGAATTTACTGTCAATAGAGAAAATAGAGCTCATTAGTCACATTAGTTTGTTGTTTTGTTAAATTTTCCTGATATAATCTGTGTTCACATTGACATTCAATGCAGGAAATTGTTTCTCAGAACAAAATCAACAATCCTGAAATATCAGTCTCTGGAATCAATCAGCTTCATTCGTTTTCTTGGTGTCAAATTGTCAATGTACAGTTGTTGTGGAAAAAACGAACCATTACCAATCTTACCTGATATATAAACAACAATGTTACTTATATTGCAACTTTTTCCAGGAATACTCGATCACCAATCACGGGATGGATGGTACGATGTCATGTCACAATATGTTTGGCCTGATTAAGAGAAAGACGATGAACGAGCGAGTAAGCCAGGTGAAAAGACAAAGAAGTGAACAAGAGTCTAAAGAGTGGTCCATGATCACATGGAGAGTGATAAGACCGGGAGCATAAGAAGACATTTTGACAGCTAATTTAAAAGATTCTCAATCTGCAAGTCTTATTCTCTCCATCACTTTAAATGTTATCCATGAAAAAATTGTGTGGAACTCAGCAATTCCCGTTCTTGCACGATTTCTGGACTCAGCTTGTCAATGTTTGTCGTTTTGATGTAAAACTCCTGTAGAAAATGAATTACTGTAAACTATATGTAGTCATATTGCTACTGGTCATTTTAGCAATAGAGGGAGTTTGGACTGTTTGTTCCCAGTGATTGGCAACTGCCTCACATATTACATTGTTTGTTGGAAATATTTGAAAAATGTTATCTGCTTTACCGGTTTAGATACGTGGATATCATTTGGCACTGCTAAGATCATCACATATTACATTGTTTGTTGGAAATATTTGAAAAATGTTATCTGCTTTACCGGTTTAGATACGTGGATATATGATAATGTCTCATATTTGAATTGTCGTCATCGTATATATATATATAATAGTAGAACATCTTGAAGTATAAGTTTGGATGTTTAATTGGCACTATTAATATTTAAATAACATCACATAGAATTTGATCGACTTAATTGTAACAATTTTTTTGATACGCAAATTGTAACTAGTTTTCCATATAAGACCATTTCCAATGCATATGTCAATGCTAAGATCATCTTTAATGTATATGTTAATGCCAATGTCAATGCCAAATTTGACACAAAAAATTGTAAAATTATAAAAGTAAACACTTACCATTAATGCATTTATTATTTTTTTAATGCTCCGATATAAAGTTCTATTAATGCATTCATTATTTCATTTAAAAAAAATATATATATATATATAATGATATTTTTATAATTAAAAAAATGAACATTTATTGTTGTGCTAAATTGGCCATATCATTTGGCACTGCATTAGACCATCTCCAATACATATGCTAATGCCAATGTTAAATTTGGCACAAAAAAGAGTAAAATGCTATATTTGGTACATCAATTTAGCATTGTGCTCCAATGCACAATCCTATTTAAAATGCCATTTTTATTATTTTATTAATTAAAATTATGAAAGTAAACATCTACCATTAATGTATTCATTATTTCTTTTAATTCTTCAATGCAAAGTTCCATTAATACATTTATTATTTCATTTAAAATATATACATAATGGTATTTTTGTAATTAAAAAAGAAACATTTATTGCTGTGCCAAATTTGGCACTGCATTGGAGGATGATTTTTACACCCTATGCTAAATTTTAGCATTGGCATAGGTATTTGGCACAGCATTGGAGATGCTCTTAGAGGATGTTTTTTGCACCATGTCTCCATGTGTTAAATTTTAGTATTAGCACAATAATTTGGCACATCATTAAAGATGCTCTAACATTTGTTACGTTTGTTACACGGTATTGAATAGAATTGGAAAATTTTCAATCCCATTCCCCACGTTTGGTGGGTGGACCGAATGGGAGAACAATCCGGTGGAGACCCTATTGGATTATTTAGTCAAGCCGGAGATGCTGGCACTAAAAATAGTCCTGGTGTTATAAAATAAATAGAAGAATATATGATGAAGAATAGTTAATAAATAATTGAGAGAGATATAAGAGAAGAATTAAACAAGAGAGAAACGAGAGAGAGAGAGAGAGAGTAGAGCATTACTTGTATTAATATTGGATAATTTCTCTAACCCATTTTTACAAGTGATCACATGAACATATATATGGGCAAAGGTGGATGTACAAGTAGGTGATATAAGGTGAGAGAGAGGCGGTGGATTTGGAGAAGATATTTGTTGTGATATTTGTTATGATATTTATTGTGATATTTGTGTATAACACATGTGGTAAACACATATATTATAACACTTCCCCTTAGATTTATACCACATATATTAATCTTTTATGGAAAAACTTAATAGGATAAAACCTAAGTAAAATATATACAATGATCTCCTGGATCTTGTGATGCTGGATGCTTTCAAAACTATCTCGTTAAAAACCTTGTCAGGACAACCTAGTGGAACAAAACCTGATCGAAGGGAAAAAGAGTATAGTGCACATATGTCCGCTCAGAACTTTGCGCCTCTTGATTGTCTCGTTAAAAACCTCGTTAGGAAAACCCTGTGGGACAAAACCTGATCAAAGGGAAAAAGAGTACAATGCAAATATGTTAATAGTTAATGTTTTCTTCAAAACATTTCTCATATTTATACTTTGCTAGGAAAAACTCAATGGGATAAAAACCTGAGCAAATATATCCATTGATTTGTCGGATGAAAGTAATATTTATGATGATTTTTTGGATCAAGGTAATATATATACGATGATTTGCAAGATCAAAGTAATATTTACAATGATATTTTTGATCAAGATAACATATATACGATGATATATTGAACCAATGTAATATTTATGATGATTTTATGGAACAAATGATTTTTGGGTGTGCTTAGAGAATTGCCTCATTAAAAACCTTATCAGGAAAACCCAATGAGACAAAAACCTGTTTGAAAGGAAAAAGAGTACAATGCACATAGGCCCCAAAATAACTAATATGCTCCCCCTAATGGGACGCTCCCACTGATAAAAGTTCTTTTAAAGCAATCTAGAAAGATTGCTAAACTGGAGTATACAGATGTTTATTTAATGAAATAAAATAACATCATAAATACTTAGAGGGAGTATAAGCAAAAACTTGCTTTATGAAGTAATATCTATATAGAATCTTTTTAGAATCTTTTTAACATATTCTGATTGATGGACAAACATTTCATTTCATCTATGCTTGACTTTCAGGCCGAGACAATATTTCCTTTCCCATACCTTTCATTTTTAAACTCTTTTACCAAATATTCAAAAGTTTTCAAGAGCTCTTCAGGAGCTCCAATTAAATTCATATTATCAACATATGTTGTGAATATAGTAAATTCGGATTCTGATTTCTTTGCGAAGACACTTGGGTATAAAATATAATTATTATACCCTTATTTTATCAGATATTCACTGAGACAATTATACCACATCCGTCCAGATTGTTCTTAATCCATATAAGGATTTTTGTATGTTCATCAAATACAGATTACGAGATCTCGATTTATATGCTTCTAACATTTTAAATCCTTCCGGGATTATAAATATCTGCATTGAGTGAATCATATAGATAAATGATTACTACGTCTAGATGACATATTTCAAGCTTTGTAAAGGCAGCCAAATTTATCAAAAATTTGAAACGTAATTGTATTCGTCACTATTGAATACCAAGTTTATGTGAGAAACCTTGTACTATGAGTCGTGCCTCATATCTCACAATCTCGTTTTTCTCATTACGTTTTCTGTATAAAGACCCATTAGTATCCAACTAGTTAGACATCTCCAGGTGTCTAGAATACTATTGGTCTAAATACATTATGTTTGTCATATGAAGTCAATTCTTCTTGAATTGCTTATTTTCACTTAGGCTAATCATGCCTTTTGTATACAATCATTGATATTATGAATATCATAATTATCATTTATAATTTCAGTAGCGCTACCGTGTATAAAAATACACCATCAATGATTGTTTCTTTATGATTCCACATTTCTCTTATATGATTTATAGAAATTTTCTCAATTTCATTATACGTTAGGATCTTTAAATCTCTTTTACAATAGCCACAACATCCTGCTGGATGTGTAAATCTTTTTTCTCAAATGAATGATATGTAAACATATCACTTTATATATATGTGATAAAATAAAATCATAGATCATATTAATTTTTCAAACTTCTGGTTCGATCATGAACTGTAAGTTCATATATAAAATTCACAAAACTTCAGATTCTGAATGGATTTGAAACCCCAGGTTCCAAATAATGAAGTATGGCATTCATGAATATAACACTGGATTCGGAACTCCAGGTTCTCATCGGTTTTCAAAACCATGTCAACTTAAATATCATAATTCCAGAAACTTTAAGTTCTGGTTAGTCGATCTAGTCATCCCATATATTGCGTAAAAATAAATGCTGAATATTTAAACAATTTATCTGGAGACACAGCATAAGCTAGTCCTGAGACACATCATAAGCTAGTCCCGAGACACAGCATAAGTCAGTCTCATTTATTGTATAAAAATAAATACTGAATATTTAAACAGTTCCAGGAGGCTGAGCTCACATTTTATGTGCATAAAAATGGATGCAAATATTTAAACAATATAAATAAATCCAGAACTATATATACAGGATCTGTTGACGGCAAAAGTCATCTTGTATACGGAACTATAAACAGATCCAGAATATTGAGATGTAAAAAGAATAAATGAATAAATCCAGAACTATATATATATATGTTCTGTTGACGGCATAAGCCATCTTGTATACGGAAATATATATAGATTAAGAATATTGAGATGTAAGTAAATCACCCATCAGGGATCCCTTTTACTTACATACACGAATATCAAGCCGTAAGTAAATCACTCACCTGGATATTCTTTTTACTTACATGCGATCGTGCTGATAACGTGTTATAAAATAAATAGAAGAATAGATGATGAAGAATAGTTAATAAATAATTAAGAGAGATATAAGAGAAGAATTAAACAAGAGAGAAATGAGAGAGAGAGAGAGAGAGAGAGAGAGAGAGAGAGAGAGAGAGAGAGAGAGAGTAGAGCATTACTTGTATTAATATTGGATAATTTCTCTAACCCATTTACAAGTGATCACATGAACACAAAAAAAAAAAAAAAAAGGTGGATGTACAAGTAGGTGATATAAGGTGAGAGAGAGAGGCGATGGATTTGGAGAAGATATTTGTTGTGATATTTGTTATGATATTTATTGTGATATTTATGTATAACACATGTGGTAAAAACCACATATATTATAACACCTAGCCCTTTATATATATATATATATATTTTTGTATGGGACCTGTCATTATGTATTATATTGTTATTTTATTATATTATTTATATTTAAAATATTAAATTTATTTAAAAACTGATTTAAATATTAATTTCACATATATAATTTTATTCTAATATTTTTTTTTTAATTTCAATTAAAATTTAAATGCTATTTTATTTCAAAATTTTTATTTATTTTTAATAATTCTTTTAAACAAATTTAATTTAAAATTATTTTATTTTATTTTCTTTAAATTGATTAAAATGATTTTATTTATTTAATATAGTTTTATTCTATTATTTTTCTCTAATCCCATTATATACCAAACACATGATAGCACTACTTTTAGTCTAATCCTATATTGCACCAAACAAGAGAAACACTATAATTAATCCAATCCAATCCAATCTCATTTCTTAAAAATAGTTCAATCTTATCCCGCGCACCAAACGCACCCTTAACATTGCATAGTAATAAATCATAAAATTACAAAAGAATTCTTTTATTATGGAAAAAATAAAATTAAACGAACGTTACATAGTGGTTTAACGTGTGCTCTAACATTAACATGACACTACTTTTAATTGCCTCTGGGAACATAGATCTGTTGGTAGATGGATGAGTTTGAGATTTAGGTAAATGACTTTCAAATTAGCGGTTTGAATCCTACCAATGCAAAAGCTTTAAAAATATACCTGATTTAGATAGACATTACTTTTAATTGTAATTAAAGTTCTTAATTAATACAACATGTTATGTACATCCTTAATTTGCCTCTTCATCTTTATTGCTAGTTATTACATGCACGAGTCATAAATATAGTATAGCCATTAAATTTTATGTTGAAATCCGAATTTGTTATTCATATATAATGCATCAATCATAAATTTATTGTGTTTGTTACATTTGCTGCATTTGTTACACGGCATTGAATAGGATTGGAAAATTTCCAATCCCATTCCCCACGTCTGGTGGACGGACCGGATGGGAGAACAATTTGGTGGAAACCACCAATGGCATTGAATAGGATTGGAAAATTTCCAATCTCATTCCCCACATTTGGTGGACGGACTGGGGGAGCAATTTCCCATCAATTTGGTGGAAACCACCTAGGCATTTAATAGGATTGGAAAATTTCCAATCCCATTCCCCACATTTGGTGGACGGACCGGATGGGAGAACAATTTGGTGGAAACCACCTATGGCATTGAATAGGATTGGAAATTTATTGCGTTTGTTACATTTGTTGCATTTGTTACACGGCATTGAATAGGATCGAAAAATTTCCATTTCCAATCCCATTCCCCACGTTTGGTGGACGGACCGGATGGGAGAACAATTTGGTGGAAACCACCTATGGCATTGAATAGGATTGGAAAATTTCCAATCCCATTCCCCACGTTTGGTGGCGGACCGGATGGGAGAACAATTTGGTAGAAACCACCTATTGTCCAGTTGTAGCGGGATTATTTAGTCTCATCAGAGACACCGCCCAGCCCTATAAATAAATATATATATATATATATATATGTATTTTGTGTGTGGGACATGTCATTATGTATTATATTGTTACTTTTTTTGATGGGACCCATACTTTATTTAATTTAAATTATAAAATATTAAATTTATTTAAACTGATTTAAATATTAATTTCACATATATTATTTTATTCTAATATTTTTTAATTTCAATTAAAATTTAAATGTTATTTTAGATAGATGCTGTAAAAAAAATAAAAAATATATATTAAATAAATAAAAAAAGACACTACTTTTAATTGTAATTAAAGTTCTTAATTAATACAACATGTTATGTAAATCCTTAATTTGCCTCAATACATCTTTATCGCTAGTTGTTCCATATATTTGTTTCTTTTATTTTTTGAAATATACGTATATTTGTTTGTTATTCATCACGCACGAGTCATAAATAATTAATATTTATGTTGAAATCCATATATTTAGAATTATTAATATTAATGCTGAAATCATAAATACTTTTAAATGAAGATTCTGTGATGCTCTCTCTATATAAATACGTACATAGACCATATTAAAAATTATCAAATTGTGGATTGAATAGCTTCCAGTTGTTGCAACTCCAATTTAACAAGTAAGTTGCAAAAGCCTTCTCACTTTCAATATTGATATATTTTTTTTCTTACTATTGCTTTTATTATTATTTCATCATTTTTTTTTTAGTACTAACTTTAAAATTTAATCCATATAAAGCTAGGTTTAAGTTATTGCAAACTATAGTCAACAAAGAGAATAAGTATTTGTTTTCTCAACAAAT
Source organism: Acer campestre (assembly GCA_954870605.1). NCBI lineage: Eukaryota > Viridiplantae > Streptophyta > Magnoliopsida > Sapindales > Sapindaceae > Acer > Acer campestre. The sequence goes on along the minus strand of OX940804.1, from coordinate 31,201,008 downwards.
TTACTTTAATTTCTTCTTCTCTCTTTTATTACTTGAGTAATATTTCACTTAATTTTGAAATCAGAAGATTAATTATATTCTAGTTGGTTGATTAGGAATATATTAATATGGTTTCTTGCTGTCCAGGCAAACCAGCTAGTGAGAGGAAAATGATGGGATTAATTAGACAAGCACTCATTGTTGTGGTCACCATAGCAACAGCTATTCACAGCAAAATCCAAATTGCAGAAGCTGTCGACATTGGCGTTTGCTATGGAATGAGAGGAGACAATCTCCCACCTGCAACTGACGTTATAAACCTGTACAAAAAATACGGCATTGAGAAGACGAGGCTCTTCGATCCCAACCCAGAAGCACTCAATGCTCTAAGAGGAAGTGGAATCAAAGTGATTCTAGGCATACGGCATGAAGATTTGCCTAACTTAGCAGCTAGTCCAGACGCAGTGACGGCATGGTTTTCGACTAACGTTGAGCCCTACCTTAACGACGTTTCATTCTCAGTCATCGCTGTTGGTAATGAAATCATCCCCGGAGTCTATGCCCAAAACATTTTGCCTGTGATGCAGTCTCTGCAAAGCATCCTAAATGCTAAGGGTCTCGGCAGTACCATAAGAGTCTCCACCGTGGTGCATTCGGGCACTTGGGGAAGCTCTTACCCGCCTTCGAGTGGCGCATTCACTCCAGATGCAAGCAATACACTTAGAGGTGTTTTGACCTTTTTGTCGCAACAGGGATCGCCCCTTTTGATCAATATTTATCCTTATTTCGCCTACGCGAGTGATCCGGTTAACGTTCCATTGGATTATGCACAATTCACCGCAGCTGAAGCTGTTGTTACGGACGGGAGCTTGAGTTATTATAACCTGTTTGATGCCATGGTGGATGTTTTCTTCTCGGCCATGGAAAAGGAAGGTGTGAGTGACGTGAATGTTGTTGTCTCTGAGAGCGGTTGGCCTTCTGCTGGCAATGGCGATTTCACAACTCCGCAGTTGGCAGCCACGTACAACCGGAATTTCATGAATCATGTCACCAGTAACAAAGGAACGCCAAAAAGACCCAACGCTAAAATAGAAGGGTTCATTTTCGCCACGTTCAATGAGAACCAGAAACCTGCTGGTGTAGAGCAGAATTTTGGGCTCTTCTTCCCAAACATGGAGCCTGTTTATCCTGTATTTTCTTAAATCTTCCGATTTAAATTTACAAATTGCAAATATAAACTAGTTTACGATATAATAAATAATTAATTTTATCTTTTAACGTGTTGTCTCTTCATACATGTCAAGCAATTTATTTAGAATTTTACATCGTATGATGACTTTTGATATATTGTAGAAAATTAAACCAACATTATATAATCATTTAATATGTACATATCCTAAAATTAGCATGAATCTAATTTTCTAGCTAAATTTTAATATTATAACATGTACATCCTTTACCTCTGTATTTTTATTGCTAATTATTACATATATTTTCATTTCTAAACATATATATATATATGATGAATCATGAATTTATAATTATTAATATATAATGTTGAAATCAATAATACTTTTAAAAGATTGATTCAGCCATGCATTGAGTAATAGTTCACTTATTAAAAAACAAATATCTAATTTTTTTTAATTTTCATCCAAAATGATAGCATGACAACTTATTTGTAATATGCCCACATTATCTCGTTTTTTATTAGAAAAATAGCACTAACCTTGTGGGGTGTGCGTGTGTGAAATTGCACTATCTTTTATAAAATTGTTAACATAATGAGATTAACCTAGTAATTCAAAAAGAGTGTGTGAAATCGCACTATTTTTTTATATTTATTTTTTAATACAATTGTTAGTATAATGAGATCTACCTCTGTATACGAAAAAAAAAAATCTTTAAAAAAAATATAGCAAGTACATTAATATTTTAATATTTCTAAATTATGATTAGCTAGACCCAAGGAACGTAATATCGGTATCGGCATCAATGTCGGGCTTCTAAATTTACGGATATATCGGGGATATTATCGATATCGGTGGATATTCTGTCAAAAATTAAAAAAATGATGGATATTTACATCTAAAGTTAGTTTTTTTTTGTGAAATTTTAGGACAAGCTTAAACAAGTAATTATACATTAAATGAATCATATTTCAATAATAAATTAGCATAGTTATGAGTTTAATATAAATTATAACATAAATAGAGTCTGTATATAATTTTTAAAATTGAGTATTTAATAGAATAATATTTTGTTTCACTTTTATAATATTATATACAATATAAAGAGATTAAATATTTAATAAACAAAATTATCATTAAAAAATATATATAGTAATAGTTCCACACTTCCAAAATTCTATCATAAATCATAATTCATACATAATAATACATTGCGTGTCTAAAATTTAAAACCAAAATGAATTCCTTGTTGGTTCAAATACATAAGATACATTTCTAACTTGATTCAAACAATAAATTTCCCAAGAAAACGTGCTTGCATAGTTTTCAATGTAGTTATTAATATGCCACACATATGCTGCTTGATCTCTTCCAACTGATCCATGAATTGGGTAGTTTGGATTTACCCAACTTGGTGGATATTGTTGATCTGCATACATAGGTATTGCATATGGCATTTGTGGATAAGGATAATCAAATATATTGCAGCCACCATAACTACTATAATATGGTATATGAGAACCTGACATTGTCTGCGAATCACCCAAGGAACTATGTTCTGTGTCTATACTCATTGAGGAGAGAGTCATATTCAAAGAATCTTCATCATTTTGACTTGTTCCTCCATGCTATCTACCATGAGTTTGATCAAAATTACCTGCAAGAGCATCCCAACCCGCCGCACTAGCATTCCAACCTGTTGCACCAACATCCCAACCTCCGGCACGAACATCCCAACTTGTTGCACCAGCATTCCAACCTCCTGCACCAAAATCCTAACATCTTGCCTCATCCCCACCATCCCCATCATCTCCATCATCTTTTCCTCCACTATTTACATCAGAGGTATGTTGGTCATCGGAAGAGCTGGTAACAATAACTCCACGATCTACAACAACTTCTTCTCTAATCACTTGTTCAACATTTATTCCCATTTCTCGAGCATGCGAAGCAATATGTGAATCAGGATTTCCTTCGTCATTATCCAAGGAGGCAGGTCTAAGCCAGTTAAAAATAGGATTCTCATTATCGTCTCCTGCTTCAGCAGCTACTTGAAGTAGATCCATAAAATCAGTTTCATTTACTTTATCTTTTTCAGCTGCCATATCCCTAAGTTTCAATTTCATATTATAATAACAATAAACAAGTTGTTCAAGCTTAAAATAGGCAAGACGGTTCCTTTGTTTTGTGTGGATTAAAGCAAATGTGGACCAATTTATTTCACATGCAGAAGATGATAATGTTTGTGATAGTATGCGAACTGCTATTGCACTCAATGATGGAGCACAATTTCCATACATTACCCACCAATCAGCTGTAATAAAAATTATTATGTATTATAAGTATGAATATTATTTCAATGATATTATTATTTATTATTAATATGTAAATTTTTGTAATAAAAGTTATATACCTAGTTGCATTTTGCTTCTAGCTGCAATGGCTGTTCGTTCACCAAAACTTTTCCTTCCATCTTTAAAGTATGTGAGCTACATTCATGAGATCAATATGTATATAATACATATTAATATGAGTATATGACACAATACTCACATGCAAAGAATTAATAATACTGAAATTATAAAATTGGTTGTAAATTGTAACTTTTTACCTTATTTCCAAAATTAGCAATTCCTGCAGCTTCAGTGTCTAATTGCGCATAGACATTATGTATCAGAAGATCCGAATTATCCCCAATATACTATTTTTCAAAATTCCGTCATTATGACTCTCTACCATACGGGCCATACAAAATAATTATGTTCTTATTTATTTTTTATTTTATTTTTTGATAAAAATATTTGAGTTTCTTTAGATTCTCTACTCAAAACTCAAAAGAAACAATTTGATTATTTTTACACGTTTTACACAAATAATTTTGAGATTCTTTTATTTGGAATGTCGGCACAAAGTTACAAAAAAATCAATTCTATATATTTATAAATTGATTGGTACATATTTAATACTATTTGGAATTATTTTTACACGTTTGAGTCACAAACAATTTTTTTTTTTCATATTGCTTTCACAAAATTTTACATATTTTACATGTCCACTCTTTGGTTCTTTATTCAATTTTACTTCAAGTCCTCAATAATTTTACAATTGAATATTATATTGAAAATTTTTATAAATTTGTTAATGCTTCTTCTAAAATAATTTTCAAGCTAAATTATTTTAACAATAATTTAATTGTTTAGGATTAAAAAAATTATTTTAATAATATGCAAAATATCCCTGGACTTTCGGGGTAAAATTCATGAAATTTCGGGAATATCGGGAGATTTTAACGGATATTTCGAAATCGGCCGGATATTCTGCAGGATATTGGATATTTGCCTGTTTCGATATCGGTCCCTCCAAAATACGGATATATCGGTGGATATTTCTGTATATCTATCGATTTTAAGTACTCTGGCTAGACCTAGTGAAACACTTCTCGGTTGAACCCAACACTACAATGTAGCATAAAATAAGCTAGTGACCCCAGGCCACGAGGGGCCTTTTAGAAACAAAACTGTAAATCCTAATGATTATTTCTGTCAAATAAAAAAAAAACAAAAAAAAAATAAAAAAAAAAGATTTTGATTCTCTGGATATTATACATATATATATATATATTTTTGGAAATCAGCATATTTATTAAATTAGGCCACAGATGGCAGAAGGTATACAAACACTAGAGAACAGAACGAAACCAAAAAAAGCAAACCGCATACCTGAAACCCACCAAAACAGAGGAAATATAGCACAAACCAACAAAACAAAAACAGAGACAGCAAACAGGAAATACAACGAGAGCAACACTGCACCAAACGCCTAAACATTAAAAAAAAAAAAAAAAAAACCATTCAACTCTTTCACCAGACCTACTGGAGCCAAGCTTAGCCAAACCATTTGCAAATGAATTCCACCCCTAGGCATAAACTTGATGGAAATACAATTCCAAGAAAGCAAAAACAAACAAATATCATACACCAAATCAACCAACTTAATGTTACCAAATCCCCTCTATTGCACCAGGAAACAACAGACATGGAGTCACTAACAATAATCACGTTACTGTTTGATAAAAACGATGACGAAGCCAGTAGCATACAAGCTCTATGAATAGCATATATTTCGGCAGAGTTGGAGTCCATGCACCCCACAAAGGAAGAAAAAGAATGTAAAATAGACCCATTCGAATCGCGTAACACCCCACCAATTCCCGCAGCTCCCGAACTGCCCTTTGCTAACCCATCCATGTTGAACATCAGAACGTTGAGAGGAGGAGGCACCCACGCCACCAGCCTTGAGCAAAGAAGTAACAGAATTAGAACTCCCAATACCTAGATTTTTGAACCACCAAACCACACGAAACTTAACCGAGTCCAACGACATCAGCAAGTTAGCCTCCTTGTTTTCAAAAATTTTAATTTCAATTAAAATTTAAATGTTATTTTATTTCAAATTTTTATTTATTGTTAATAATTCTTTTAAACAAATTTAATTTAAAATTGTTTTATCTTATTTTCTTTAAATTGATTAAAATGATTTTATTTATTTAATATAGTTTTATTCCATTATTTTTCTCCAATCCCATTACATACCAAACACATGATAACATTATTTTTAGTCTAATCATATGTTGCACCAAACACGAGAAATACTATAATTAATCCAATCCAATCCAATCCCATATATTAAAAATAGTTCAATCCTATTCCACACACAAAAAGCACCCTTAACATTGCATAGTACTAAAAGATAAAATTACAAAAGAATTCTCTTATTATGGAAAAAAACAAAAATTAAATGAACGTTGGATAGTGGTTTAAAGTGTGCTCCAACATTAACATGACACTACTTTTAATTGCCTCAAGGTAGGGGTGACTCGGTTCCGATTCGAACCGGAGGAACCGGCCGGAACCGGAACCGGAACCAGGAAAATCGGAACCGGAACCGGTTTTCCGGTTCCGGTTCCTGTTCCAAAAATTTCGGAACCGTCCAGTTCGAACCGGATTCCGGTTCTTACTTTTTTTTTTTTTTTTTTTTTTAAATTACAAAATATTACATTTTATTTATAAAAAAAATAAAATGTTAGAAAGGACATTGTAAAGTATTGAGCCATGGCCCATAACCCTTGTCCAAGTAATTATATTTTTCATTCCCTTCTCCTCCTTTTTATATAGGTTAGGCATCTTATTTACTTCTCTGGTTTTCCAATGTGGGATGTGGGATAAGGGATAAAAAGTCATACTATGCATTTTTAACAAATATTTATCAATTTTTTTTCCTTTAATTTAAAACTATTTGTTAAAAAATGCATAATATTTTAAGTTTTAAGGAAAAAAAATTGATAAATATTTGTTAAAAATGCATAATATGACTTCTTATCCCTTATCCCACATCACACATTGGAAAAATAGAGAAGTGAATGAGATGCCTAACCTATATAAAAATGAGGAGAAAGGAATGTAAAACATATTTACTTGGACAAGGGTTATGGGCCATGGTTCAATACTCTACAATGTCATTTCTAACATTTTATTTTTTTATAAATAAAATGTAATATTTTGTAATGTTAAAAAAAAAAAAAAAAAAAAAAAAAAAAAAATCCGGTTCGGAACCGACGGAACCGGAACCGGAACCGGAACCGAAACCGGCCTAACCGAAACCGGCCTATGCCGGTTCCGGTTTTGGTTCCACCCAAACCTGGAACCGAAACCGGAACCGGAACCGGAACCGAACCGGAACCGCGTCAGGCCTACCTCAAGGAGCATAACCCTGTTATTAGATGAACGGGTTTGGGTTTGGGTAAATAACTCCTAAGTTAACGGTTCGAATCCTACCTATACAAAAGCTTCAAAAATATACCTGATTTAGATAGATGTTGTAAAAAAAAAAAAATACTTTTAATTTTAATTAAAGTTCTTAATTAATACAACATGTTATGTACATCATTTGCCTCAATACATCTTTATCGCTAGTTATTACATGTATTTGATTCTTTTATTTTTTTTTGAAATATACGTATATTTGTTTGTTATTCATCATGCACGAGTCATAAATAATTAAATATGGTGCAGCCATTAATATTTATGTTGAAATCCGAATTTGTTATTCATATATATAATTATATATATATATAGAGAGTGTCGATATTGACACCCACAAATATGATAAGTACACCCATATTTTAATGAAAAAATTAATTACAAAAATATCACAACATGAATTTACCAATAAGGACTAATTAGTTTAATTAAAACTAAACCAAATACTATGTATACCCATATTTTCAACTATATCACTTTATTGAAATAAAAATGAAAAACTAAACCTTAATTCTATTTTAAGTATCAAAATTTTAGTTTTTGTAGAAGAGAAAATAAACTTAAATTATTTTTTACTTGAAAATTGAATTTTGGGTGTTCTCTTTCGATTTGAAAGAATCAAAGTTAGGTTTCCAAAGTCTCCCTAATCGATGCTGGTACAACATGATGTTCTCCATTGAGTTGGATGATGGACCGCTTGGTACTCTTTTCTGATCTACAATTGAAGTGGCACTCTTTGAAGCCATTTATAACTGTTGTTTTTATTAAATAAGGTTTAATACTGTTAGTTTTCGTAATATATATCATCTCTGGTGCTGTTTCTTGTTATGATTTTATTGCATAATATAATAGAGCTCTTTTTTTATATAGCACTGTTTGCAAGGCTATTTGTGGAAATGACACCAAGTTATTAAGTCTTTTGAAAATAGCACCATTTATTGTGCTCTTCCAAATTTGCCCCTAATATCATGTAACCTTTGAATTTGGGGGGATTTTGTTTTCAATTCTTTTTGATTGTCTGAACTCTGAAGAGAGACCACCAGAAGAGAGACCATCTCGTACGAATCAAAGAAAGGGCAACGACGACGAATCGAAGAAAGGGCGACGACGCCGAATCGGAGAAGCCGCCGCCGCTGCCGAACCGGAGAAGCTGCCGAACCCGAAGAATTGGAGAAGCCGACAACGACGACGACGAATCGGAAGTGAAGGTATGTTGCAGATTCACTGCAAATGTTTTGCTGTTTTCTGTAATTAAACTATAAAAAGATGAAATTGCAGAAAGGGCTTTACTTAATTAGCCCAATAAATCAGTGCCAAAACAAAGGGCTCTACCATGTGAATCTGCAGATGAGTATTATATATGAAGCATCATACCCAGCTGTAGATGCTGCTTCTCTGTTGGAGACATTGGCTCTGCATATTTTGTTGGAGACATGAGAACTTTGATGAATATTTATCTTATTATTATTATTATTAAGCTGATCTTAATTTCTCATATTTCAATAACTGAAATTGATTTTACATAGTTGTTGGCGATCCTGTGATTAGGGGTTGGCTTCTTGAATGCCCTGCACACCACCCATCCTTCTTCCTGCAAAGTCATTTAGAAATCCATCAGATCGTACGTATATTAATTTATCGAACTGTTTTAGATATATTTTCCGTTCTAATAAGATAGGTCTTCGATGAATTTTGGAACAGTGCATGTGGATTTGTCTATATTTAATCAAAAGTTAAGGAAGAACATTGATCTTTTTGTATTCTTTAAAAGGGAAAAAAACAAAAAGCAAGATAAAAGAAAATTTGGATGGCATGTAGAAGATGTTAGACTAAATATTGAAAATGATATTAAAAAACAAAGAAGAAAGAATGATTACAAGGAAGAAAGAGTTGTAATCCGCATGCAGCAGTTGTAGCATAGGTAAATAAGCACTTCTAAGTTCTAAGTGGCTTTTAAATCAGATGTATGTGTCCTTCTAGAAGACAAAAGTCAGTAAAGCTGAGCATGCTTGGTTGGTTTTTTGCAACTAATGACTTTTTATCCTTTAACAATGTCATAGCTTTTTCTTTAATTTATTGAAGAAATTAGAACTACTTGCCTGAGGAGGTCCATTTTCAGAAGTTTGGAGGCGATATTCATGCATGATCCAATCAGATTTTCTTCCATTAGGTGCCCGACCCTTGTAGAAAACCAAGGTCTTTCTCATTCCTATGATGTTGTTCTTTGAAAGTACAGCCTTGTCTCTCCCTGTCGCCTTCCAAAATCCGGCAGCAGTGGCTCTGTTGGTTCGAGTTCCCGTTGGGTACTTCCTGTCTTTGTGACTGAAGAAGTACCACTCGTTCTGTTCACTGTAACCTAGATTGCATCTAGCTGTAAAAAAAAAAAAAAAAAAAAAAAAAAAACACAAGTATACATTTTTATGAGCACATTAATTCAATTACTAGAAATTGAAAGTAATTATATATCATGTAATTAGAAATTGAAATTCTCTTCTAGGTCTTTATTTAGTAGTGATATTGTTAAATTGGTTTCACTGAGTGATACTTAATTGCTGTTTTTATCATGCTAAGAAAAATCGATATGGAAACACAGTAGTAATGTTTTCTTTTTCTAGAGAGTACATGCTTTTGTAAAAAGTAGACTTTGGAGTAAAAGCACTTTCCCTTTTCGTTAAAACATCTATCAAGTCATTTCTTAAGAAGCAGTTCGAATGCTTTTTTCTATATATCCAAAAAAAAAAAAAAGGTTTTGTAACATATATAGTACTACTCTCTCTCTCTCTCTAAAAAGAAAAAGGAAAATGGAATTCCAATTGTTTTCGATTTAGCATAGTTGTTAATGCAATTCCAGCTTTATAATATTTATGATTTGGTGTTTGTGTTCCTTGGTTATATATACTCTTTGTGTTCTATATGAGAAGATGAACATGATTTTACATAATTGTTCTATATTTCTGCGTTGTTGTTTTTTTCCTTAAAAAAAACATAATTATTGTGTATCTTCTGCTTGTTAATTTAGTATGTTTCCGTATCTGATGGACTTTGTCCAAATTCCAGGGGTAACTGCGGTCCTCATACACTAAAAATGATCGAGTACACAGTAGCAAAGAAAAAAAAGTTTGGTTGGACAGATGAAGACATGTCTCAGATACGATTGAAAATGGCTGTTGAAGTTTTTTCTAACTCCACTGAAGTGCCCACTGAAGTGGCTTGTTGACATACTTGTAAATTTAATGAGTCTCGGATTTGGATGTGCAATGTTAAAGTCTATTTACTATATTTGACAGCAGTTAATATAGAATATGAAGCCTCTTTTATATAAGTTGCAGCTGTGGATATATATATATATTATAGTTAAAATAAGTTTCATCAAATAAAGAATAATAGTTTGTTTAATATTACTAAAAAAGGTGTTTACAGTTTGAATTTTTTTTTCAAATTTCTCACAGTAAGTCTCGGCTAAAATATATAAGTCTCGGGTATCATCAAATAAGTCTCGGTTAGTTACCCGAGACTTATTTCATCATAGCCGAGACTTAAGTAGTTTACCCGAGACTTACGTTTCCAAAAACTCACTTTCTGGTTTCAAATTTTTTGATTCCAGTAACTCTCAAACTTCCAATAAGTCTCGGCTAAAATATTTAAGTCTCGGCTATCATCAAATAAGTCTCGGGTATCCTCAATTAAGTCTCGGCTAGTTACCCAAGACTTATTCCATCATAGCCGAGACTTATTCCATAATAGCCGAGACTTAAGTAGTTTACCCGAGACTTATGTTTCCAAAAACTCACTTTCTGGTTTCTAAATTTTTGATTCCAGCAAGTTCTCAAACTTCCAATAAGTCTCGACTAAAATATATAAGTCTCGGCTATCATCAAATAAATCTCGGGTATCGTCAAGTAAGTCTCGGTTAGTTACCCGAGACTTATTCCATAATAGCCGAGACTTAAGTAGTTTACCCGAGACTTATGTTTCCAAAAACTCACTTTCTGGTTTCCTATTTTTTGATTCCAGCAAGTTCTCAAACTTCTGGGTAACTAACCGAGACTTAGTCCATCGTAGCCGAGACTTATTTGACAATACCCGAAACTTATTAGAAAATACCCGAGACTTACTGGAAGTTTGCGAACTTACTAGAATCAAGAATTTGGAAACGCGAGAAACAACAGTTTGCTTAACAACAACAGATTCCAATGTGATGAGCTTGTAAAATCCTTATTGAGGAGAGAAGTTGCCTTTCCAATGAGGTTTGTAAGCTCCAGATCGACTATTTCAGAGGTTTGTGAGGTCAACGAAAATCTGAAATAGATGGAGTGAGAGAGAAAGCTTTGATTTTCTCCAACAAGAAGAAAGAAGAAAGAAGGAAGAAGATATCAAGGGCAACGAAAATCTGAAACAAGAAAGAAGAAAGAAGAAATAAGGGAAAATCTGAAACAATAAAGAAGAAAGAAGAAGAAGAAAGCTTCGTTTCAGAGAAGAGAAAATAAAGAAGAAAGAAGAAATAAGGGTATTTTTGTCCACCTCTATACTTTGGTGCTATAAAACATAGAATTATTAAGTTGGTGATATTACCATAAAGCCAAACAAATTTAGTGCTATTTTTGCCTATTTCCTCTAATAATATAATATATATTATCTACAGTACTGCTTCACTGTTGTTGATCATGTGTTGTGTGTTTACTGTTTTGAGTTTTTTTTTTCTTCCAAAGAAATGAAATAGATTTTGTTGTGCACAGCAATTGATTGCATAAAGTAAGATCAAGATTTTATTATTGAGATTGAAGAGTAGCTATGGCACATGCTATTATCTATTTTTGTCACACTCGTTAGCATAACAGTATAACACTGTTGATGAGAGTGAGCTTTATTGAGCTGCACAGTTTGATTACATGAGACATTTTCTAGAGCAAGGCAGATTGATATTTGAAGCACTGTTGTAATTTGCAATACATAGGAACATTCTCTGCCCTCTTTATAGCATCCTGTATATCCAGACTCTCCATATCATCTCTGGTCCTGTCATGTTCCATGTCATCAATGGTGGTGGTTGCATAAAGAAAGAAGAAAAGAGGGAGGGTGATGTATTTCAGAACCAATGTTTTCATTTATTGCCATAACCAACTTCATCAATGGATGACCAACAAGTGTGGCAATGCTGCTGCAACAATTATATGAGATGTCATTGCAAATAATGCCGTTGCAATAATAGGTTTCACAAGACTAGGTACTAAATCAACAATGTTGTTGCAACAATTATATGAGATGTCATTGCATCTTGACTCGTTCCACCAACACAAAAAATCAAATCTTACACTTCAAATGATTTTAGCCATTCCAATACTTTAATTTCTTAAATATGATAAATTCCTTGTGTTCCAGCAGAATCTTATCCATCTGTAGATGTTCATTCTAGAGAAATTCGGTGTATTAATAATTTAAGAGGGTTTATAAATAAATTGTATTAAAATAAAAACATTCATTTAAATAAGGGTACTATTGACATTAGGATGAGTGTTTATAGTAATATTTAAATTTTAAATTTTAAATTTTAGACATGAGTGTATTTATAAATATAGGTGTGCTTATCATATTTATGGATGTAAATATCCTTACCCATATATATATCATGCACCAATCATATATTTACATTTATTAATATTAATGCTGAAATCAGAAATATTTCTAAGTTTTAAAAGAAGATTCTGTGATGCTCTCTCCATATAAACACATAGACCATATTTTTAAAATTGTCAAATTGTGGATTGAATAGCTTCCAGTTGTTGCAACTCCAATTTAACAAGCAAGTTGCAAAAGCCTTCTCACTTCAATATTGATATTTTTTTCTTACTGTTGCTTTATTATTATTTCATAATTTTTTTTAGTACTAACTTTAAAGTTTAATCCATATAAGGTTTAAGTTATTGCAAACTATAGTCAACAAAGAAAATGAGTATTTGTTTTCTCAACAAATTTACTTTAATTTCTTCTTCTCTCCTTTATTACTTGAGTAATATTTCACTTAATAAAAAACAAATTAAAAATCTAAATTTTTAATATGTTCTAGATTAATTTTGAAACCAGAAGATCAATTATATTCTAGTTGGTTGATTAGGAATATATTAATATGGTTTCGTGCTGTCCAGGCAAACCAGCTAGTGAGAGGAAAATGATGGGATTAATTAGGCAAGCACTCATTGTTGTGGTCACCATAGCAACAGCTATTCACAGCCAAATCCAAATTGCAGTAGCTGTCGACATTGGCGTTTGCTATGGAATGCTAGGAGACAATCTCCCACCTGCAACTGACGTTATAAACCTGTACAAAAAATACGGCATTGAGAAGACGAGGCTCTTCGATCCTAACCCAGCAGCACTCAATGCTCTGAGAGGAAGTGGAATCAAAGTGATTCTAGGCATAAGAGATGAAGATTTGCCTAACTTAGCAGCTAGTCCAGCCGCAGTGATGACATGGTTTTCGACTAACGTTGATCCCTATCTTAACGACGTTTTATTCTCAGTCATCGCTGTTGGTAATGAAATCATCCCCGGAGTCTATGCCCAAAACGTTTTGCCTGTGATGCAGTCTCTGCAAAGCATCCTAAATGCTAAGGGTCTCGGCAGTACCATAAGAGTCTCCACTGTGGTGTCTTCGGGCACTTTGGGAAGCTCTTACCCGCCTTCGAGTGGCGCATTCACTCCAGATGCAAGCAGTACACTTAGAGGTGTTCTGACCTTTTTGTCGCAACAGGGATCGCCCCTTTTGATCAATATTTATCCTTATTTCGCCTATGCGAGTGATCCGGTTAACGTTCGATTGGATTATGCACAATTCACTGCAACTGAAGCTGTTGTTACGGACGGGAGCTTGAGTTATTATAACCTGTTTGATGCCATGGTGGATGCTTTCTTCTCGGCCATGGAAAAGGAAGGTGTGAGTGACGTGAATGTTGTTGTCTCTGAGAGCGGTTGGCCTTCTGCTGGCAATGGCGATTTCACAACTCCGCAGTTGGCAGCCACGTACAACCGGAATTTCATGAATCATGTCACCAGTAACAAAGGAACGCCAAAAAGACCCAATGCTAAAATAGAAGGGTTCATTTTCGCCACGTTCAATGAGAACCAGAAACCTGCTGGTGTAGAGCAGAATTTTGGGCTCTTCTTCCCAAACATGGAGCCTGTTTATCCCGTATTTTCTTAAATCTTCCGATTTAAATTTACAAATTGCAAATATAAACTAGTTTATCATATAATAAATAATTAATTTTATCTTTTAACGTGTTGTCTCTTCATACATGTCAAGCAATTTATTTAGAATTTTACATCGTATGATGACTTTTGATATATTATAGAAAATTAAACCAACATTATATAATCATTTAATATGCACGTATCCTAAAATTAGCATGAGTCTAATTTTCTAGCTAAATTTTAATATTATAACATGTACATCCTTTACCTCTGTATTTTTATTACTAATTATTACATATATTTTCATTTCTAAACATATATATATATATTGAAACCAGAATTTTTTGTTGTTGTTAAAGAATCAGAATTTGTTATTTATCATGCACGAATCATGAATTTATAATTATTAATATATAATGTTGAAATCAATAATACTTTTAAAAGATTGATTCAGCCATGCAATACTTTTTAATATTTAGTGTTTGAGTAATAGTTCACTTATTAAAAAAATGATAGCATGACAACTTATTTGTAATATGCCCACATTATCTCGTTTTTTATTAGAAAAATAGCACTAATCTTGTGGGGTGTGCATGTGTGAAATTGCACTATCTTTTATAAAATTGTTAACATAATGAGATTAACCTAGTAATTCAAAAAGAGTGTGTGAAATCGCACTATTTTTTTTTTTTTTTAATACAATTGTTAGTATAATGAGATTAACCTCAGTATACGAAAATAAAATCTTTAAAAAAAAGAGCAAGTTCATTAATCTTTTAATATTTCTATATTATGATTAGCTAGACCTACTGAAATATTAATGTAATTATATTTAGGGATTTTTCTTTGTTCAACACTTGAACCCAACACTACACTGTAGCATAAAATAAGCTAGTAACCCCAGGCCACGAGGAGCCTTTTAGAAGAAGAAAAACAGTAAATCCTAATGAGACAAATAGGAAGGATTTAGATTTTTTTTTCTGACCTTTTTAAAGTATATGATTGGTTGTTGATAAAGTAGTTGTGAAAACCAATCACATCTTAACCACTCATTTATTACAATGCTTATGTGTCATAAGATTATGTAAGGTTATGAAAAAGATCAGATCACCGGAAAATCTAAATTCCTCAAGGATATGATGCATAAATTGTGATTCACTTAATTAATTCATTTATGGAATAAACCTCTTAAATAGGAATAACACTATTTTGTTAATATATCTCTATTATAGTAATTCTACTTGATTATTTCTGTCAAAAAAACAAAAAAACAAAGATTTTGCTGTACTATATATACCTATTGTAGAGTTTACATCAATGCTCTTCTCTGGATATTATACATATCTTAGTATTCTCTTAATTAACTTAATTTAATTAATTTATGGAATAAATCTCTTCAAGGAATGTCATATAATTGGAAGAAAAACTAAGATTACAGTTTTCATACCCATGTTTATAGTTTTAATTTATATAAAATATAGTAACACATATATAATTTTACTGGTATATCCATATATAGTTGTATATAATAACAAGACAGCAAAAACATTCTTCCAAAAAAAAAAAAAAAAGGAGTTGACAAAGAATATTATTTAATTAAATGGTAAGGACAAGAACTAATTAACTATATACAGAATTACAAACATTTTTTTTAAAGGAAAAAAATTCAGACTTGGTTAGGACACAATTTTACTTTCTGTCAGCCTCTATAAGTAGGAAACAGAGTCCTGAAATTTTATCATATCAAAGTTGTCTACTCTGGTAATTTGATGACATGGGCCACATTTTTGAGTCTTTTCTTTTATTTTATTTATTTATTTTTATTTTTTTCAAGTTGCTTTCAAATACTATTGTATGTAGTTTTCAGACTACTTTTATTATGATTCTCAGGTCAAATTGCTTAGTTCTGACATCTGAATATCTAGAAATCTAAACTAGATATCAAGTGACTCATGTTATTATTGCATTACATATATGTGGTAACAAGTTATCTTCAGGATAAGAAATTGAGTGTGTATATATATATATATTTGTTGTATATTCTAGTTGATTGATAATGAATATATTATGTGGCTTTTGCCTTAATAAAATGGCTGTTCAAAAAAAAAAAAATGAATATATTATGCATGGCAGGAAACCGGTGAGAGGAAAATGTTTTATGGGATTAATCAGACAAGCACTCATTGTTGTGGCAACCATATATAGCAGCATGTTAGTATTTGAAGATAGTTGAAGCTTAATGAACACAATGAAGGAAAGGATTTAGTTGGGAAATGGTTGTAGAAAGCAAAGAGCTTTTTATCTCCTCTAATTTATTGAAGTAGTTGTGGTTTCTATTTTTCAAGTGATACAAATTACAAACATTGAAGTCTATTTATAGGCTCTTTAGGAAGTGTTTGAATCTTCTAGAATCCTCTCTATAATTCTACATAATTAACTAATTGAAAAATCTAGAAGCTACTACAACTTATTTTACACAATTGTTTTAGATTATGCTAGAATTATCTAGAATTTATGATCACCTTCTAGAATGTGCAGCATTCTAGAATGTGCATCACATATTTCATCACTCCTCCTTGATGCACATTCTGGTGACTCCTATCATGCTCCGAAGTAGTTCGAATCTCGCTTTCGGTAATGCCTTAGTGAAAATGTTAGCTAATTGTTCTTCAGTCCTGCAATACTCTAGCTTAATTTCTTTGTTTGCTTCAGCTTCTCTCAGGAAGTGATACTTGATTGCGCAATGTGTTTTGTTCGACTATGGAAGACGGGATTTTTGGCCATTGCAATTGCGGATTTGCTGTCGCAAAGGATCTTTGTAGCTTGATTATATTTTTCTCCCATATCTTCGAATATTCTTCTAAACCATATAGCTTGACTAGCTGTAGTTGCCGCTGTGACGTATTCTGCTTCTGCTGATGATTGCGCTACACTGTCTTGTTTCTTGGATGTCCATGAGAATATTCCTGAGCCCAAAGAGAATGTATATCCTGAAGTACTCTTCTTGTCATCCACCGATCCTGCCCAATCATTGTTTGTGTAGCCAATCAATGTAGACTTATCCGTAGGTTTGAACCAAATGCCAAAGTCTTTTGTGCCTTGCAAATATCTGAGTATCCGCTTTGCCGCCCCATAGTGAACTTGAGTCGGATTCTGCATAAATCTTGAAAGTAGACTTGTAGCATACATAATATCTGGTCTTGTGGCAGTCAGATACAACAAGCTTCCAATAAGACTTCTGTAAAGTGACACTTCTGCCTTGTTTGACCCATCTTCCTTTTTGAATTTCTCATTGGTAACGAGAGGAGTTGCTACTGGCTTGCATTCACTCATTTTGAATTTCTTGAGTAGAATCTCCGTGTATTTCTTCTGAGACACGAAGATTCCAGATTTTTCTTGGTTTATCTCAATACCAAGAAAGTAGTGCATCAAACCCAAGTCTGTCATTTCAAAAGTCTTCATCATATTTTCTTTAAATTCTTTCATTATCTTCTCATTGTTTCCTGTATAGATGAGATCATCTACGTATAAAGAAACAATAAGAATATTGTTACCTTGGGTTTTGATGTATAGTGTTGGCTCACTTTTGCTCCTCCTAAATTCATGACTTGTAAAGTACTCATCAATTCTGCTGTACCAGGCTCTTGGTGCTTGCTTTAACCCGTACAACGCTTTCTTCAATTTGAGAACTTTGTCTTCTTTTCCTGGAATCACGAACCCTTGAGGTTGCTCTACATATATCTCTTCTTCAAGATACTCGTTTAGGAATGCTGACTTCACATCTAGTTGATGGATTTGCCATTTCTTTTGTGCAGCAAGGGCAACAAGAGCTCTAATCGTATCCAGGCGAGCAACAGGAGCAAAGGTTTCATTGTAGTCGACTCCATATTGTTGAGAGTATCCTTTTGCGACTAGCCTTGCTTTATGTTTCTGTATAGAACCATCGGAGTTAAGCTTCGTCTTGTAAACCCACTTGACTCCAATGATTTCTTTATCATTTGGATAGTCCACAAACTCCCAGGTTTTGTTTTTCTCGATCATCTTTATCTCTTCCTGCATAGCTTTGACCCAAACTTCTTGGTTGGATGCTGCTTCATAATTTTCTGGTTCAAGAGTCACAAAATTGCAACTCTCATAAATTTCTGTGAAAGATCTTACTCTCCCTGGTGTTGTTTCTGGAGAGGACACTTTGTGCTGGGTAGTTGTTGTTTGTGTTAGACTCTCCAATGCTTCCGGTTCAGCTGCTGTTTCTTCTTCTGGTTGTCGTGATACTACTGATTGCAGATGAATCTTTTTCTTCTCAATCTTCTGTTCATCCCAATTCCATGCTGCATTTTCATCAAACTCCACGTCTCTGCTAATAATGATTTTATTAGATTTTAAATTGTAGATGCGGTAGCCTTTTGACTGAGAGCTGTATCCCACAAATATTCCTTTCTCAGTTTTGTCATCCAGCTTGCTCCTTTTTTCTTTTGGAATATGTACATAGCATATGCTTCCAAAAACTTTTAGATGCTTTGCAGATGGCTTTCTTCCGCTCCATGCTTCGACTGGAGTTTTATTCTGAACTGCCTTAGTCGGACACCTGTTAAGTAAATATACTGCTGTGTAGACTGCTTCAGCCCAGAATGTATTTGGAAAACCCTTATCTTTTAACATTGCTCTTGCCATCTCCATTACTATCCGATTCTTCCTCTCGGAAACACCATTTTGTTCCGGTGCATAGCCGACAGTTAGTTGATGCTCTATGCTTTCATCCTCGCAGAACTTGTCGAATTCTTTAGAGTTGTATTCTTTGCCTCGATCACTTCTCAATACTTTTATGTGGTGACCACTTTGTTTTTCCACATAGTTCTTGAACTTCTTGAAAATTCCAAAGACTTGTGATCTTTCTCGAAGAAAATAGACCCAAGTCATTCTTGTATAGTCGTCGATGAAGAGGATGAAGTACCTGTTTTGGCCATGTGCAGAAGTTCTCATCGGACCGCAAACATCTATATGTACCACCTCCAGCAACCTTTTGGCTCTTTGAGCTTTTCCTGTAGGGAATGCTTGGCGGTGTTGCTTTCCGAGTAGACAACCTTCGCATACGTCATCTTTATCTTTGATGAAAGGTAAATCTTTCATCATCTTTTTCTGATGGAGTATCTTCAATCCTTGAAAGTTGAAGTGACCGAACCGCCGATGCCATAACCAAGAATCATCTAGCTGCGCCTTCATAGCTGCTTCTGTAGCATAGCTCCATCGAATAGGAAAATTCTGGTTCTCTATTTTCACTCGAGCGATCTCCTTGCTTTTATTGTTGCTGTCATAGATTGTGCAGGAATCTCCTTCAAAATGAAGAGAGTAGCCATTCTGGATCATCTGTCCCACACTGAGCAAGTTTTGTTGCAACTTGGGTACTAGGAGAACATTTTTTATGAATCTTCTTCCCTTCTTGGTCTCGATGGCAATAGTACCTTTTCCTTTAACCTCCACCAGTGCACCATTTCCAAGCCTCACTTGTGACTTGTTAGATGCATCAATATCGCAAAAGATGCTTGCATCACCTGTCATGTGATTACTGCAGCCGCTATCTATATACCACTTATCATTTTTCTCTTCACTTGCAGCTTGACAAGCGTAGAAGAGAACTCCATCTTCATCTTTATTTTCAGAAAAATTAGCTTGATGATTTTGTTTTAAACGACACACTTTTTCTACGTGTCCGAATTTTTTACAATTTCTACATTGTGGTTTCCCACGAAACCAACAATCTTTTTCTAGGTGGCTTTTTTTCTTACAAATACCACAAGGTGGGTATTTTGTATTTTTATCTTGATTATCATAGTTTCTAGAATTTTCTTCTCTAAAATTGCTTTTAGATTTTTTCCACCCAGATCCGGATTTCTGAGACTGAATATTTAGTTTGGACTGAAAAGCACTCTCTATAGAATCTTCGTTTCTTTGACTAAACCTATTTTCATAAGCTTCTAGAGAGCCCATTAATTCTGTCACTGAAAGTTTAGTTATATCTTTCGACTCTTCTATAGCCGTTATTATTGGATCATATTTTCCAGTGACATTAACTAATATTTTTTCTACAACTTTCTTATCAGAAATAGTTTCACCATAGGCTCTCATTTGATTAACTATTTCCTTTATTCTAGCATAATAATTTTTTGCAGTCTCAGAATCCTTCATTTTAATATTTTCTAACTCTCTTCTTAGAGTTTGTAGTTTTATGATGCGTACCTTCTCACTACCGTGGAACTCCTCCTTCAAGATATCCCACGCTTCCTTGGCACTTGTTGCTCCCATGATCCTCGAAAACATCTCATCTGCTAAAGCTTGTTGAAGAAAGAACAATGCCTTAGAGCCTTTTTTCTTTTCATCTTTTGAAGTTCCGCACCCATCTTCGACTATCTCCCAAAGATCTTGAGACTGAAAGAATGTCTTCATCTTGATGCTCCAGAAATCGTAGTTGTCGTCATTGAATATTGGAACCGACATTGAAACCGATGAATGACTTGATTCGGCCATAATGACAGCTTACGAATGAATGCCCAACAACGAATGCTAGACAACGATCGAACGCAGCTCTGATACCACTGTTAGTATTTGAAGATAGTTGAAGCTTAATGAACACAATGAAGGAAAGGATTTAGTTGGGAAATGGTTGTAGAAAGCAAGGAGCTTTTTATCTCCTCTAATTTATTGAAGTAGTTGTGGTTTCTATTTTTCAAGTGATACAAATTACAAACATTGAAGCCTATTTATAGGCTCTTTAGGAAGTGTTTGAATCTTTTAGAATCCTCTCTATAATTCTACATAATTAACTAATTGAAAAATCTAGAAGCTACTACAACTTATTTTACACAATTGTTTTAGATTATGCTAGAATTATCTAGAATTTATGATCACCTTCTAGAATGTGCAGCATTCTAGAATGTGCATCACATATTTCATCACAGCACTTCACAACCAAATCCAGATTGCATAAGCCATTGACATTGGCGTTTGCTATGGAATGCTAGGAGACAATCTCCCACCTGCAACCGACGTTGTAAACCTATACAAAAAATACGGCATTGAGAAGACAAGGCTCTTCGATCCCAACCCGGCAGCACTCAACGCTCTAAGAAGAAGTCATATCTCAGTCACTCTAGGCGATGAAAATTCAAGATAAAAATCTCAGTCTTTTGGTCAATATCATCATTACCATCCGAAGGAGGAGATTGGACCAATGTGTTGCTCTCACCATTAGAAAACCCCTGTAGCCGCTTGCATTCTAGTCGAAACCTCCTCAACCGCTTGTATTGCTTTAGTACCTTCTTTGCCGCTGTTTTAATTCTTGACCATTTGTGACCCATTTGCTACGTGAAGAAAAATATGATTCTGTGTAAAGGGGTAAAAACATGCCAACCTGCCCCCATTAGGCCCGGCACGGCACGGCCCTGGTGGGCCATGTCGTGCCAGCCCGTGTGCCGTCCTGATGGGCCTAAAGGGGCCGACCCCCAAGCCCAAGCCCAAGCCCAAATTCAGTTTTTTTTTTTTTTTTTTTAATTTTTTTTTTTTAATTTTTAAATATTAAATTTATTTGTTATAATATTGTTTGAACAATTTAACTTAAGTATTTTTAATTGTAATTTGTTTAACTTATTTATTATTTTAGTCTAATAAAAAAATGTAGAAAATAGATATAGGTTTATTTAATAAAATAATTCAAAGAATAAATAAATATAAAAGATTAAAGAAAATAAAAAATATATGAAAATATGAAATGATGAACACCACCACACCACCCCCCCCTATGAAAGTAACTTTCACCTAGGGTTTATGATAGATTAGACATTAATAAATCATTAGGGGTGTAGGGATAAGTTTTTATTTTTTTTATTTTTTTAAGAAACATGAATAATTATCTCATGTGTAGAGAGTAAATAATCGATTATTAAATTTTTAAGGGGGTTTAGAGAGTAAATGGGTGTTGTGAGAATTTTTTTGGGTGGCAATAGAACCATGTACCCTAATATTTATGTTGAAATCATTTCTAAACATATTATAATAATAATAATAATAATAATAATAATTTTGTTATTCATCATTCACGTACGAATCATAAATTTATAATCATTAATATATAATGTTGAAATCATAAATACTTTTAAAAGATTGATTCTGCCATGCTATATAAACAACACATAGTAGCATATATTTTTTATGGTTAGAATTAAACATGATCAAATTGATCAAATTGTTGATTGAATGGCTTCCGGTTGTTGTAAATCCAATTTAGCAAGAGTTGCAAAAGCCTTCTCACATTATTGAATATTTTATTATTTTTATTAACACTATTTTTTTAGGGAAAATTGCACAAACTTATCATAACGTTTCCCATTATGACATAATATTCAATTAATGTATTTAATTGCACAAACAACCCCTCATGTTAGTCAAATATGGTTAAAAATAAACATTGACCATTATTTTTTTTTGAAAGCCCCAAATTGCCCCTACACTTTATTACAAAAAAATCTTAATTGCCCTTTATTTAAAATATTATCTACTTTAAATTATTAGAATATAAAAAATAAATACTAAACATAATCCTTTTTAAATCAAAAAAATTCAAAAATAATATATTAAAAACAAAAAAATTTAGGAAAACTTTATTTTGAGAAAATACAATTTAATAATATTTAAAAAAAAAACAAAAAAAATGTTATTTTGAGAAAATATAATTTAAAATTATGAATAGTGGTAATATGCTATATATTTTTGATTTTTTTTTTTTGTTTTTATTATATTATTTTTGAATTTTTTTTATTTAAAAAGGATTATGTTTAGTATTCTAAACACAAATATAAATAAAATCATCAAAAGTTTGAAATAAAAATATAATCATTTGTCATAATAAAATACAGTAACACCGAAAATTTGTTCAATGTTCATCTCTATAAGACAAAATAATTTGACTCAATATAAATTACGCATTATATTTTGATTCAAAAATAAAAAAATAAATACTAAATATAATCCTTTTTAAATAAAAAAAATGTTTTAAATTTTAAAAATATATAGCACATTACCACTATCCATATTGGACTTGCATAATTTTAAATTATATTTTCTCAAAATAACAATTTTTTTTTTTGTTTTTAAAATATTATTAAATTGTATTTTCTCAAAATAAAGTTTTCCTAAATTGTTTTTGTTTTTAATATATTATTTTTGAATTTTTTTTGATTTAAAAAGGATTATGTTTAGTATTTATTTTTTATATTCTAATAATTTAAAGTAGATAATATTTTAAATAAAGGGTAATTAAGATTTTTTTTTTGTAATAAAGTGCAAGGGAAATTTGGGGCTTTCAAAAAAATAAAATAATGGTCAATGGTTATTTTTAACCATATTTGACTAACATGAGGGGTTGTTTGTACAATTAAATGCATGAGTTGAATTTTATGCCATAATGGGAAACGTCAGGGTAAGTTTGTGCAATTTTCCCTTATTTTTTATAACTCTTTAGACTGTTTGAATTATAATATAAATGTTGTTACCGTAAAGTAGTGTTCAACGAAAATAAATATTTATTTTCTCAGCAAGTGTTTTTTCTTCTTCGCTCTTTTATTGTTTGAATAATATTTTACTTATTATAAAACAAAAATCTATTTTATTTTTTTTCATTCTAAATGATAGCATATGAGCATGACGACTTATTTGTAATATGGCTCATTGTGGCTCATTATGGCTCGGCCCAGTTTTTTGAAGAATAAATCTTTTTAGTTAGTTTATTTATTTTATTAAAAAAATAATAATTTTAGTAAAAATTCATATCAATTTTTTATTAGTCACCCAAAAAATGCACATTATCTCCTTTTTTTTATTATTAGGAAAGTTGTACTAACTTCTAGTGGCGTGCGCGTACTATTTCTTTTTATAAAATTGTTAATATAATGAGATTAAATTAGTTATACGAAAAGAAAATCTTAAAAAAAAAAAAAAAAAAAAAAAAAAAAAAAAAAAAAAAAAGTAAATACGTTCGTCTTTTAATATTTCTCAATTATGAAGACCTACTTAAACATATATTAATGTAATTGTTAGTAGGGTGGTTTTTTTTTCCCACATCATTTGAAGTCAACACTGTTGTATATATAAATAAGTTATCTTTAACCCCACGAGAGAACTTTTAGAAACAAAACCGTAATTCCTAATGGAACAAAGAGGACGATACTTAATTAATTATTGTGTTAATTATATTAATGCATTAGTTACGATTCACTTAATTAATTTTTTTTTTTTTTTTTTGATATATTACAATATTTCGGGATTGGAGGTGGGGCATGTCTCAAACCCATGACCTCTTAGATGTAGGTACAAGGTGAGCTTTGGATCTCTCCTCACCTCATCTTATCCTCATCTAAATCAATTAACTTAATTAATCCTTTTTTTTGGTAGAGTGAAAACATAAAAATTAAATAGAAATAATTCAGATTATTGACTTGCTATATTAGACACGTAATAGTAGATTATGGAGGTGAGGAGAGGATCCATATCCATGTAAGGTGTGAGGGGGTTGAGCTTATCACTTAATCAATCTTATCTTATCTCACTTAATTAATTCATATACGGAATAAACCTCTTAAGGGAAAAAAAATATGTTAATATATCACGTAATTAATTTAATTCATTTATGGAATAAATCTCTTTAAGGAATGTCATATAATTGGAAGCAAAATCTAAAATTACAGTTTTCGTACCCATGAATATAGTAATAATTTATATAAATATATTTGTTTCCTTCCGTCAAAAAAAATTATATAAATATAGTAACACATATATAATTTTAATGATATATCCATATATAGTTGTATATAATAACACGACAAAAACATTCTTCCAAAAATAAAAAAGTTGACAAAAATATTTGATAATTAAATGTTAAGGACATGAACTAATGAACTATATACTATACAGAATTACAAACATTTTTTATTTGAAAGGAAAAAATTCCAGACTGGATAAGGATACTATATTTTGCTTTCTGTCAGCCTCTATAAGTAGGAAACAGGATCCTGAAATTTTATCATATCATATCAAAGTTTTTTATTCTGGTATGTTACTTCGCTGTGCCAGTAAGCCGCATTTTTCTATAGAGATCTACTGCTTTGAGTCTTTTGTTTGTTTATTAATGTTTTTTTTTCTTTTTTCAAATACTCTTGTAGTTTTCAGATTACTTATAATACGATTCTTTTGTCAAATGGTTTAGTTCTGACATCTGACTATAAAGACGTCATTGATATGATCTACACTAGGGCAAAAACTTGGGTGCAGCATGATGCACCCAAGACCCTCTCCTAGACTCGATATCATTCCTATGTTATTATTGCATTAGATATCTCTATATTGTGAACTATTTTTCAAACTAAATATGTTCTAAATGAATTTTGAAATCAGATGATTATATATATGCTAGTAGATTGATAATGAATATATTATGCATGGCAGGCAGCTAGTGAGAGGAAAATGATGATGGGATTATTCAGACAAGCACTCATTCTTGTGGCCACCATAGCAGCAGCTCTTCACAACCAAATCCAGATTGCAGAAGCCATTGACATTGGCGTTTCCTATGGACTGCTAGGAGACAATCTCCCACCTGCAACCGACGTTGTAAACCTATACAAAAAATACGGCATTGAGAAGACAAGGCTCTTCGATCCCAACCCAGCAGCACTCAGTGCTCTAAGAGGAAGTGGAATCTCAGTGATTCTAGGCATAAGAAATGAAGATTTGCCTAACTTAGCAGCTAGTCCAGCTGCAGTGACGGCATGGTTGGCGACAAACGTTGAGCCTTACATCAAAGACAACAACCTTACAATCCGAATCATCACTGTTGGTAATGAAATCATCCCCGGACCCTATGCCGTAAACATTTTGCCTGTGATGCAGTCTCTGCAAAACATCCTCCTGTCTAAGAATCTGAGTGCTATAAAAGTGTCAACTGTGTTGTCTGGGGACACTTTGGGAAGCTCATACCCGCCTTCGAGTGGCGCATTCAAACCAGAGGTAAGCGGTATAATGAAAGGTATTCTCAACTTTTTGTCACAAACGGCATCACCCCTTTGTATCAATGTTTATCCTTATTTCGCCTATGCGAGTGATCCGGTTAACGTTCGATTGGATTATGCACAATTCACCGCAACTGAAGCTGTTGTTACGGACGGGGAATTGAAATATTTCAACCTTTTTGATGCCATTGTGGATGCTTTCATCTCGGCCACGGAAAAGGAAGGTGTGAGTAACGTGAATGTTGTTGTCTCGGAGAGCGGTTGGCCTTCTGCTGGCAATGGCGCTTTCACAACTCCGCAGTTGGCAGCCACGTACAACCGGAATTTCATTAATCATGTCACCAGCAACAAAGGAACGCCGAAAAGACCCAATGCTCACATAGAAGGGTTCATTTTCGCCACATTCAATGAGAACCAGAAACCTGCTGGAGTGGAGCAGAATTTTGGACTCTTCTTCCCAAACATGGAGCCTGTTTATCCCGTATTTTCTTAAATCTTCATATTTTATTGTCGAATTACAAATATAAACTAGTTTACCAAATAATAAATAATTAATTTTATCTTTTAAAGTGTTGTCTCTTCAAGTATGTCAAGCAATTTATTCGGAATCTTACATCACTATATAGTGACTTTTGTTATATTATAGAGAATTAAATCAACGTTACATAATCATTTAACATGTATCCTAAAATTAGTAGGAAACTAATTTTATAGCTAAGCTTTTTAATATTATAACATTTTTTTTGAAAAGATAATGAAAAAAAGGCTTTAATATTATAACATGTATATCCTTTACCTCTGTATTTCATCATGCATGAGCACAAGCAGAGGGTGTGAGTAATGAATTTGGATCCTTTACTGATCTGATCTTTTTCCTGACCTCACATAATTATCTCATGACACATAAGCATTGCAATGAATATGTGGTTAAGATGTGATTGGTTTTCACAACCACTTTATCAACAACCAATCATATGCTTTAAAAAAGTTAGGAAAATGATCAGATCAGTAGGGGATCCAAATCCATGAGTAATGTGAATGTTGTTGTCACTGAGAGCGGTTGGCCTTCTGCTAGCAATGGCCAGTTGACAACTCTGCAGTTGGAAGCCGCGTACAACAAGAATTCCATGAACCGTATCCTCACCGGCAAAGGAACGCCAAAAAGACCACTTAAGCATATAGAAGGGTTCATTTTCGCCACCTTCAATGAGAACTAGAAACAACCTGCTGGTATCGAGAATAATTTTGGACTTTTCTACCAAAATATGCAGCCTGTTTATCCTGAAGGACCTGTATTTACTTGATTTCAAATGAGTTGCTAATAGATTGTTTAAGCTTTTAATATATTAATTAAATCATGTTATTAGTGTACTGGAAAACCATCTATAATAAATGAAATCACATTTCATTTTATCATTATCAAATAATCAAGTTGTTTAGTCCAAGCTAGAACAAGCTCTACATATATATACTCAAAGGTGTGACACTATAACAGTGGTTCTCGGCTGTCCCTTCCTTTGTTCAGGGAAGGATATTCAGTGTACCAAACAAGAGGATCATGCGTGTTGGTGGGTTTTTATTTTGAAGTCTCCAACAAACAAGGTAAGGGATCATTGCTAATCTCATCTCAAACCTTAATTCTTTGAGATATGATAAAACATATTGGAATTGATTTTCATTTATTTAATTGATAATCGAGCATAATGAACTGCAAACATAAACCAGTTTAATTCCTAACGTTAATTATCAGGAAACTATTTTATTTTTAAGAGGAAATAGGGGTTTTTAATCAAAAATTATGGGGACTTATTGTTTTTGTCAACAATTATCATTTTTATTGTTTTTGTCATTAAATGGGCTGTGAGGACATAATTGCCCCTTTTTTTTTTTTCTTAATCTCTTCTCCCTCCTTTCTCTCACTCATTTCACGCCTCCCTCTTCTCTCTCCTTTCTCTCTCCTTTCTCTCTCCATTCACGTCTTCTTCTTCTTCTTCTTCTTCTTCTTCTTCTTCTTCTTCTTCTTCTTCTTCTTTCTCTCATCCTCTCTCCTCCTCTTTCCTTCTTCTTTCACCCCTCCTCCTCCTTCTTCTTCTTCTTCTCCTCCTTTTTCTCTTTCTCTTTTTTATTTTTCCAGATTTTTTTTTTAAAAAAGATTTTTTTAAATAAAAAAATTTCAGATCGGACGACCGACGTTCGATCATCGGTCGTCCGATCTTCCCTCCTTCTTCTTCTCTTTCTCTCCTCTCTTCTCTTTCTCAGTAAATATTTATTTTCTCAGCAAGTGTTTTTTCTTCTTCTCTCTTTTATTGTTTGAATAATATTTTACTTATTATAAAACAAAAATCTATTTTATTTTTTTTCATTCTAAATGATAGCATATGAGCATGATGACTTATTTGTAGGATATGGCTACATTGTTGGGAAATTAAATCCCAATAACGTTATTGGAATTTTATTACAAGATTCTTCCAATACTTTGTTGAGATGTGTATTACCAGTTAACCAGTTACTTTCAAATTATTTTATTATAAAAATGTAATAATCTAATTTAATTTAATTTAAATAATTATGTTAAATAATTTTAAATAATAATTAGATAAGGATTATACATATCCTCACAATAATCTTCTGTTATTTAAATAAATATATGATATTTTATTATTATTTGAATTTGTATTAATTTAATTAAACATTTATAATATAACATATTTAAAATAGTCAAAATTAATTTTTTTTAAACTATTATTATTTTCAGAAAAAAAAAAATTGTTTAATTTTTAAAATATTTTTGATTTATTATATTTTGAAATTAATATTTATTTGATTTAATTATATAAAATATTTGTAACATAATAATTTTTGAATTAAAATTTCATTTAAAATATTTATAATTATTTTTATTATTTTTTATATGATAAATTACGTGTAACATAATTTCTGTATAATCTAACAAATTTTAGATAAAAAATTGTAATTTAGATGTGTGTGGTAACAATTTTTTTTTTCTTTTTTTAATAAAAAAAATTCCAATTTTGTAACAAATTTTAAGTGATATGTAACAATAAATTCATAGCACATAACAATTTTACCATAGCATGTAACAACTCGGTTTATACGGGCAACAAAATATATATATTTTGTAACAAGTTTCACGTAGAAAGTTGTAGTTAAAATGTTTGTGGTAACAATTTCACGTTTGTTTGATGTGTAACGAAAAAGTTGTAAGTTGTAACAACGTTGTCGTATCATGTAACAACTCATTTTATATATTTAACAAAATATCCATACTATGTAATAAGTTTTACATAAAAAAAAATTAAATAAGATGTATGTGGTAACGATTTAACGTTGTAACAAATCTGACATGATGTGTAACAATAAAGTTACAAGTTGTAACAACTTTGACGTAGTATGTAACAACTCAATTTATATGGGTAACAAAATATATATGTTTTGTAACAAGTTTCACGTAGAAAGTTGTAGTTAAAATGTGTTTGGTAACAATTTCACGTTGGTTTAATGGGTAACGAAAAAAGTTGTAAGTTGTAATAACGTTGTCGTATCATGTAACAACTCATTTTATATGGGTAACAAAATATCTATACTATGTAATAAGTTTTACATAAAAAAAAATTAATATGATTCGTTATTGTGGGAGAAGAGCCAAAGAAATTCTGCTTCACACTTTGTGAAAGCAGTGAGCAGTCTCTTTGTAGAGGGTTCCAAAGCTGGAAAAATCCTCAATGATGGTTTCAAAATTATTCTAGGTAATGGGAGGAGAGTTGACTTTTGGAGCGACTTGGGAGGAGAGGAGATGTCGCTCAAGAGTGCGTTTCCGAGAGTTTATGCTTTGGTTGTTAAGAAGACAGGTCCGGTGCATGACTTTGGCAGTTGGCAGGGGCAGAGGTGGTGCTGGAATGTGCCTACGAGAAGAAGTTTATTTGATTGGGAGAATGATGTTTGGGAGGCCTTCATGAGCAGACTCAAGCAGTTCAAACCGAGAAACCTGATTGAGGATGCTATTGCGTGGACTTTCTCTCCAAATGGCAGCTTCTCGGTCAGCTCTTGCAGGTTTGCTTTGGAGAAGGAGGAAGAGACCAGTTCGGTTGATTGCTCATTTGCTTGGCAGGGATTGTGTCCCTCCAAAACAGAGGTATTCACTTGGCAACTTCTAAGAGGTAGAATTATGGTTCGCCAGGTGATGAAGAGGTTTGGTTTCATTCCGAACAATACTTTGGAGTGTCCGATGTGCAAGGAAGAAGAGGAATCTGTGGATCACCTCTTCCTTCATTGCAAATGGACTTCGGTTTTGTGGACCAAATGCATGTCTTAGTGGGGGGTTTCGTGGTGTACGTCGAGGTCTTTGGTAGACTGGGCTCTTGGATGGCGTGGTTTGTGTCCCAAATCGAATCAGGGGAGAGCTTGGAATGTTCTGTTCTTTGCTATTGTCTGGACTGTTTGGGAATCTCGTAACAATTGAGTGTTCAAAAATTCGGAGCAACTGGTCTCCCAAGCTGAGGATATGGTCAAGTTCAGAACTGCTTGGTGGTTCAAGTTCCACGAAGAGGGCTCAACTGATTCGGTCACTTCTCTCCTCCTTAATATCAGTGAGTGATGCACTGATTCGAAGACAAAAAAAAGTGTTTCAGGGGCTGGCTGGTCTCCCCCTGTGTCGAATGCTCTGAAAATTAATGTTGATGGCTTTGCAAGGGGCAATCCTGGGCACGCAGGTATTGGAGGTGTCTTGAGAAACTCCAATGGCAAGGTGCTTAATTGGTTCTTTTTCTAGATACATAGGGTCTACAGATACCAATTCTACAGAAATTACTGCCATCCATCAAGCTTGTGTCCTATGTGCTGAGTCGCCTTCTTTATTAGGCAAGCAGATAACCATTAGCAGTGGCTCGAAGGTGGCGGTTGCTTGGGTTAATGGCACTGGGTTTGGGAGCTTGAAGCATCTGAACTTTATTTACGACATTCGTTCCATTTTGAGTTTTATGGGAAATATTGTTGTCTCCTTCTCTCCGAGATCTACCAACAGTTTTGCAGATTTTCTGGCTAAAAAAGGTTCGAGTTAATTTGGAGGGGGATATGATTATGTGGGAGGTGCATTGAGCCTTTTTGCTTGTTTTTGTTCCTGTTTCTCTCGGGTTTTAGTGTGGTTTTGTGGGGGTTGGGTGGTCTTGTTGTTTTTCTGCTCTCTGTTTTGATTTTGTTGCGTTGGCTGTGTGCCTTTGGGTGTTGGCTTTGTTTCTTTGCCTTTTGGCTAATAAATGGACTGTTAAAAAAAAAAACGATTCACTTAATTAACTTTTTTTTTTTTTTTTTTGATATATTACAATATTTCGGGATTAGAGGAGGTGCATGTCTCAAACCCATGACCTCTTAGATGTGGTATAAGGAGAGATTTGGATCTCTCCTCACCTTTTCTTATCCTCACCTAAATCAATTGTCTTGATTAATCTTATGTTTTTTGGTAGAGTGAAAACATAAAAATTAAATAGTTTTAATTCAGATTATTGACTTGCTATATTAAACACGTAATAGTAGATGGGTTCAAAAATTTTTTGTCACTATTTGGACCGGGTTTTGTAAGAAAGTTACCACTTTAATAACTTAAGTTTAATAGGCACCTATTATGGTGAACGGACAAAAATGCCCCCCACAGTAACCTTCTTCACAATTTTGGTTTTTTTCTTTTCTTTTCTTTTCTTTTCTTTTCTTTCAAAATCCTCCATCAATGGATGACGGTGGACCATGAGCATGCATATGTCACCGTCGATGACCACAACCAAACACAATAGCGACTTTTTTTATGTCCGAGCCTTTGTTAGTTGCATCTGAGATACAAACCCTTTTGTTAGTTGTTTTTTTTTTATTTTTTTTTATTTTTTTTTTATTTAAAACCCTCTTTTGTAAACCTTAAACTGCTATGTGAAAAAAAAAATGATTGTTGAAAAGGCTCAGAGAACAAATGAAAAGGCTCGGAGAACACATGAAAAGGCTCGGAGGTTCAAAATTAACAAAAAAAATGATTGTTGAAAAGGCTCGGAGAACAAATGAAAAGGCTCGGAAAACACATGAAAAGGCTCGGAGGTTCAAAATTAACAAAAAAAAAATATTGTTGAAAAGGCTCGGGGAACACATGAAAAGGCTCGGGAAACAAATGAAAAGGCTCAGGAAACAAATGAATAGGCTCGGGGAACAAATGAAAAGGCTCGAACCTCTTCAATTGTTCTCCGAGACTTTTCAAAAGGCTCGGAGAGTGTTTCAATAGGCTCGGAAAAAATGTTAAAAGACTCGGAAACCCATATCTTTATCGTTTTCTACATAAATTTTCATAAATTAAAACTATAACCATACCTACAACCATACTCAGATCAACAAATCAAACTAAATTGAAAAAAAAAAAAGCTCGACCCCCGAATGCGTCTGCGTAGCCACTAAATTAATTATTCAATAAAGATGTATTGATGTTCAACCTCCATTGGAGGTATATTAAACAGAACTCTATGAAGAAGATGAAAGAATAAAAAAAAAAAAATCAAAGTAAGAGAATGTGTGTAAAGTAAGGGCATTTTTGGAAATCACTTACTTTAGTGTCTTTTAAACTTAAGTTATTAAAGCACTTACTTTTCCACCAAATCAGTTGAAAAAGGTGACATTTTCCACCATTTCCACAATAGTAGATTATGGAGGTGATGAGAGGATCCAGATCCGTGTAAGAGCATCTTCAATGCAAAAATGGCTTGCATACCAATAATTGTTAATATGATAACAATGTCAAGAGACTTGCTTCTTATGTGACATAAAAATAAACTTGATAGACAATCAACTCAAAATTTGATCTCCAATGCTTCCATCTAAAACATAATTTTTTTAATGACGTGTCTATCTTTTTTTCCTATTTTATTTTTTATTTTATTTCCTTATCAAGAATATATGAAATATTAATGTCAATTTTATATGTTTGTTGAGTCAACCTAAAAAATAGTTGTGCAACAAACCGTCTGAAAGTGGATGGTCATGTTGACAAATTCTAATATATTTTTTTACCACGTCAGCTTAAGGTTGAATGTGCATAGCTGCATTGGAGAAACAATTATTAATACAACGTCTATTTATCTTACGTTGCATCTTTTTTTTTTCATAAACCACGCTTGTATTGGAGGAAAAAAACATATCTGCACCTGGTGCAACACTCAGCACATGCTGAGTGTTGCACCCAAGCCAATCAAGTTTTGACACCTCATCCATTTAATCCAACAACTCATCCAACTTAGCCCCCAACTCAGCAGACCATCCAACTCAACAGAAGACAATGGTGACGGCGACATGCAGCGACAACGGCAACGAAGATGCCGGATGTGCAGAGACGACACGGCGACTGTGACACCGACGTGCAGCGACGACGGCGACACAAACGGGAGGGTCGAGTCATCACTGCACATCCGGTGTCGCCGTCGCCGTCGCCATTGTCATTGCACGCTGCCGCCGATCTTGGATCTCGCCATTGTCATTGTCTTCTGCTGGGTTGGATAATCTGCTGAGTTGGGTGGCTGAGTTGGATGAGTTGTTGAATTAAATGGATGAGGTGTCAAAACTTGATTGGCTCGGGTGCAACACTCAGCATGTGCCGAGTGTTGCACCAGGTGCAGGTAAGTTTTTCTCGTATTGGAGATGCTCTAAGGTGTGAGGGGGTTGAGCTTATCACTTGATTAATCTTATCTTATCTCACTTAATTAATTCATACACGGAATAAACCTCTTTAAGGGAAAAATAAAATCATGTTAATATATCACGTAATTAATTTAATTCATTTATGGAATAAATCTCTTTAAGGAATGTCATATGATTGGAAGCAAAATCTAAAATTACAGTTTTCGTACCCATGAATATAGTAATAATTTATATAAATATATTTGTTTCCTTCCGTCAAAAAAAATTATATAAATATAGTAACACATATATAATTTTAATGATATATCCATATATAGTTGTATATAATAACACGACAAAAACATTCTTCCAAAAATAAAAAAGTTGACAAAAATATTTGATAATTAAATGTTAAGGACATGAACTAATGAACTATATACTATACAGAATTACAAACATTTTTTATTTCAAAGGAAAAAATTCCAGACTGGATAAGGATACTATATTTTGCTTGCTGTCAGCCTCTATAAGTAGGAAACAGGATCCTGAAATTTTATCATATCATATCAAAGTTGTTTATTCTGGTATGTTACTTCGCTGTGCCAGTAAGCCGCATTTTTCTATAGAGATCTACTGCTTTGAGTCTTTTATTTGTTTATTAATGTTTTTTTTTTCTTTTTTCAAATACTCTTGTAGTTTTCAGATTACTTATAATACGATTCTTTTGTCAAATGGTTTAGTTCTGACA
The DNA here is from genome assembly GCA_954870605.1 of Acer campestre. NCBI lineage: Eukaryota > Viridiplantae > Streptophyta > Magnoliopsida > Sapindales > Sapindaceae > Acer > Acer campestre. Next base: position 31,166,372 of record OX940804.1, on the reverse strand, counting down.
TCTGATTATCAAGACGTCATTGATATGATCTACACTAGGGCAAAAACTTGGGTGCAGCATGATGCACCCAAGACCCTCTCCTAGACTGGATATCATTCCTATGTTATATTATTGCATTAGATATCTCTATGTTGTGAACTATTTTTCAAACTAAATATGTTCTAAATGAATTTTGAAATCAGAAGATTATATATATGCTAGTAGATTGATAATGAATATATTATGCATGGCAGGCAGCTAGTGAGAGGAAAATGATGATGGGATTATTCAGACAAGCACTCATTCTTGTGGCCACCATAGCAGCAGCTCTTCACAACCAAATCCAGATTGCAGAAGCCATTGACATTGGCGTTTCCTATGGACTTCTAGGAGACAATCTCCCACCTGCAACCGACGTTGTAAACCTATACAAAAAATACGGCATTGAGAAGACGAGGCTCTTCGATCCCAACCCAGCAGCACTCAGTGCTCTAAGAGGAAGTGGAATCTCAGTGATTCTAGGCATAAGAAATGAAGATTTGCCTAACTTAGCAGCTAGTCCAGCCGCAGTGACGGCATGGTTGGCGACAAACGTTGAGCCTTACATCAAAGACAACAACCTTACAATCCGAATCATCACTGTTGGTAATGAAATCATCCCCGGACCCTATGCCGTAAACATTTTGCCTGTGATGCAGTCTCTGCAAAACATCCTCCTGTCTAAGAATCTGAGTGCTATAAAAGTGTCAACTGTGTTGTCTGGGGACACTTTGGGAAGCTCATACCCACCTTCGAGTGGCGCATTCAAACCAGAGGTAAGCGGTATAATGAAAGGTATTCTCAACTTTTTGTCACAAACGGCATCACCCCTTTGTATCAATGTTTATCCTTATTTCGCCTATGCGAGTGATCCGGTTAACGTTCGATTGGATTATGCACAATTCACCGCAACTGAAGCTGTTGTTACGGACGGGGAATTGAAATATTTCAACCTTTTTGATGCCATTGTGGATGCTTTCATCTCGGCCACGGAAAAGGAAGGTGTGAGTAACGTGAATGTTGTTGTCTCGGAGAGCGGTTGGCCTTCTGCTGGCAATGGCGCTTTCACAACTCCGCAGTTGGCAGCCACGTACAACCGGAATTTCATTAATCATGTCACCAGCAACAAAGGAACGCCGAAAAGACCCAATGCTCACATAGAAGGGTTCATTTTCGCCACATTCAATGAGAACCAGAAACCTGCTGGAGTGGAGCAGAATTTTGGACTCTTCTTCCCAAACATGGAGCCTGTTTATCCCGTATTTTCTTAAATCTTCAGATTTTATTGTCGAATTACAAATATAAACTAGTTTACCATATAATAAATAATTAATTTTATCTTTTAACGTGTTGTCTCTTCAAGTATGTCAAGCAATTTATTCAGAATCTTACATCACTATATAGTGACTTTTGTTATATTATAGAGAATTAAACCAACGTTACATAATCATTTAATATGTATCCTAAAATTTACTAATTTTATAGCTAAACTTTTTAATATTATAACATGTATATCCTTTACCTCTGTATTTCATCATGCATGATCACAAGCGAAGGGTGTGAGTAATGAATTTGGATCCTCTACTGATCTGATTTTTTTCCTGACCTCACATAATCTCATGACACATAAACATTTCAATAAATGTGTGGTTAAGATGTGATTGGTTTCCACAACCACTTTATCAACAACCAATCATATGCTTTAAAAAAGTTAGGAAAATGATTAGATTAGTAGAGGATCCAAATCCGTGAGTAATGTGAATGTTGTTGTCACTGAGAGCGGTTGGCCTTCTGCTGGCAATGGCCAGTTGACAACTCTGCAGTTGGAAGCCACGTACAACAAGAATTCCATGAACCGTATCCTCACTGGCAAAGGAACACCAAAAAGACCACTTACGCACATAGAAGGGTTCATTTTCGCCACCTTCAATGAGAACTAGAAACAACATGCTGGTATCGAGAATAATTTTGGACTTTTCTACCCAAATATGCAGCCTGTTTATCCTGAAGGACCTGTATTTACTTGATTTCTAATGAGTTTCTAATAGATTGTTTAAGCTATTAATATATTAATTAAATCATGTTATTAGTGTACTGGAAAACCATCTATAATAAATGAAATCACATTTCAATTTATCATTATCAAATAATCAAGCTGTTTAGTCCAAGCCAGAACAAGCTCTCCATATATATACTCAAAGGTGTGACACTGTGAGTCTGTGACAGTGGTTCTCGGCTGTCCCTTCCTTTGTTCAGGGAAGGAAGGATATTCAGTGTACCCAACATCAGGATCATGCGTGTTGGTGGGTTTTTATATTGAAGTCTCCAACAAACAAGGTAAGGGACCAATGCTAATCTCTCATCTCAAACCTTAATTCTTTAAGATATGATAAAACATGTTGGAATTGATTTTTTTTTATTTTTTTTATTTTTTTTAAAAAAAAATAGGGATTGATTTTTCATTTATTTAGTTGATAATCGAACATAACCTAATGAATTGCAAACATAAACTAGTTTAATTCCTAACGTTAATTATCAGGAAACTATTTTATTTTTAATATAACATGTACATCCTTTACCTCGATAATCAGGGCCGGCCCATGGGGGCAGCAAACCCAGCAGTTTGCTGGGGCCCCCAAATGGCCTAATCTCAAAAGTTTTTAAAATCTGGTCAAATTTACTTATTTCTTTGGTTTTTGAAAATTAAGTCCAATCTATTTGTGTTTAAAAAAGCCCAATCTCATATGTTTTTTTTTTTTTTCCTTTATAAAATTTGAGGCCCAATTATTCTATTAACTACATAATAAAAAATAAAAAAATAAAAAAACTACTCATTAAGGGCCCAAAATCCAAATGAATATCAGATTATCTATTTGAAAGTTGAAACAAGTCAAATAAATATTTTTTGTTTTGATTTATGTGGATTACGTTGTATTTGGTAAACGAAAAATTATTTATTTAAGGTAAAGAATTACATTGTATTTGGTATATGGGGCCTCGATTTTTGTTAATATTATGAAATGGCTTGGGCCCCGAAATGCCTGGAGACGACCCTGTCGATAATTTTATTGCTAAATATTATAACATATATATTTCTTTGTTATTCATCATGCATGAGCACAGACGGAGGCAAGGGGCTAGCTAGCCGGGCCCGGGGCCATCGCCCCCCACAAGAAATTTTTTTTTAAATCTCTTAAATTTTTTATATATTTAATTTTAAATTTGGTAAATTTTACTTTCATCTATTCAAACAAAATTCGTTGACCTCACCATTTTTCGCCACATTCAATGAGAATCAGAAACCTGCTTTTGGACTTCTCTATCCTAACATGGAGCCAGTTTATCCTGTATTTACTTGATTTCCAATTCAAACTAATAAGTTGCTAGATATATATTGTTTAAGCTTTTAATTAATCAAAATCATGTTATTACCAGAAAACCATCTCTAAAGGAATTCACATTTCACTTTGTCATTATTATCAAATAATCAAGTTGTTTAGTCCAAGCTAGAACAAGCTTCATATATAAAAGCACCACTCAAAGGCATGACAGTGGTTCTCGGCTGTCACTTCCTTTGTTCAGGGGCTGTTGCACCCAGGTGTTTATCCCGTATTATTTTCTGCCTGGCCATGCAGGCTGCAGCCTGTTTATCCCTTATTTTCTTTATTTCTTAAATCTTCTGTTTCAAACTAATGAATTACAATTTATTAACAATTAATTCTTCTTTTTTTTTTTTTTTTAATGTGTTGGATCTCCAATCTCCATGTATGTGACAATATATTCACATCAAACTTTACTAGAATTTTATTAATGTTTGTAATTATCAAAATCAAACAAAAGTCCTCCCATAGTTTAATTTAATGGGCAATGTGAGATTATATTTACAATATCAGAGTTGTGGTGAAGCTTCATTTTGAAGTCACCACTACTCACCAGCTAACAAGACAAGGGACCATTGATAATCTCGTCATCTGAAACCTTAATTCTTTAACATAATCAAATATGTAGGAATTGGATTATTATTATTTTTAAAAAAAAAAAAAAAATAAGGATTGATTTTCATTTATTTAATTGATAATCGAACATAAACTAGTTTAATCCTAACACTGACGGGAAACTATTTCATTTTTAATATGACATGTTCATCCTTTACGTACATCTCAACAAATTTGAGGTCTCCGGTTCAAATCCCGCTTCCTCAAATAAAATAAAATAAATTAAAAAACAAAAAACTATTCCGTTGAGGTGGTTCCACGGCGTCATGACGAGGTCTTCTTTCACTTTGATATCCAAGGCTTCACGTTTTTCCAAAAAAAAAAAAAAAAACGAAGTTACAGAAATATTTTCGTAATTTTGACTAAGGTCTAATTTTTTTTACAAGGTTACTAACCTTTCAAGCTTTCGTACATGGATAAAAATAAATTTTTGCATATTTTAATGTTTTTTTTTTAAAAAAAAAATTACAATAATTGGGGTTTAAGGAGGGAAAATAATTCAAATCCTCAACTTATACGTACATGTGATGGGCATACCACTGAGTTAACCTCATTTAGTTGCATATTTTATATGGTTATTTTGGACAATTTTAATTATTTTATAAATCCCCAACGTAGGACAATTAAAAAACCAACCAAAATGATATGACCAGGGCCGGCCCATGGGGGCAGCAAACCCAGCAGTTTGCTGGGGCCCCCAAATGGCCCAATCTCAAAAGCTTTTAAAATCTGGTTCAATTTACTTATTTATTTGGTTTTTTAAAATTAAGTTCAATCTATTTGTGTTTAAAAAGGCCTAATCTCATATGTTTTTTTTTTCCTTTATAAAATTTGGGGCCCAATTATTCTATTAACTACATAATAAAAAATAAAAAAAACTGCCCATTAAGGGCCCAAAATCCAAATGAATATAATATTACCTATTTGAAAGTTGAAACAAGTCAAATAAATATTTTTCGTTTTAATTTATGTGGATTACGTTGTATTTGGTAAACGAAGAATTATTTATTTAAGGTAAAGAATTACATTGTATTTGGTATATGGGGCCCCGATTTTTGTTAATATTATGAAATGGCTTGGGCCCCGAAATGCCTGGAGACGGCCCTGGATATGACAAGTGATTTGTTCTTACCATATCATTCACCCACATTATCTCATGATCTAATATGGTGAGGACAACTCACTTGGTAAATCATTTGGGTTAATTTTTTGGATTATATAAAGTTTTCATCAATGCTCTTCTCTAGATACATAGAAAAACAATAATATCCTTAGGAGAGAGCATTGATGTAAACTCTATATATAAAACAGTGATAATTATCCAAAATAACCATATATAGGATTAAATTATATTAAGGATTACAAACTTAAATATCATTTATTGCACCCAACTCATAATTAGTTAAGACATAATTTTACTTTATACTTGTTTTCTCAGTTGATGATTATGATTTATTATTATTATGCATTTGCAGATAACATATAAGCAGGCAACCATTGAGAGGAAAATGATGGGATCATTTAGGCAAGCATTCATTCTTGTGTCCACCATAGCAGCAGCTATTCACTGCCAAATCCAGATTGTAGAAGCCATTGACATTGGTGTTTGCTATGGAATGCTAGGAGACAATCTCCCACCTGCAACCGACGTTGTAAACATGTACAAAAGCTATGGCATTGAGAAGATGAGGCTCTCTGATCCCAACCCGGAAGCACTCAATGCTCTAAGAGGAAGTAATATCGGAGTGATTCTAGGCATGAGAGATGAAGATTTGCCTAACTTAGCAGCTAGTCCAGATGCAGTGGCATCATGGTTTTCGATAAACGTTGAGCCTTACCTCGACGACATTGAATTCCCAATCATAGCTGTTGGTAATGAAGTCATCCCCGGAGTGTATGCCGAAAACGTTTTGCCCGTGATGCAGTCTCTGCAAAGCATCCTCCAGGGTAGGGGTCTGGCTGGTATAAAAGTCTCAACTGTGTTGTCTGGAGCCACTTTGGGAAGCTCTTACCCGCCTTCTAGTGGCGCATTCACGCCAGAGGCAAGCAGCACAATGAAAGGTGTTCTGACCTTTTTGTCGCAACAGGGATCGCCCCTTTTGATCAATGTTTATCCTTATTTCGCCTACGCGAATGATCCGGTTAACATTCGCTTGGATTATGCACAGTTCACTGCAACCGAACCTATCGTTATGGACGGGGACTTGAGTTATTACAACCTGTTTGATGCCATGGTGGATGCCTTCTTCTCGGCCATGGAAAAAGATGGTGTGAGTGATGTGGATGTTGTTGTCTCTGAGAGCGGCTGGCCTTCCGCTGGCAACGGGGATTTCACAACTCCGCAGCTTGCAGCCACGTACAACAAGAATTTCATGAATCATGTCACCAGTAACAAAGGAACGCCGAAAAGACCAAATGCTTACATAGAAGGATTCATTTTCGCCATGTTTAATGAGAACCAGAAACAACCTGCCGGTGTGGAGCAAAATTTTGGACTTTTCTACCCAAACATGCAGCCTGTTTATCCTGTATTTTCTTAATCTTCCAATTCAAACTAATAAATTGCAAACAAAATTCTGTTTGCTACTAGCATATCCTTCGTGACTGTCAATTATATATTTTGGAAATTGAGTAAATAATAATACCTTTCATTTCAACAAGCAAAAATATAATGCAATAAAAATAATTAAAAGAAATTAGTAAATTCAAGACAATTTATTTGATGATTGTAGGAATGGACCTAATGTACATCCCAGCTAGGTTAACACCTATTTTATGTTCCAATATATACTCTTCTACAAACTCTAAACCGCATCCCTCTTAGCCGAACTACTGGTTCCTGGAGATTTGCTAGGGGTTGGACACTTTTAATTGGACCCGGCAAAGACTATGTTTAAGATTGTTTTGCTTAAGAAATAGTCAGCATAATTAAAAAAATAGGTATGCATTTGCTAAACTAAATTTTAAAATTGTTTAACTTTTGAAAGAATGAAAAATGTATTTGATCGATAAAATGATTAAAATATACATTTTAAAAGAATATGAAAAAAAAAATGATATAATAATTATATATTAAAATATATATATATATATATAATAAGGAATATAATTATAGTAAATCTCAATATTAAAATAATTATGTATAAAAAAATTTTAAAAAAAAATTCAAATTACCATATCATTAACCCACATTATCTCATGAAGACAACTCACTTGCCAAATTATTTTGATTAATTTTTTGGATTTCATAGAGAATACGTCAATGCTCTTCTCTTGATATATAGAAAAAATATATATATCCATAGAAGAGCATCGATGTAAACTATATATTTATATATATAAAACAGTGATAACCGTCCAAAATAACTATATTTAGGGTTATAAACTTAAAAATCATTAATTATTTAGAATTAGACAATTAGGTAAGACTTAAGACATGATTTTGCTTGGTATAATCCGCCTCTTTGAGTAGGAAACAGAGTACTGAAATTTTATCATATCAAACTTGTTTACTCTGGTTTGTTGCTTCGTTTGTGGCAGTAAGTCCCTTTTTCTCTACAGATCTATTGCTTTGAGTCTTTTATTTGTTTTATTTGTTTTATTTTTTATTTTTTTTCAAGTTACTGCCATTATATGAATGAATTTGGAAATCAGAAGGTTATATTCTAGTTGGTTGATTATGATTTATGAATATTATGCATGTGCAGATAACATATAAGCAGGCAACTAGTGAGAGGAAAATGATGGGATCATTCAGGCAAACACTCATTGTTGTGGCCACCATAGCAGCAGCTATTCACAACCAAATCCAGATTGTAGAAGCCATTGACATTGGCGTTTGCTATGGAATGCTAGGAGACAATCTCCCACCCGCAACCGACGTAGTAAACCTGTACAAAAGATATGGCATTGAGAAGACGAGGCTCTTCGATCCCAACCCGGAAGCACTCAATGCTCTAAGAGGAAGTAATATCGGAGTGATTCTAGGCATGAGAGATGAAGATTTGCCTAACTTAGCAGCTAGTCCAGACGCAGTGGCATCATGGTTTTCGATAAACGTTGAGCCTTACCTCGACGAAATTGAATTCCTAGTCATTGCTGTCGGTAATGAAGTCATCCCCGGAAACTATGCCGAAAACGTTTTGCCTGTGATGCAGTCTCTGCAAAACATCCTTGATGCTAAGGGTCTGAATGATATAAAAGTCTCAACTGTATTGTCTGCGAAAACTTTGGGAAGTTCTTACCCCCCTTCAAGTGGTGCATTCACACTAGAGGCAAGCAGTACATTGAAAGGTGTTCTCAACTTTTTGTCACAAACGCAATCTCCCCTTTTGATAAATGTTTATCCTTACTTCGCCTACGCGAGCGATCCGGTTAACATTTGTTTGGATTATGCACAATTCACTGCAACTGAACCTATAGTTAGGGACGGGGACTTGAGTTATTACAACCTATTTGATGCCATGGTGGATTCTTTCTTCTCGGCCATGGATAAAGAGGGTGTGAGTGATGTGTATGTCCTTGTCTCTGAGAGCGGTTGGCCTTCTGCTGGCAACGGCAATTTCACAACTCCGCAGCTGGCAGCCACGTACAATAAGAATTTCATGAATCGTATCACTAGTAACAAAGGAACGCCAAAAAGACCCGACGCTCGCATACAAGGGTTCATTTTCGCCACCTTCAATGAGAACCAAAAACCAGCTGGTGTGGAGCAAAATTTTGGACTTCTCTACCCAAACATGGTGCCTGTTTATCCTGTATTTTCTTAATCTTCCGATTCAAACTAATAAGTTGCTAGATTTTATAAGCTTTTATTCAAATCATGTTATTACTGGAAAACCACATATAAATAAAACCACATTTTAATTTATTATCATCAAATAATCAAGTTGTAGTCCAAGCTAGGACAAGCTCCATATATAAAAGCACCACTCAAAGGCGTGACAGTGGTTCTCGGCGGCTGTTACTTCCTTTGTTCAGGTAAGGGTAGTCAGTGTACCCAACAACAGGATCCTGCGTGTAAAATGTCTTCCTGATATACTTAGTCAAGGGTGCATTGACCTTGAATCTCAAAACCAAGTCTGGATTTGAGATAAAGAGACGGCCGTAAGATACCAAATCAGCGTCGCCCTGAGCTATGGCTTCAATTCCTAGCTCCCTAGTAAACCCACCACTACACATGAAAGTTCCCTGATAAGAACTTCTCAGACTCTTCATTAACTGAGCTTCTTCTTCTTCAGAACCGGGCCTGCCGGATTCTGCTTGGCCATAAGCGGTGTACCGGGGCTGTGTGATGTGGAGATAAGTGAGCTTTGCACCGAGGTCTGTCTGCAGTTTGTTAAGTCTCTCAACAACAGCCAAGCCTAGGGCGAGTGGATTGGAGTCCATGGCATCAAGATGATCAATTGCCGGTGAAATTCTCACACCAACACGATCTGCACCAATGGCTCCAACTACTGCTTGAACCACCTGCATTAAGAACCTGCAGCGATTCGTAAGAGATCCACCGTACTCATCTGTTCGGTCATTGATCCCATCCTTCAAAAATTGGTCAATAAGATAACCATGCGCTCCATGGATCTCAATCCCATCAAAGCCTGCAAATTGTACATTTAATTTATTGCTAACTTGTTCACTAAAACCATCAAAATAAATGAGTAAAAGTGAAGCCACAACTTCTAAATTAACTACATCCTCTGTTACACCAAGCTTAAAAAGATTGGAAGCCAGTCATTTCTAAGTTGAATGTGAAGAAAATGTGTAAAATTCAAAGACCGCCAGTTATATATAACTTAAAACCAGCACAAAAGGTTTGGTATAAACGGATCATGATGATTTCAAGAACCATGAGTTTCAAAGGAGTGAAAACGATTCTAGTGGTTCTTATTGATGTAGGAATCAATGCCATTTTCTTATACATATATAGACGATGTGCACGACTCTGAACTCCGAAGGATTAGTTTTAGCTAGTGATTGAACTAAAAGGGCACATTATCATCGAATACACTAACCTGCTCGAATGGCGTTGACTGCTGCCTGGCGATAATGCTCCACCACCTCCGGTATTTCATGTGTTTCCAACTGCCGAGGTTTTGGGTATATGCCATAGCTTCCATCTGGCAACAGAATTCTCCACCTCCTTGATATTGGCGTGCTGGTTGATGATATTGGAGCGGCTCCACCGGGTTGATAAACTGTCATTATTCGTTCATGGTCAGTTATTCAAGAATTTATGTAGGAATTAATAGGATTTTGTTATATAATATGTACCAGGATGAGATGAACGGCCGACGTGCCACAGTTGACAGAAAATGATGCTGCCCTTAGCATGAACAGCATCTACCACTTTCTTCCATGCCTCCACTTGTTCCTCCAAGTAAATCCCTGGCACATGTGGAAACCTGGTTCCATCACCGTTAATAACAACGTTAGTCATTTAATTTTGCAAATTAATTCATAGTATCAGACTGGAAATAGCAATCGACTGTGTGCATTTTAATGATCAACAACTTTCCTACTTCTTCACAGCGTTGAGATAATTACCAATCATTTATTATAAGATAGTGATTCTGATTTGTTCCTTTTCTATACATCGTAGAATATTGACATTATTTTTTTTAGAACACTTTTGTTCAACCCCCTTCAAGGGAGGTAACCATTACCCCCCTCTTAAATGGATGACATGTGTAATAGAGGAGTAAATTTTTAGACAATTTTACCCCTCCATAGACACATGTCATGTGTATAGGAGGGGTAATGCTTAGAGTGAACAAAAATGCACTCATTTTTTTCATAATGGGTGATTATATATTCATTAATAATCAATCACAACCTTTAAAAAAGGAATTAAAAAACAAAATACTCTTATAAGATGAGCCAGTGCTCCTCGTGTAACTTATAATTGAAGAAAAAAGTATCACCTGCTAAAACGATTTTCTTGAAAAATTAAATTAAATTAAATATAAATAAAATGTGCATCACGTTGGGAAAATTAGTTGATCTCTGTAACTGTTTTTTTTTTTTTTTTTTTTTGGTGAATCTCAGTAACGTGAAAAACACGACTCTGACTAATTTCATACATAAGACATGGCCCACCTTAGGGCTGAAGACCAAAGTATTATTGGCTGATGGGACATCATTGGGCCCCACCGGCCACTAACTCAAAAAGAAGTAGTACACCACTGAAATAGTCTATAGTAAAGCAAAGTAGCCCACTCACGGAATGATAGGCCTCTTATGAAAAACAACATCAACCCTTTGATTTGTCAATTTAATTACAATTATCGATAATAAAAGTAGAATTACGAAAATACCCGGGACCCGTGGGAGAGATGGAAGTGCCTTCACTGATGAGAAAGCCGCCAGGGGTTGACCTCTGCGCATAGTAGGTAGCCAGAGCCGGCCGTGGAATTCCATTCAAGGCTCTGCATCTGGTCATCGGTGCAAGCACCACCCTGCCACCACAAAAACACACTGTGTCAAGTGTCAAACCAATCATTGTAGAAAACACAGGGGCAAAATCGTCATATTCCAGTTTTCTCTCTTTTCTCCGGCCAAATGCACCTAAAAACCAAAACAAGAGGAGAGATCAAGCCCTACTAACCTGTGAGAGAGGTTGAACTTGCCCATCTTGTAAGGAGAAAAGAGGCCTGTCGATTGCTCTGTAGTCTCCGCCATTGTTGTTGTAATTTGAGCTGATCTGATGGATCGATACTTGTGAAGGACAAGGATGATATTGATCAATATAACAAGACAAGACTATCAGAAGAGCACATGATCTGATAATCAGAGAGAAGAGAGAAACCATATATAAATTGTGGATGCATTTTTCAATGTTTTTCTAGCATTGGTCGGTTAGTGATGTGATCTGGTGGTGCTTGATGTATTTGAGATTTTTTTTATCGAGTCATATGATGCGGGGCTGATTGTGGATTGAGCGGTGGATGTGAATTTGAACGGTGATGATTATTTATGGATGCACTGGTGAGTGGTCGATCGGTAAACGATTGTAGTGCGATACAACTATACGAGTATACGACTATACATTCTAATTCGGACATGTTCTTCACGTGTTGGATTGTCTACTTTGGTCTGCGCCAATATTTCCTCGTATATTCTTTAAGAAAAAAATTCGTCATGTATTGTCATTGATAATGTAAGAGCATCATCAACCATACTAGTTAATAGATATGCATGAAATGGCTAATGATATCATGTTTTTTTCATTTATCATCGACTCCAATCACTCCCAATATTGTTAGCTGTTTTAGAGGATTTGAATGACACTAGCTAACCGTTGAGAGCCAACAATCCCAATTCCCAACCAAACTCTCTCTCATATTATTTTAATATTAGAGCATCTCTAATGCTGTGTCAAATAATTATGTCAATGCTAAAATTTAGCATAGGGTGTAAAAATCCCCCTCCAATACAATGCTAAATGATATGCTAAATTTGACATATGCTATATTGTGTGCTAACCTCCAATACAGTGCTAAATTATGTGCTAAATTTGGTATATGCTATATTGTGTACCAAATGCTATATTGTGTGCCAAATTTTGCACACAATATAACATATGCCAAATTTGGCATAACAATAAATGCTCTTTTTTTAATTATAAAAATACCATTATATATATTTTAAATGAAATCATGAATGCATTAATGGAATTTTACATTGGAACATTAAAATAAATAATGAATGTATTTATAATAAGTATTTACTTTTATAATTTTAATTAATAAAATAATAAAAATAGCATTTTAAATAGGATTATGCATTAGAGCACAATGCTAAATTGATGTGCCAAATATAGCATTTTACACTTTTTTGTGCCAAATTTGGTATTGGTATTGTCATATGCATTGGAGATGGTCTTAGATTTGAAATAATTTTTTTAAAAATAAAAATAAATAACATGTAGCAAGATAAACTTGCGGTTATTACAATATTTGACTACAACCACTCCCTTGTTTTTGTGTAAAGTATTTAAACGATACTAGTTTCACATCATCACGTATATGAAACTAATGCATTTGTAAAATAATATTAGTTTCACGTTGTTGTATGTGTAAATTCAACTAAGTGATACATCAGCAAAGATAGCAGATAAAACGAGGATATGATAGTGCCACATCACCTATAGTCAACCAACCAACTAGAGGGGCTCTGACCAAAGACACATCATCGGGTCTGGACATGTGTCAGGGAAGTTCATGTGGGCAAGGAACGTGCCCGCCAAGTAAAGCTGATCAATCTGGGAAGTCTTAATGAGCAAAGATTCTGCTTGCCGAAGATCTTTACTCATCAAGATCTACTCAGTCAAATTAGGAAATATGACTTTTTGAAGATACTCTATATCAAGTGAAGATCCACCCAGATAAAGAGTCTGCGAACCACATTCCAATAAGGAAACATAGTTATTTCCTCTCAAATATTAAAGAACTCTAATCAATGAAGAGATCAAAGCTTTCAGAAGAAAAACACCAAACAACGAGTCCTAAACGGGCTACTCCATTAGAATCCTGAGGGGATTTTAATTACGAATCCTTTACTTGCACGACACAAATTAGAGCAACATCTTATCAACCCATATAAATACTAGTGAAATCAATTTACAAAGATACGAACAATCTATCAGAGAGAAAGTGAGCCTTAAGTGTGTAATTTCTAAGATTCATAGTGATATTCTTCATGTTGTCTCCGACACTTTCGTAGGGTTTTCTACGTAAATTACATGTTCGTGCCCTTGTTTTTTTTGTTATATTAACTTACAACCACCTCTCTCATTGAACTAGCCATCCATAGTAGGCCATCCATCAATTACATCACATCCCTGAGGAAGAGAAGGGTTTTGGCTTGCTCACCATAACTGGGCAAAACCTTGATCTACATACTTGTAATCGTTTGACGGGTTGACTTTTCAAATGATCCAAAAATCACCGTCAACACACGTGTTTGAAACTAGTGCACCTATAAAACAATACTAACTTCACATGTATGAAACTATTGAAGTCGTGACATTGAAAACTTGGATGAAAAATTGAAATATAATAGTTTATCTATATTTTAAATTCAAAAAAATAATATTAAAATATTAATGTTTAGCTAAAATAGAGATGATGGTTGGAGTGCCTCACTCAAAAGTTGCTAGCAAAAATAAATGTTATATAGAAAATCAATCAAGATTTTCTAGACAACGATCAACCATGAGGTATGGGTGCCCCATAGTAGTCCGATCCAATAGGAGGGGTAGGTTCAGGTTCTTAGGTGATAGATGATGTATGGGCAAGGTAGGCTGGATGGACCAGTTGGTCTGACCAGTGGGCCAGGTCTATTGCAGTTCACAGTTTCTACCTTTCCTAATTGGGTCGATGCTTTGGTAGGGTTGATGCCATCTAGTCAAGAGTGATTATTTGGATGGGAAGGGCAAGCACATATCAACAAAAGGTAAGGAATGTTTAATAATATAGAATATGGCTCCGAGGAGCTTACAACGTGTAGCCAAGTAGCATTAATGCACTATGCCCTAGCGGGCTTACAAGAAACTGACCCTTCTATGGATCGAGACTTAGGAGAAATTGGTGAAGAATTTAGTAGATAAGTAGCCAAGTAGGATTATAGCTCTATTGTCCCTTTGTTCATGACCCCTTCCTTCTTTTTGAGCATGCGTATTTATAGGTGTCATTTGTGTGGTAGGTGGGGGATCATTTTCTTAAGCAGGAGATCTCCTATCGGATCCTCTCTATCCCCTTTGGCAGGCTTGTATCAGCCCTAAGGCAGGCTCTAATGCTTTTAGGGCAAGTCCCTGTATTCTATAAGCATTGCTAGAGCATACATGGCAATTTGCCCGAATTGTGGGGTTGTCCTGCTCCATTTTCTTTCTTGTTATCCATTTACCCCTAGTCGGGCTCCGATTTCTTAGAATGGATTCGCTCCATAGGCAGAGTTGGATCGGGTTCTATCCCCCAGTCAAACTATTATCTTTGTGGTTTAGGCTTGCTTTCTCGATGGGGTCTAGTCCTTACATGGTTTGGACCAGAGAATGGACCCGGCCTATAGGGTAAACCAGATCCTCTCAGGCGAAGTATGTCCGTGAGGTTCTTGGTAATGAGAAAATTATTCCTTGAAGAGATGGCCACATTTTACTATTAACAATAGCCTTTTTAGCTAAAAATTAGCCAATATTTAGAGAGCTCCCTTGGAGATACTCTGAGATAGTTAAGTAACAAATCCTTCGCTCGCTTTGTTGTCTTTATTTCAAATTGTGTTATACTTTTCAAATAAATATTTTTTATAAAATAACTATTGTTTAGTTGATGCGTGGTTAATGAATACTATAACCAACAAGCCACATTGGACATTCAAAACCGTCCAATTTGACCACATTAAATTCACGCAAGAAATTTATATAACAATGTATCTTTCATTAAAAAAGAAGAAGCCATAGTATAGGTATAATTAGCTCTCATTTCTAATTGAAAATCATGATAATAATTAAATAATCAAATCAATATACACAATTTTGTCCGATGGCTCCCCATGTTATATTACCACGATCAACCACACAAGTAAAACTCGGATATTAAAGGACCCATTAATGTCAAAACTGTTTGGATGAAATTATCTTTATTGATGGACTGTTTTCAAACCATAAAAATATCTCTACTGTAAAAGTGGTTTATGAAAATAAAAAATGCAACATAGGATAAATAGGTAGTTTATTAAAATTATATCTCCAATGCAGAAGTGCATATTCAATATCATGGTGATGTGACAAAAAATATATTAGACATTGTTAACATGATTTTCTACTTTTAGACAACTTGTTGTACACCTATTTTTTTGGTTGATTCAGTAAGTATTTAAAAATATTGACATTAATTTTTTCTCTATTTTTGGTAAGAGAAAAAAAAAACAACAAAAATTGGACACGGTATTAAAAATAAATGTGTTTTAAACGTAAACATTGAAGACCAAATTTTAAATTAATTGTTTATTAAGTCTATCTTTATGCTACATGGGAAGCAAATCTCTTAACATTGTTGTCATATCAACGATTTTTGGTATGAAAACCGCATTTATGTTGGAGATGCTATAAGAAAGCTTTATAAGTTGACAATTTTTCTATTATCAGTTCGAACCGACAAAAAAAATATCAGATCATTGTATGTGGGCCATTGGATTTAAATACTTTGACTTGGCTGTATGTACTTGTCAAAACATCTTTTAAATCCAATAGCTCATATACAAGGAATTAATATATCTTTTGTTAGTTTGAACTGATAATAGAAAGATTGTATAAGTTAATACCTTTAAAATATATACGGGAAAATATCAATTGCATGTAAAATAATACTTTTTATGGAAACAGGTAAAGCAAGACAAATGTCACTCGTGAGTTCGTGACATAGAAACAAAGTGATAACAAATTAACAATATTCTTAGAGATAAGTTTTCACTTTTCAGTCATCCCTAAGAAATGCTTATTAATTATTATAGGGTATTTCAATATTCATCCTCAAGCTATAAGCCTATAACATTGACTTAATTAAGCATCCAATTATCCAAAAGTGAATAACAACACCACCATTGCATCAGTTGGCCTACCTCAACCTATTGGTTCTTATTGTAACACGGAGATCATTTGGATAGGAAGTCATGCTTCGATAGTTCACCCAAGCGTCATTTTACACTATTCACATTATGAGAGGGGCAACTCATATGATATTTACCTCCAACAAAAATAATAAATGAAATTCATTATATAAATAAATTTAAAGTTGTTTGCCATCGGTGAGATTCGAACCGTTGACTTAAGAGTCATTTACTCAAGTTTCAACCTCGTCCATAAACCAGTTGAGTTACGTCCCTTGAGACGGACATTTAATTCATTCACAGTCAAATTTCACTAAAAAATAAAAATGCATAGCTAGTATGGTTGGAAAACTTGGAATATATTTTAGAAAAAATAGACCTTGCTTTGTTCACCGATATTCAACCACTTAAAAAAATAAAATAAAAAAAAATAAAATTCAACCTTAATGTCACTAATTTATTATTCATTGACGTAACATATAGAATAAAATAGATGAGTTGAATATGGTCATTTAAAAGCACGTCATTTGATAACTCGGTTTCGTTGAAACTTCAAAGGGAGGCCGGTGCGAGACTGCAGCTAGAAATGTTGATAGATGAATATTTGACGGTCCAAATTGTACAGCCGCAGCGTGCAAGTTCGGTTTTTTAAATTTTGTTATTATTATTATTATTATTATTATTATTTACTGAATTCTTCTAAAAAAAAAAAAAAAGTGGTTCTATACTTCTATTACAGCCAATAAAATATCTTACCACACAAAACTTTTTTATTTTTAAAATACCTTTATATTTAATTACTTAAATTACATGACTTTATAATTAAAAATTTAAATTTACTTCCTACACCCATGAACATCCAATCTATCATAAACCTTAATAAACCCTAATAATATATACTTAATTAAAACTAACATCAATAAAGAAATATAATTATTTTTCACATAAATTAAAGAATGGATAAATAAAAAATTGATTTAATGGATTCCAAATACATTAAGATATATTTATTTTAATTTTTATTATATTTTTGTGATTGAAAAAAAAAAAATGATTTTCAAAAGTAAAGAAGTTTGGTGGACAGATTTTTTTTTTTAAAAAAAAAAAACTTGGTTATAAAATCACGAGTTCCCTAGAGATCAAATTTTGACAAATTTTATGTTTGTTTGGTGATTGAATAAAAAAACATATATAAAACAATAACAATATGCTGCATATTGTTATTGTTTTATATATGTGTTTTTTTTTTTTTTTTTTTTTCATTCTATATCTGCTATTTTACTCATTTCGTATCATTTATTTTTTTAAAGTGAATAAAATTCAACTTCAATGTCTTATAGATTTACTACTACGCCTTCATTTTGAATTATAAATCAATACGGATCTTGATAGCAACCTAAAAAATTAGAGGCACACTAGATTGGACCATTACTCCATTAAAACTGAAAAAGATTGTTGTCAAACAATTAATTTATGAATCAGTCTAAAATGGGTGCAATGAGAAAAATGGATGTAATGATAAAAAAAATAAAATATATGTTTAAATTTATCAAATATATATATATATATTTTTTTTTGAGGGAAACAAAGCATTACAAACGACTACGGCGATCCGCCGAAACACAAAAATCAACATAGGAGGGAAACTCTTCTAACCAAAACAAGTCCTCAACACAAGAGAGGCTGTTTTTAGCTAAATCATGGGCTACCTGATTAGCCTTCCTAGGGACGAAACCAATAGCCTCACAATGAGCAGGTTCCATAAGATGATGGTTCTCAGAAATAAGACAACCAATATTAGAACAAAGCACAATCTGAGAATTAATCCAATCAACAACCACCTTAGCATCAGATTCAATAACACAAGGAAATAAACCAGTATCAATGACAAATTTCAGACTACGAAGGATGGTAAAAGCTTCGGCTACTTGAGGAGAGAAAGTGGCTACCAGCTGCTGCGAACAACACGCCATGACCAAACCATCCCAATTTCTGATCACAATGCCCAAACCCACAATGCAACCATTACTATTTATAGTAGCATCACAGTTTACTTTATATAAATCAGGATCAGGAGACTTCCAAACAGGCAACGGAGCAGGGATTCGAACAGAGGTGTAACTAGATATTTTTTGGGTGGCAGTAGCCAGTAGGGCCACCCTAAAAACATCTCACTAAATTAAGTTGATAAAATTGATTAATTAGTAGTTATGATGTTGAGAGTTGAAAAATATAATATCGTTGATTAAAAGCTCCCAAAAAACAGCGTTACTGAGATGGTTAATGTTGTGGTCTAATAATTACATGAGATTATTGAGAAAGTAGAAAGAATAATGTGCGCCATTTATTATAAATTTCCACTTTCAATTGGACTAATTTGCTTGCAATTTGACCACCTCGAGCACTACCCTGGGCTTTGACCATGAACGGGAAGACAAAAGCTGCACCTTCTATTTTGTAGTTATATATATGAAATTATTAATTTTGAAAAAGTGAGAAGAATTACACATATTCTACTTCAGATTTTCCTAATTACAGTTGAAAATAATGTTTTCCAAAAATTATTATTGACCTTACAAATGTTAGTTAAATTAGTCAAACTTAACGTTCAAAGATTGTTTTGGTTTTTTTTTTTTTTTTTTTTTTTTTTTTTTTTTTTTGCTGTTTTCTTAAAAAAAAAATAATAAATGAAATATTGAAACGTATAAGAAAAGAGATGGAGATGGACGGGGTAAATAAAAATAACAATAAAAAACAAAATTTAAAGAACTAAAAAAAATTATTTTAAATGGTCCATTAAAATATAAAAGAAAATAAAAGTAAAAAACTTTTTTTTTTTTTTTTTTTTTTTGCTGAGATCCAATATGAGAGCATCACCAATGCAAATATACACTTTTGAGTTTCTAAGAACATCTCTAATGTAAAAGTGGCTTGCATATCAATAATTGTTGACATGACAACAATGTCAATAGACTCTTCCTATGTGACATAAAAATAGACTTGATAGACAACCAATTTAAAATTTGGTCTTCAATGTTTCCGTCTAAAACACATTTTTTTTTTAATGACATGTCTATCTTTTTTTCCAGTTTTATTTTTTATTTTATTTTCTTACCAAAAATATATGAAAAATTAATGTCAGTTTTAAACGTTTGCTGAGTCAACCTAAAAAATAGATGTGTTAAAGTGAACGATCATGTTGACAATGTTTAATATTTTTTTTGCCAAGTCAGTTTGAGGTTGAATATACATGGCTGCATTGGAGACACAATTAATGACATAAAGTTTATTTATCCTACGTGACATTTCTTTTTTTCACAAGTCACACTTACATTGGAGATGCTTTAAATAGTATCACATCAGCGTTTCTATTCATTATGGATCCACTTTTGAAAAAAAATTAGAGAAATTTAATTCACATTTACAATGCAATTATTTAAAATCAAATATACATATATTTTATGGTCAATCATAATAAAACAATTATTTCACTCTCTCTCCTCTTTTATTTTACAATTAAATCTCTAACATTTTTTTTTTTGCCACATCATCTCCATATTGAAATTAGATGATTGCATATGAGAGAGTTTTTATAACTTTTTAATTATCTATCCTATGTGACAATCAATTTTCTCAAAATACATATTTGCATTGGATATGCTCTGGATGGTCCATTAGATTGGATCTCTATATAATCTTGTCGTGAATGAGGGAGGCACGGTGGGGTGGTCTCGCCTCCCTTGTTTTTAACGAGAAAGGTTTTGCCTCCCCTATTTGTGAACAAGGGATGAGGTCTTGCTTCCTCCATTAACTGTCGAGGGAGGTTAGAGCCTACCCGTTGCGAACGAGGATGCCTTGCCTCCTTATCACGTTTCCTTCGTTTGTCGCTATGAAAGGTTGGAGCCTTCCTACCGTCAATGGGAGACAATTTGCTTCTTCCATTTGTAGCAAGGGAGAGTGGTAATAAATGATTTGGGTTGGTTTGATATTTTGTTAATAAATATTACGATTTGATTTGATTTAAGCTTATCCGGTAATTGGTTTAGTTACCAAACCTATCAAGTAACGATTTGATTTGATTTAAGCTTATACTGTAATTGGTTTAGCTACCAAACCTATCGAATAATGATTTGATTTGATTTGATTATAGCGAAAACCAAACCCTAAAAATCAACATCCACCCACACCAATCAGTGTCAAAATTTATATTCGTGGCATTATAGACAATTATAAACACTTCTAATTTCTTTGCATAGGATTCATAAAGATATCCTCACCCTTAGGACCGTAATTTATTTATTTTTAAACACCGTAAGTTAGTCCGTAACTATGAAAAACTTCGATTTAATAAAAATAGAAAGAAAAAAAAAAGGGTCAAAGAGTCGATAGATGTTATCATATTAAGATATTCATTATTTCATAGGGTCAATGTCAAACAAAGAGTGCCCCATGCAGTCCTATACTCTGTCTAATGTCTAATACAATCATACAATAAGGTTGGTGTCTTCTGTTCTTGTCCATCCAGAATATCCAGATGAGTGGGGGTCCACATACTACTCGGGCCCCTTAACTTTTTCTATAACACGACTATAAAGCAGACACTTTTTTTATTTCTTTATCACTGCACTCTCATCATCCTTGCCTACTTTCTTACATAAACTCGACTTCCTATTTGACCCCACACACCAATCTCCTGTCTCGAAATCATCATCATGTCCAAGCACGTGACACCCAACTCACTCGATCCTCTCCTGGTTCGCCACGTGTCCGCATCAGATCACCAATCACACAATCAAATGGTCTTAAGTATTTACATCCAAGAAAACCCTTTGGAGAGAATAAAAAAGAATAAAAAAGAAAAGAAAAGAAAAGAAAAGGGAAAAGCCATGCCGTTTAGGAGAAAAATGAAGTGATAATTACTAACTAGAGAAATAAATAATAATAATAATAATAATATATTTTTTTTTAAAAAGGTAAAAAGTGGGACATTGGATGCTTTGTTACCAAACAATACTATTTAATTCTAAACGATCCTCTCATTCTGTAAGATCCTAAAGCGTGTACACAGGGAACCCAACACAAAACAACAACAGGAAGAAGAAACTTACCGTCCCCTTACATTTTGCGGCTTTTGTATCGACTTTCACGAGAGGACGCTTATATTCTCTTGTCTTCTTCCTTTGATTGCCGATAAAGACCTTCTCTATCGTTAAACATAACACACGATTATTTTAATTTAAATTACTTTGGAGCTTAGCTTTCGTTTCATGGCCGCCTGAGCATTCTCTCTCTCTCTCTCTCTCTCATTTATATCTCTCTGCTGAAACTCTCTCAATCTATATTTGTTGGGAAGGTGAGTCTGCTTTAATTTCTTTGGAAATTTTTATTTGTCTATGGTCAATTTCTATATAAAAAGCTATAGTGTTTTTATTTTGATTTTTTCCCCCTAAATTCTGATGTTTGTCAATTTGAGTTCATATGTTTATTGTAAAGCTTGTTAGTTTTATTCTTTGCTTTAAGCTTGAATTCGATCTTAATCTATAGGTTGATGTAATTCTTTTGCTTGAAGAAGATGATTTTGTGATTGATATGATGTATTGGGAATTTGGAGCATCGCAGTTTTTTTGGAAACAAATTTTGTAGTTTTTTTTTTTATAGAAAATAATAATAATTATTCAATTCTTTTAATCCAAGGTTGTGTTAACTGAAAAAGTAAATCGGAGAAAGGGTAACTTCTATGAGTTAAAAGTGCAATTTATTGTTAGTTGATGGTTTGTAGGTTTCTTTCAAAAGTGTTTTTGAAGAGATAAAAAATTATTTATATATATATTTTTTTGTCATGGAAACTGAAGAGTTTTTTATCTAATAGCTGAAGATTTTCCTTATCTTATTTTTGCTATTTTGATAGTTGAAAACTTTACCATTAAGCATTGACACTGATTTTTTGTAACATCTGATAAGTAATTGTAGATTGCAATGTTTTGGGTAGGTCAATGATCCTATCACTTTTTTAATGTCTGCTATAAAGATTGGGAAGTTCATTTGTATTGACACATACTTGTGTCAATATCCTTGTAAAAGTTTATATGGTGAAATAGGAAGGGATTTTAAATGTATTTTTTTTTTTTTTTTCGTTCAGGCAGTTGATTAGGAACTTCTAGGATGAGTAACAATGAAGATACTGGTAGCCCTGGATGGAGTGCTTCATTTTTCATGCAGACCACTGAAGCTTTTGTTGCTGCTGCCTCTGCTGTTCATTCTCCACGTCCATCTGTGGTGTTTTCATCAAAGGATGACAGCGGTGATAGCAAACTTCAGAAGATACAGCGCCAAGTAACAAGAGTACTAAAAGGCTTCGGAAGTCCTTCCGAAGGACAGAGAAATGGAACTTATAATCCAGAAGTCCTAACTAGCCAAAAGCGACAATGGACAATCTGTCAGTTGCAGTACTTGGTATGCATTTTCATTCAAGTGTACCTCTTCCTAATGACTAATTTGTTTCCAGCTAGTGTCTACTAAAGTATTTTTCAATCCTTAGTTCCAGAATTTAGAGCTTATCTTTCATTTAATCTAGTTGCTAGTTTAATGATCACTCAAATATTTTTCTTTTTGTTAATTATTAAAATATTTAACTAGTATGGGGTTGTAATGAGTGCTTGATTCCAATGTCATATTCTTCAATAATCCCTTTCCATATGATATGCTAATTGTATCATTTGAGACTGAAAGCTTAATCATTGTATTTTCTTAACAAGTCACTTATTTAAGTTTGCAGGATCATATTCATAAGTCGTTGAAAGAGCCATCAAGGCTTTTTGAGAGCATGGTAGTTGTTGGACTGCATCCTAATTGTGACATTCAGGCTCTTGAAAGGCAATATATTGCCAGAAAATCTGAAACTCCAGGGAAATTGCGAACTGCACTCAATTACCAGAATCATTCTCGCGTGGAACCCAATATTGAACCTCAGGTGGGTTTCTTGCTGGGAATCGTTGAATTTATTGGTGTTACAGATATTTGAAAGTTTTTTGATCATTGATTTTGCTTCTCCTGTACTACTTTCAGGTCTTATCTGTTTACCCTCGAGAAAAGCAGTTGCCACTTAAATACAAGGATCTTCTTTCGTATTGTTTCCCTGGAGGTGTGGAGGTTGGGTATATATTCGCTTTTTTTATTTTAATTTAGTTTCTCAGTGCTATAAATTTTTTATTTGTTTTACAGTGCTCGTTTTGATCATTTTTTTTGTCCTCTGGCTGTTGTCTGTAAACTGTTGATATATAAATAGAAACTTTTTAAGCACTCATCACATGCATGAGAGGAATTACTTATTTGATTCCATTCATGTTTTTTCTCCCAAAAAACATGGACAGTGACATACCCTTGAGCAATTGCTGTAATGATAAAATATAATAGCTAGAGATATCTTCTCATGAAATTTTATGGATTTTAACAATGGGTTGCATCACTTATTCGATTGTGCCTACTAGATCATAGAGAGTATGTCACATTGTTCTTATAAATTAATGGCATGATCCTGTTGTTTCTAGTTATGTGATGTACAAGTATTCCACTTTAGTTTATTTATATACTTAGGAGTATTATGTCTACGTTGAGAAAAATCAAATCCATGCACTTTTATACTCAAGTTTTTTAAGAAATTAGTCCTTTTAATATTACTCTGCTTTTGTCGATGCATTACTCAATGGATTTGCTCCATATATGCGTTTCTTAAACTTATTACACATGCCTTTTCAGGTTCATGCTGTAGAGAGAACTCCCTCCATGAGTGAGTTAAATGAAATTCTTCTCGGACAGGTATTTATGCTTTGACCTTTGAGTTCCTATGAAAGCTGTCTTTGCTAGTTGAAGGATGCGTATTTTTTCCTTACACCTTGTTAACTTTCCATCTTTTCATGTTTTTTTCACTATCCATCTTTACACGAGGAACAAGATTCATTCTTCTTCTTTCTTTTTGATGTATAATTTTTCTTTAGATATCATAATTCATATAATTATCTCAAGGCATTGAGTGTCCTCAAGGACCTCAACTTGCATTATAGTTCAACTACTTTGATTTGACAGAAAAAATATATAGTTATTGTTCATCTCTGGGTGGGATCATATCAACACCTAAATCAGATCATGTTTATAGGTAATTCTCTAGGATAACATCAGGATTAAAACTTTACTATATGTATTGTGTTAAGAGTCAACACAAATCTCCCTTTTTTGGATTTCAGGATCAACTGTATAAAGATGAGATACTAACAATAATCTCAAAAGAGCCTTATAAGTTTATCTATCTGATATTAGCAATCTTAAAAGCCCTTGCATCTGGTTTTATGTAGTTCTTAGTGAAGATAATTTTTTTTTTTCTGTATACAATTCACAATCTATATTTTGTCTTAAATTATTCTTGACGTTATGATGCTTATTTGCAGGAACACTTGAAACAAAGTGACCTGTCATTCGTATTCCGGTTACAGGTAATAATGATATGCCATAAATTTTGTCAAATTACCTTTTTACTTCTAGAGCATTGTGAACTATGATTTTTTGTTTCTTGACATTTTTCATTAGATCTTTTTTTGTTTTCGTTTCATGACCCTTTTACACCATTATTGTTTCTTAGGTTGGTGATGATTCAACTTTGTATGGATGCTGTATGTTGGTTGAGGAAATAGTGCAAAAACCCTCTGGATTGCTTTCGATGATTTCAGATAAGCAACCTGCCTACCCAACATTGAGCCGTCATTTGCTGACTACAAGAAGATGTTATTGCATTCTTTCAAGGCTTCCATTCTTTGAGTTACATTTTGGTGTTCTAAATAGGTTTGTTTATAGTATTTATGAATAGTTTACCTTTGTTTATACTTTATACTTTTTCTTCTAAATGTGCAACTTACCTGCTAGCGTCGGTTGCTAATTTAATTCTGTTTGAGAATATCTTTGTTGATTATTTTGTGAGTGATAGAAATCAACTCTGTTGTTTTCAAAAGACAAGAAAAAAAGAAAAAGAAATCAACTCTGGTATGACACTAATAGAATAATTGGTCTGTTATATTTCATTAGGCATGGGAAATCTGGGTAGCTTCTCCACAGAAATGGATAAAAGACTATTCAAGCTTTCTCAAACAGTGTATTATAAATTAACAGCTGGCATAATAATTAATGGTGAATGCCAATGCTTAAGATGCTCGGTGGTGAGAAAAATCTAGAAGTAACCACTTTACTATTTGATTTGTCTAATTATGTCCTTGCATGTGTGCCTGACTTGATTACGCATCCTACTTCCGAATCGTTTCATACTCAATATCACTGTGCTAACCAGAGTTGAAAAAAAAAACATTCAATTTAATTAGTAAATGTTTCTTTAGAGATACTAAGATATAAACTTTTTCTGCAACACAATTACAGTTCTTTGTATGAGGAAAAGATGTATGCTTCTACATATGATCAATGTGAAATGTAGTTCAGTTAAAGTTGGATAATGCTAGAAGGTATACTTGGTTTTCTTGATTCCAGCATTCAACTATTTGAGAAACACTTACTGACATAATTCAGGGAAAAAAGTTGTGCAACTACATATATTCTTTGTGGGAGTACTTTATTACTTCGCTATCTCTTAAATTTTGAACTTCTTAAAATTGCACTTTTTGATGACATTGAATATGTTACTAGGACTATTAGCTTTAGAAGAAAATGCTAATAAGATGATTCCTGTTTGTTAGTGCTGACTAGTACGTTTTACTCTTTCATTTAGCATCTTCACGGAAGAAAGATTGGAGCGGTTAACAAAAGGTATGGGCGATTTCAATTTTGAGTCCATAGAGGGTTTAAACGAGGAAGAAAATTTAGATAGTACATCATTGGATCATAGAGCTGTCGACGACATGCAGAATGGGACAACGGATAATTCCCAATTAAGTTTGGGTGTGGATGATTCAACATCTGGAAGAGTTACGCATGGATGTACTAAGTTGGAGAATCAAAAGGTTGAGAATGATAATGTTGTGGTTCCAATAGCTATTGAATCTGAGATGGTTACAATCAAAGAAGAATCTGATGGTGCAAACCTTGAAGATTGTCATATCAGTGTCGAAGATTTCTCAACAAACAAACAAGCAGTAGATAGACGTTTGCCACTCCTGCGCTGTTATCAGTCCGAAAGCTCTGAATCTTCCCCCAGGTATATCATTGCAGTTCTCTACAATATCTATATTTATGGATTTTGGTGGACTGTACCTTTGATGTTACTTTTTAGCTTTCCTTTCTCCTGTAAATTAGATTTCTCAGATTTCTATCCAAAAAAGAAAACAAGAAAAAAAAAAAAAATTGGTTGGCCAGGGCATTAGTAAATTAGGGGTAGTTAAATTTCCAGTGATGATAGGAGCAAGTTTTTAATTGCATAAATGATTGTGTTTCGAAGATTTATTTCTACTGATTCATGTAGTTCAATAATACTGCTAATTAATTATCTGTATAACCTTGTGTTCACGACAATTGGGTAGTTCAAACCACTTGATGAATATAGAAAATTTGGTGGATTATGATTTGATTGCAAATATGACAATATATAACATGAGAAGTTTCATTAGAAAGCTTTGCTTTTATTATCAATCCAGTATAAGGCATGCCTAGCATTGGAAGTTTGATAGTATTGGTGCTTTGACTACATTGCAATTTTATGTGAAATTGAAAGTGCCATATATTGTCACTTTTCATGTCTTTCTTTAATTGAATTATTCTTCCGGAGAAAAATTGTTCCCTTTTCTTATCTTTCTCGCTTTATTAAAAGCTTCCATTATGTGTCATTTCAATTGTATTATGCAGTGTCCTGGGTTCTCCATGTGAAGACAGGAATTTTCGAAGTGACAATGATGATACAGAGACAGAAGAGGCGTCTTTTTCTGGGCAGGAAGATTCCAGTGATATCCATGAATGGGCTAAGGTCTTGATTTTTCCTTTTTCTTTTAGATATTTTATATATTTTTTTCAAGCTCTCTGCGATGTGTACTTTTGAAAATTGACTACATTCATCAAATTTCCAGGCAAACAACTTTGGATCATTACAAATTCTTTGTGAGTATTACCGGCTATGTTATCCTGCAAGGGGAACTACACTTCATTTTCATCCATTGGAGCACCTTCATCCCTTGAAATATCATAGACCGGATGAAACAGCTCTACTCAGTACTGGCTCAACTATTGATTTGAGATCATGCAGTTCAAGTCTGGAATTTGTGGAGGTACAAGTGCTGCCATCTTCAAATTTTATATATGTGCATTTAATTTTACTCTCCTTATGCATATTGTTGGTTGTACTTTTTGGATATTCAAGCAAAGTAGGTTATTTTTTATCATACTGCTGTTTTTTTTTACCAGGCACACACTGCACTGTTGGCAGAGGAGGAAGCAGCTGCACTATCAGTATGGACTGTTGCTTGTCTATGTGGATCCTTGCGACTTGAAAATGTAAGTTTATGCCTTGGTTTTGGAGAGTTCTTATGAATATTGTACACTCTCCATAAAGTTTCATTGCAGTGATTTCTTGTCAGGATTGTGCTGCCTTGCTAGTTGGTAGTGTACATTTGTTTTCAGAACAAACATGTCAGATTTTTTGTCACACTGGTCTTGAGGTGGCAAATTTATCGTATATGATGCCTGTCTGTGATTTTAATTTATCGTAGAAATAATTAATAGTTATCAGTTATTGCCACAGTATCTAGTAATAGCATTCATCTTGAGATTATTCATGAAACATTTTCTGTATTCTGTTACAATATTGTCATAATGACAAAGATGCCATGTGTTTAACATAGGTTTATCTTGATTGGGTGGGTTGTTTCTCTCTAGTTTGTTATGTTGAATAAATGTTAAATGTCAATCTATAGTTCCTTGTTGTTTTCATGATGGATTTACACAGAAGTCTGACATTTGAGTATAGTCATTAATACATTTTCCTCCCTGCAGGTGTTAACAATGTTTGCAGGAGCATTGCTGGAGAAACAAATTGTGGTTGTTTGTTCTAATTTGGTATGTATCATACCTCTCAGAGGTTAATAATGGCTTTATGGAAATTATCATCTGCTCCATATAGTTTTTCTTTTAATGCCAAATGTTATGATAAACATGTTTTCCTTTTTAAAATTTCTTATTTTTATTTTCAAAAATAAAAACAATAAATGTAAACAAAACTCCCCCAAATCTTGTTGGGTTGGTACGAGTTCTGGCTGTATGAATACTTGCATGCCTAAGTGTGGGTATCCTTTTGTATAGGGTGACTGATTTAGTTTGAATAAATTTCATTGCAATAGCCAATCGGGTAATAATGGTTCAAGGGAGATTTCCTTTCTTTCCTAACCCTTTAGAAGTCTTAGTTGAACTATTTGGATCATTGTTTTTTTGGTATTTACTATTATTATCTGTTTATCAATCTCTTTTTTAGAGAAAAGAGAGCAACCTCTCAACCTCTGGATTTAAATTGAATTTGAAGTTCTTTGATGTACAGGGAATCTTATCTGCGTCAGTTTTGTCTATTGTCCCTCTTATCCGCCCCTACCGATGGCAAAGCCTGCTAATGCCTGTATGGTTGCCTTTGACCTTGAGATGCTTTTCTTAGTGATTTTTGACTGTTTTATGGTTAACAATCAATTGTATGGATTTACAGATTCTACCAAATGATATGCTGGACTTTCTGGATGCACCTGTTCCTTACATAGTGAGTGTTTAAATTGTCTTTGTGTATATCCTTGTCCTTGATAATGTATTATCATGTTCAAGATACATAATTTCAAAGGAGATATATGTTATAGTTGTAATATATCTAGTTGAAACAGATTTGTGGACTATAATGTATTATCATGTTCAAGTTACGTAATTTTAAAGGAGACATAGGTTGTTTATGTGTGTGAACTGTAAATTTGTGTTGTGGCCATTTCAGTTACTGTCTATAAAGTATGTGAACTTCAGATCTACTAAAAAGGATGTCTTGAGAAATTATCTTCTTGTAGATTTAATCCTTATGAATAAGATACAATCGGGAATTTGATATTTGTATGGATTACGAATTATAATGCAGTTTTCATGTCTTGTGATCATCATTTTCTCTTTCTAGTAAGCTATATATGATGTCTCATTAGTTACTGGCTAATAATTACTCATTTGCAGGTTGGTGTAAAGAACAAAACCAGCGAAGTTCAGTCAAAGTTGCCCAATGTCATTATGGTTGATCCTAACAAGAACCAGGTTTACATCTTATTCTGCTACTCCATTTGTCTACTCTTTCTTGTGCTCGTTTAGTCAAGACTGGCTGTTAATTGATGCATTTTTCTTGCATGTTTAATAACGTTTGTTAAATGAGGCAGAGGATTTGTCATTTCTATTTAGAAAATATATAACCCTGTTTTTATAAAGTAGCTCATTTTGCTTATAAACATTTCATGGTCTGTAACAGTTCGATCATAGATAATTACAACATTTGTTCATGGATTAAACCAAGAAAGTTTTCCTCTCATTATCACTGGGAACTTGCAAAAACTTGAGTAGCATGCTTCTTTTCGCTTCAGGGGTGAAGGAATTTGGTTTTTTCTCTTGATAAAAGAAAATGCAGTTTAATCCAAATATTGAAGCTATAGGTTCAGTTCAGCTTCTTTTGTTTACAGATGAGTGAAACTAAGAGTATTGACAGCATATCATACCAAACTCTAAGAGTTTGCTTAAGTCCACATAAGGCTTCCTTTAACCGATGGATATGGTAGGATTCTTTGAATCTTAGTTTATATTTGGCAAATGAAGTGCAATCACTTCTAAGTAAATTGGCAAATATTTCTAACTTATCCATAACAGAAGAAAACCAGAAAGAAGTTTATCAACTGCTATGTTCTGGATTCGAGAATTGGTAAGGGGAGGTTGTAGTTGTCACCTTTAGGCGATTAAATACTTTTAGGGACTTCTATTAAAATAAAAATAGAAAAAACTATTAGGAATGATGTGGCACTGTGGCGGACCATGGGTTGGGGAGGGCAGCATTGTGGCTTCAAGTAGAGAAATAATCTGAAAAGATTTGATGCATGAGTACAGTGTACACATATGATAATGCAAAAGCCTCTGTACTTGGCTTAGTACATAAAACGAGCAAAAGTCAATGTAATTGCTTGCTTGTGTTTAACATCTCTTTTAGATTCCCCTTCTCTCTACCTCTTTCTCAATATTGTTGTTTGGCTCTCTTCTGGTATAAGATAGTTTTTAAAATTTGCTATTAGCTCTGTATATATGAATAACAGTTGTCTGTTATATTTTCCCCTTGCTTGACATGACAGGTAAAGACGCCATCGATGCCACAACTGCCACAGCACAAGGAGTTATTTTCATCCTTGAGTCCTTATCATGCAAAGCTTGTGGGAGAGAGTTATTTAGGGAGGAAAAGGCCAATATATGAATGCACAGAAGTGCAGGTGTGTATTTCTGGCTAAACTTTCTTTTTTCTCATTAACGCACAGCCCCCACACCCTTTCTCATTTCCCCTCCTCTACATATAATTAAAACTTTATAACCCTTGAACTTATTCAGCTCTTGTGTATATACATGGCTGTAATTCATGAACTGAAGTCAGGGATCCAGTTCTGTTGGTGGCGGCATTTAGAATTGGTTGTTAACATATATTTTTAGACACTATTGGTTGTATAACTAAATTAGCACATACAGTTTGTAATTGCAAGAAATGCCAATCTCTTGAAAACTGTGTATTATTTTGCATCCAGCAGCTGTTTGTGGTCCGAGCACTTGTATGTATTGTTTATACTTTGCAGTTCTTGTTACTACCTGTCAAAATAAGCTGTACTTGATTGGTGAGATTTTAATTTATACTGCTTGGGGGCAAATATGGGAAAACCAAATTGTATCAGACACTGGCCTAATATGCCTGAGTGCACTTTTCAAGGATATGACTTATTGGGTCCTTACATACAAATTTAAGTTTTTAGGTTCGCATTCCTAGCAGAGCACAACCCATTTGTATTTGTGATTCATTGAATTTATTTGGGCTTTGTTATTGATTTTCTCTTTAATATAAAAACCCACATTATGCATTGGAAAGGATATGCACATCATTTGACCAATTGATCTTATTTATTTATTGCATGTTTCGTAGGTTATGTTTAACCATCTTGGTTTATTGGAAACATTCACCAATTTACCTGTCTCGTTGCACATGTTCTGTTTCTTACCTTTATTGGATATTGTTAGCAATAATGTGACACTGGTTTTTCCTTGCTTTTTTAATTCTTGTTTTAATTTGTATTATGATGTGCAGATTGAAGCTGCCAAGGGTTTCCTAGCAGTGTTAAGATCTTATTTGGACAAACTTTGTTCTAATTTGCGGTCGCACACAATTACAAATGTGCAGTCAAATAATGATAAGGTTTGCACTTCTCCAAATTACACTGCCATTAAATAAACAATTTTGTTTCTTCGTAAATTTCTAGTTAAAATGTTTTGTTCTGTTACATGTTGATGGTTATTTGATTCTATTGCAGTATGTTAATTTTCAGAAGAAATGTTATACTCATTGTTATGTAATTGTGAATAATGAAATGATTCTCTTGATTAGAATATATATTTTATCTAATTTAAAAGTTACAATTATCGTTTGGTCCATGATAAAGTCTTGTGTTGCCAAGTAAGCAAAAATGCTGAAGTTAGAATTGTATCCAGATTACCCCTCTTGGAGCTTTTCGTTTGAGATTGTTTGCCTAAATATTTACAAATGTGAAGTGTCTTTTTGGTACCTATTGGCTTGGAAAAGTGCACTACTCAACTCACAAACACATGCATATGTTACCTTTTTGAACTTAATTTACCAGTTCGCATTATTAACGTTGGCTTTTCATAGTTAAGTAGTAACTAATGTGATAATTTGCTATGAACCTGATCATGAATGTCCTTCCTCATCTAGGTATCATTACTTTTAAAGGAGAGTTTCATAGACTCATTCCCTAGTCGTGATCGATCATTTATGAAGGTGAGTTACTTCGAGCCTACAACTTATATTTCTTATTGATCTCAGTCTCATCTTTAGTAACTCAAGTTTTATTGCTCAACCGTTGACTGCTACAACATTTTATTGATGGTGATTTGGCATTAACTGCACCACATTAACATAATCTTTTCACAACTGCTTGGTGCCTTGATTGGTAATTATCCACTTTGGAGGACTTAATTTCTCAATGTTGTAGATAAGCATGGATTTACCACCTCACCCTTTCTCTCTCATAGGTGTCATCCACTTGGAAGAAGCCAAGCTTAGCTTCATGACATGCGGGGATACAAATGTTGCTTTATGATTGGTTTTCTTACACTATATATATAACATGTGACAATACAAATGTTGCTTCATGACATGTGGTTAACCACTCCCTCGTGGATTTCCACCATTAATATCTTGGATTTCCAACATTTGTATTTATATATCAAAGATTGGTTTTCGGATTACAAAGACAAGTGAAACAAGTTTCTATATATAGTGTTAGAAAATCAATCACAAAGCAACATTTGTATTGCCTCATGTCATGAAACTAAGCTTGGATTCTTTCAAGTGGATGACACCTATGAGAGAGAGAGGGTGAGGTGGTAAATCCATTCTTATCTACAACACTCCCCTTGGATTTCCACCTCAGTATCTTGCATGAGACATGTGGCACTAATTTAGTAAAGAGAGTGATACCACTTTAGACTTGTTTGAATTGCATGAGTAAAGCTTTGGCATGTGGCGTTGAAGCTGCCTATATGTATGTGTTCAATTATGTACTCTAATAATAGAGATTTCCAATAATAAGAAAGTGAGAAGTTTCTTATATACAAGTCATTTTATCTATTTGGCTTCTTTCTTCCGAATTTCATTATTGATTGTTGTTATTATTTTCTTTATAACACTCACCTGTTTGTTGGGGATTAGGATTGCTATTATTTTTACCTTTGGTGGTTATAAAATATCAAAGGACAGAGGCTAAGCTCATTAATGATATATGTTAGAATATGTGTCATTAGTGTATAAGACTTCTATTTTGTTTAGGAATCAATTAGCTTAATTATAGGATTTCCTGTTTCTTTCCTAGTTGTATTTCTCTATATGTTTTGATTAATGAATCAATTAGCTTAATTATAGGATTTCCTGATTCTTTCCTAGTTGTATTTCTCCAATACGGAGAAGAATAATAACAAAATATGAATTTGTTCATGGTATCAGAGTCAAAACATATTGCTTAGGGTTCTTTCTTTTCTCTGCTACTGTTCTTCTACTTTCTTTTTTTTTTCTCTTTTTCTAACAGCCTCCAATAATGAAAAAAATAAAAAATAAAACCTTTGCTTTTCCCATTTTTTTTTTTTTTTTTTTTTGTTTTGCTTCCGCTGCCAGCTACCCTATGACTAATCTCAGTGAAGATGAGTCACAAATATCTAGCCTTGTAGTTCTCCGATATTATTATTCTTTATAACACTCACCTGTTTGTTGGGGATTAGGATTGCTATTATTTTTACCTTTGGTGGTTATAAAATATCAAAGGACAGAGGCTAAGTTCATTAATGATATATACCTTGTTGCTTTACTTGATTACGCATAGTCTCAATGGTGATTTATATTATAGCATTCTCTCATTCCAATAATAAAGTACTGATGTTGTTATGAGTAGAAGTAATAGATGAATGCATGCTAATGTTTTTCCCCCTCCATTTTCATTATGCCAAGCAGCTGTTTGTGGACACACAACTTTTCTCTGTACATACGGATCGTGTTCTCTCTTTTTACCAGAAGGAATAGTGCTGCCAAAGTTCCATTTAAGGTTGGCCGCCCTGATTGTCTGTTTTGTTGTAACTTGAACACAAGTTCAGTAATGTATAAAGTTCAAATTGTGTTAATCTATATTAGTTTAAAGCTTTATTTTTCAGAGCCTCAAAGAGTCAAAGGTGATCTTTCTTTTGTTGGTTCATCTCTTACATCATAAAAACAATAAATATGAATGGTACCTTTTTTTTTTTTTTTTGTTGAAATATTACAATAATTCGGGATTTGAGGGAGGGGGACAGACTCGAACCCACGACCTAATGGTGTAGGTGTGAGGGGTAAACCACTGGACAAACCTCGTATTTTATGAAATTTGCCTCCTTAATCCCTAGTAATATTAATTTAGAACATGATTAGACAGTTTCCATTGATAAATTGTAGTATTTTCTTGAAGCATATAATCGTTTGGAATATGAACCGAGTTGTAGCCTGTTATGTTACCGTAATTTTAATCAAATAAGAATTGTATTCATTTTCAGTTTCTATCATCATTGTTCAATCGTTTGCTCGTGCATTTTTGTTTAACACTTGATTAGTCGCAGCATGTGTCTATGATTGATATCAATCTCCGATTATTCTGTGATTTTAACTGTTCAAGCTACACATACACACAGTGTGAACAGCACTCAACTGTTGTATTGAGAATACATTTGTTGTTTCACCAATTCACCTTTGTTGTGTTGTTGCATGTCCGATCAACAGACCAGTTTACCCTCTGTTGTTGTTGGCATGGACCCTCCTTCATGACGATTGCCTTGGTCTTCTTTGAGAACTCCATGGTAGGGTCAAGTGGCCAACACAATGTGGCCGGAAAAAAAGGGGCAAGCAAAGTAATGATTTTTAGGGTGGGTGAGAGCTTAAAGGTTACTTGATTGTAAACTTTGGTGTTTAAATAGATGTGTTCAAAACTAGGAAAAATTTCCATAATGAAGATCGTTAACATGATGGAACTTGATAACAACAACCAAAAATTTACAGTTAAGTAAAGTAATGATTTTTTTTTTGGTTGGTGTTGTCAAGTTCCATCTTGAGCATATAATGCACACAAAAACCAGGCCTGTTTCACTGCTTTCGGCACTGACAGTTATGATCCTCTTTTTGAATGTGGTAAGTGGTGTCTTTTATATTAACAGGACCTACTATATCTACTAGAGCTATATATATATAAAAAAAAAAACTAAAAAAAACGCATCTAAACAAACATGTGAAAAGACACAACAGTTAGGTATGTGAATTGTCTACACATACCAAGACAAGACAAATGCACATAAGAATGAATTGAATACTGAAGAGTTCGTGTTTTGATGGTCCACTCACCACTATTGTATCAACTATCAAGTTCTTCACTTTGCTTGGGCTATGCCCACCGTGCCACCTGTTGAGTCACTCTTTTGGCAGCAGGAAAGGAAAAAGAAAAAAAGAAAACTAAAGAAGTATGGATGACCCCCTAAAATGGGCTTTAATGTGTGTAGAAAATTTTCATTGGAACAACTGTTTGATTCATGGGAGTTGTGGAGATAAGAGACAGTAAAATAGTGGTAGAAAGTGATTTTGGTATTCAATCTTGAAATTGGATGGTGAGTGGACCATGAGTCATGACACGCACTTTTTATGGCCAATGTTTTTCATTTTTTACTGGAGAGTTTACTCTCTGAGTGATATGGATATATTTGGATAAAAGCATATACTCCTTATTTCTTTAAAAAGCACAGTGTAAAAATAATGGAGTGTGTGAGTCTACTGCTCTGCCAAACAGTAGTTGGGGAAATTTGATCAAGAAATGCACATCTGGGGTCATGTTCTGGTCAAGTGGGCTTTTGTACAAAGAGGAAAAAAAAAGGAGGGTTTGCATGTGTTTTGAGTCTGGCAAGAGATAAGAACAGTCGCACTAGTTGTACAATTTCTGCCGAAATTACAATACTTGAATAATTTCAATTTTCAAGTACCAATATGCTCATTGATCTCGCCCCCACCCCCCCCCCCCCCCCCCCCTCCATTTTTTTTACTAAAACACCCCTCTCTCCAATTGCTTTGACCAAATTCGAAAACAATAATAGTTATAATTTGAGAGGTTTCCACTCCGCTCATCATCAACTCTCATGTGAAAAAAATAGTAGTTCTGGTTGGATGGTAGTGTCTGTGACTAGTGTGACCTGGGTTCATAATCATGATTCATGCATGTCCATTTTGCACAGTCTCACAAATATAGTTTCTTTAAAGAAGACAATCAGAGAGGGGGGCACATGTTTCTTTAATGAGTCTAATGTCACAACAAAATTAAACAAAAACAAAAAAAAAAAAAAAAAAAAAAAAATGTAACTAAACAAATATCTGTAATGAGAAAATGGAGGTGTTGCTGGGGGTGATTCTAGTGTCCACCCAACCAGTCTTATCATCAGAACCCAAAAGGGTCATTGGCACTGAACTGCATCTCTTCATTCATTTTCTCAATTTCCCAAATTGATAAAAAATAAAAAGGTCAATTAGTATAAGTAAGTGGAGGGCACTGGCCACTGGGGTCTGAGTTAAAGGAACAGAAAAGTAAAAGAGTTAATGGCAGTAAAAGCCTAAACCGTACAATCTTCTCAGAGGGGCAGGGTATTGGCTTCACCAGCCTTCAAGGCTTCAAGCACCACCCTACACTTATGACCTATATAAATATATATAATAATAATAATTAACATTAAAAAAGATTGTTTTTTTTTTTTTAACAGTCTTTTTAATCCTCATCCCTTTAGTTTTATTTATTATGGGTTTCCGTAGAAATGTCAGAGACAAGAGCTGCAACAAAGGCAGCTTATAGCTGCAGGAGGACCAGAGGCAACAGACAGGTGCAGTGTCATAATATGAATGAACAGAAGAGAGAGGTGGCAGTACAGTAATCAGAACCGTTGATTTTATCCATGTACAGAAGATTCTGCAGGCCAATGGTCCCTGAAATAAATATACCTACTCTACTTGCACTTACACCAAAACCCCTCTCTTCCTAGAAGTGTGATATTATGAATACTCCACAAACTTACAAACACAGAGACAGTAGTGAGTAGACACACACCCCTCCTGCTCTCTCTATTTTTCACTGAAACTGTCTCTCTTTTAACTCCACTGCTGTTGTCTTCAAAAACCCAAGTGCTTTCCAATTTACTGCTTAACAAAAAAAAAATTATATGACTAGTAGTAGTATGACTAGTGGAAGAAACAGGTTTCCTTTCACTGCATCTCAATGGCAAGAGCTTGAACACCAAGCTTTAGTCTTCAAGTATATGGTTACAGGCATCCCCATCCCTGCAGATCTCCTCTTCACCATCAAAAGAAGCTGCTTTGACTCTCCTCTCTCTACCAAGCTCTTCTCTCACCAACATCAACCACCCAGTAATTAGCTATAACTCATACTACTTCTCTCTCACTATATATAGTATATATGCTACTTTATTATTATTATTATTTATGGACTTTGTGGGGTTTTATTATTATGTGTGCAGTTGGATGGAACTGTTTTCAAATTGGTTCAGGGAGAAAAATAGACCCAGAACCAGGAAGGTGTAGAAGAACAGATGGGAAGAAATGGAGATGCTCAAAAGAAGCTTACCCAGATTCAAAATATTGTGAGAGACACATGCACAGAGGCAAGAACCGTTCAAGAAAGCCTGTGGAAGTAGTTACTGCACCACCACCACCTCCTTCACAAACAACCACTATCTCTTCAATTTCCAAAAGCCTCTCCCCTCTCAACCCACCTGAGAATCATCATCATCATCATCATCATCTCCAAAATCAACTTCATTATTCTGCAGCTGGTTATCATTCTTCACATCTCAACAACCACCCTTATTTGTATTCTTCTTCAAAGCCTCCTCCTGAAGCTCTAAACTTGAACACTTCTCACTTTGTTATGGACTCTGGTTCTTGTTCACAGGCCAATACTACTGACTACAGGTTTTTTTTAATTCTTTTTTTTTTTTAAATGAAGTCTTGTGCTTGTTCAAGGTCTTTCTTGTAATAATCTTGTTAATGGGTTGTGCTTTTTTTTTTGATCAAGAAGAAACAGGTATGTTTATGGGTTGAAAGAAGAGGTTGATGAGCATGCTTTCTTCTCAGAATCATCTGGAAACATGAGAAATTTCTCTGGTTCTTCTATGGATGATTCTTGGCAACTTACACCATTGACTATGAGTTCTTCTTCTTCTTCATCGAAACAGAGGAGTTGCTCTGGTCTACAGAGTGATTACTCATACTTGCAACTCCAGAGCCTCACTGATCACAACACAACAAAACACCAACAACAGAAGCAAGTGCAAGATCAGCATTTCTGTGGTTTGGGTAGTGAAATCAAGATGGAAAAAGACAAAGAACAAGTACCCCAGAAGACTGTTCATAGGTTCTTTGATGAATGGCCACCAAAAACCAGAGAATCATGGCTTGATTTGGAAGATAAATCATCAAACACTGCATCAGTTTCAACAACCAGGCTCTCAATTTCCATTCCCTCTGCACATGACTTTCAAATCTTCAGTTCAAGAACTCCTTAATGGTATTCACTAAATAGATTCCATACTGATTCTTTATCAGTGTTTTAAAACTGATTATTCACTAATTAATAACATTTTTTTCCTCTTATGTATTTCAGGACATTTGCAGATGGTTTGAGTTTTCAGAGGGTGGGCTGCTTCTGTATTTAAGGCCAAATATGTACTTACTTGGTGGGGATCACACATTAACAATCAGTGAAGACTAAGGACAGTCAATGTTTTTCAATAATTTTTTTTTTTTTTTAGGCTTTTTATAAGAAATTTGGTGAAGT
Organism: Acer campestre; assembly: GCA_954870605.1. NCBI lineage: Eukaryota > Viridiplantae > Streptophyta > Magnoliopsida > Sapindales > Sapindaceae > Acer > Acer campestre. The sequence continues at coordinate 31,127,119 of OX940804.1, read as the reverse complement.
TCCATTATGTGTTTTTAATGGAGGATCCAATGTGGTGATATGCTTTTGTTTGTTGTTGTTTATTTTCCTTTTTCTACTTAATTTAATAGTTCATGAACAGATGGGTGAATGACTCTTCAGACACACATAATTTTATATATTATTTTATTGACAGTAAAAGTATCTTCAGGGTTCTTCATGGGTTGCTTTCAGTTTCAAACACCATCTCAACCTTGAGCTTGCTAGTTGCTATGATTGATTATATTTGAGGGACCCCCAAATATTTCCCATTATTATTATTATTATTATTATTATTATTATTGTTTTCCATTTAGTCACCTCCAACAAGTTCACATACTTGAGTTGGTACAGACCAGACCCCTATTGTTTTCTTTGAACTGAGGCAAAATGGTATATAAATTAGGTATATTTATCCTTTTATGTTTTTTTTTTTTTTTGTTGTTGTTGGGGTTTTTGAACTTGATTACAGATTCCTCTTTGTCCCATGCAAGACAAGATTCTTGTTTATCATATTATGATATGGCTATTGGAGAAAAAGAAAAATATATTCATAATATTTACCTTCACATGGAATACAATAAAATTTCTCAACTATTAGATTTTGGGAAAAACATTGAAATAAATTTGGTAGAAATGACCATTAATTTGTCTAATGGTATGTCTCTTACACTTATGCTATTGAGACCATGGGTTCGAGTCGTATCCTACTCCTTAACCTCGGATTAATTATATTATATTATGATAGAACATAGAAGTAGCAAATGCAATTATATATAGTTTTTTTTTTTTTTTTTTTTTTCATGTCGTGTGGGGGATGTGGTAAAAGGTAAGAAGAGAAGAGAAGGGGCAAAATGGAGATAAAAGAAAGAAATGGGAAAAAGAGGTGTAAACGCTGCATAATTCAGAAGTTTCAGGTGGAGTGGGTGGGGTGGGGTGGGTCTGGTTTAGGAGAAGGCTGGTACTGGTTGCTTTTTTAGTCCAAAAAGAGAAGAGTGATGAGAGTGATGAGATGTGTGTTACAGATACTTCAGACTTATAAAACAATGACTTACACACTAATCAGTAACCAGTTTGCTCAGACTTCACAGACACAACTGAACCTACACTTTTAATCCTCCGCATACCCACATCTGACACCCTCCCCTTCTGACTCTCTTTGTCTCTTAACTCTTTCACTCTTTAAATTTTTTTCTGACAGATTCACCCTCTCCTCCTTTTTAACAAAAGATTCTCTCACTCACCTTCTTAATACGCTGTCGTTTTTTAATATGTCTGAGGAAAACCTATTGTATCAATAAATATATATCAACTAATGCATCTCATCAAATATTTTTCATGTGACCCTTTGACTATTTTCCAATCTTACATGATTCAGTAGAATTAATTAAATTGTCTGTCGATGCTCTTTACATGTACTAAGAAACATGCAGAGTTGCAGACTATATCAGATGCAGAGAGCCCTGTTCGTTTTACACGAGTTGTTGTATGCTTTTTGAAATAGTTAGGTACATCTTACTTGCATAATAAATTTATAATTAATGCACCCAATCAATCTTCCTTTTAAAAGAACATTGATTCAATGATTTATTGATCCGACCCCATAAAAAAATTATAAGTCAAAAGTTACAAATTCATGATAGTTGCAATTTAAGTAATTGTAATCTTCTACTAGTATTCCATGCCAACATTGTGAATACAAGCTTCGATTGGTGCTGAAGCATTAGTGTTTCATTCTCGAACAAAATTATCACTCTGCATACACCATCAGACCATTTATGAACTTTTCAAAATACCAAGGGTGCTGCCATTCGAGGGAGCGTTTCATCTTAAAATCAAGATGTAAAAAAAATCGGTTATTGCTTATATTAAGCTAAATATTAAAGTACAACATACAGATTGAACTATAAATTATACATCAGAAAACTCTGGGAAACACATTTACCATCTATTAACAATGTAGAGATTCCCCAGAGCAAGCAAGTCATCTGCGGGAAGGAAAAAAGGGGAAAATCAAAATTTGCACATTAGTTTTTCCTGTCCGAGCCAAGATTCAACATGTTTAACCCCGTCCTAATCATCATCCAAACCAGCATCTTCATCTGGCTTATCATTATCATCCCTTACTTCTCCATCACTGTCGGTATTGTCTCTTATTGGGTTTGGCTGCTCATCATCATCAGATTCCGACAGTGCTTGCCTCCGTCGAACTGCAGTTGATGAAGGTGCAGCCTTCACCGAGAAAGATAAAAGGAACAACTTAGCAAACAATTACTTGTCATGATATTGGATACCGCATGCTTTGTAACCGAAAGAACTAGAAATCAATGACTAAAACTTAAAAGAAAACATTACCATCTCATCTTCAGCATCGGAATCTTCAAGCCCAGCTGCTGCAAGAAGATCCTGAGCATTTTCTCCTGCAGCATCATCCTGATCATCCATCTGATGCGTGGTCTCCCTATAATTCATGTTGGCATCTTCATCTTCCAGCTCATCCTGATCATCCATCATGTCAGCTTCTTCTTCCTGTGTCTCATAACGTGACCTTGAGCTCTTGTCCTTCCTTTTCCTCTTTCCACCTTTTCTCCTCCTTTTCTCGCCATGCCCACCCTCATCTTCATCATTTTCGGGCCTTTCCCGACGCTTAGATGCAGATGTGCTACTCTTCCATTGCTCCTGGAGATGCCAAAATTTGTGAAAAAAAAATATGAACGTAAACATTTGGAAAACACGTCAAAATGTTCATCCAGTTTTTCTCCAAAACAGCTTCAGGTAAAATCATAAATGATCAAATAATGAGGTTGAAAAATAAATCTTATACCCAATCAAGGTCTAAAACGCCTATATGGGCATAACATTGCTTCTCAAGCTCACAATAATTATATATAGGGTCCTTCTCTAGTCAGGTCGAACCTAATTTTTATTTTTACACAATTCCACCGGTTGAAATTCTAAGGACCTGATTTAAAAATTTTAGGTCCAACCTGACTAAAATTAATTCCAACCGGTTGGAATTAGTGATTCCGTACGAATTTTTTGTATGGGATCTTGCACTTGATAATCTCTCTCTCTCTCTCTCTATATATATATATGTGATTTCCACTCCTTATATTCACTATAGCAATGGTCTATTCATCTTCTGCCAAAACTCTCTTTGAAATCATTCAAAATAACTTTAACCACATATATTGACACATAAAAACAAAATGAACAGAAATACAAATTGTGATTGCTACTCAACCCATTTTGGTCTGTACCAGATAGTAAGTGTAGAAATCACCGCTATGCTTCTAAATTAAAATTGGATCTGGCCACCAATAACTTGAGAGATTATAACACATCATAGTCAAGAACTGTTACCTTTACACGCTCAAAATTTTCCTCCAGTTGTCTCACTCGCTTTTGTTCATCCTCTTGTTTTCTCTTCTCCAACTGTTTCATCAAGGAATTAGTGTCTGAATTTATTTAATTTATTTATTTTGAATTATTCATAAGAGTAGAAGGCATAAAGAAAACAGACCAGATATTTCTTTTGTTCTTCGGCCTTACGGCGTGCTTCCTCAGCCAATGCAACCTGACGAGCAGCTTCTTGTCTCTGCCGGTTCTGCTGCTCCTCACGCTCAGCTGCTTCACGGTGAACTTTTGCAGCTTCAAGTAAATGCTTGCAATACTCAACATGGGTGTTTATTTTCTTCTCATCAAACCCATGAAGGTGAAGGTTGGAACCAGCAGACAACTGACTAAATACACGAACAGCATTCTCCAGCTCTGCAACTGTTGAACGTACCTAAAATTACATCAAAACCAATTACCAATGAGACAGCTCACACAAACACAGAGAGAGAATATCAAACCTAACATACTCATTGTAATTTCAGCATATTTTAACTCACAACATGATTTCAGAGTCAAGCAAATGATCAATTTATCATCAAATGTAACTATACAAATGACATTGATGTTATCATGCAATTACACCTACACAATCTCTTAGTGAAGAAAGAAGCTTCAGCTACAGAAGGCTACCACAAAAATGCAACCTTAAATAAAATAAGAGATCACCACCACCCAAAATCGCTTCTCCAGTTCAAGCAATCATGTTTCATTATATGACTCTTCTTTTTTTCTCATGCTTTGTTCCCCTGCTCTATTATCCAAAAATTATAATGTGCATTTGCATAATCATTGTCTAAATACAGAGTACTGCACGTCACTAATCCACTGTCTAACCATGTCAAACCAGACAAAAATATCAATGAACAGCAATTTCTATTAAAAGAAAATTAGCATTATGGACTCAAAGACGACTCATACAAAGAAGAGAGTCTAACAGAAACTTAATGGGAAGGAGTAGCAAGAGAAGGCTTCATCAAACAACCTCATCTGCTGTCCTCTTTGTCTTTTGTAGCGTGGATGCTGAAAACTTTTGCATTGCAACACCTGCATCAAACCGTAAGGTGTAATTTGATGGTGCTAAGTGGATGGCTCTCAATAATGTCTTCTTGCAGTCTTGCCATTGTTCAGCTTCATAATGAGTACGGGCTAAATAGAGAAGAATTTGAGCATCTGTATTGTGATAAAACTTCCGCAAGCAATTTTGATACTGCAAGATAACAAGTATTATCATTGGAATTATGATTTATGCATGCATACAATAAAAGAAAAAAAAAATTATAAGGGAAAAAAAAAATGAAACAAGATCAATCACCATTTTGACAGCCAAAGCAAAATTTCCTTGAGCGAAATAAACATGCGCCAAATTTATCCACACATCTGCCATTTGGACAAAGACACTTCCGCTTGCTGCTTCTTGAACCTACAATGATTAGAGAATGAATACGATACCAACAAACTTTTATGTTTTATGAACACAACCTGAAACTGGGAAATATTTACTTGCCTGTGTAAAGATGTCTTTTGAAACATCGAAGTGGCCTTTTTCTGCTAAGACCACTCCAGCACCATTTGCAGCATATAAATTAGATGTATGCTGAATTAGAACCTGTAATAAAATAAAAGATGAGTGACAAAGAATAGGTTACATATTACACCAGCAATTCGTTAACAGGGACAATAAGGCCAAAAGCTGGAACCTAAAATGCAATAGGAATAATGATGTCAATGCTAATGATATAGTTAAAAATAAAGATAGCCATTATACAGAAATATTAAAGCTAAAAGGTGTTCGAAGTTTGGAACTATGAATGAATCAAAATCATAGCTGGATCAAAATAACATTTAAAAAACCCTTCGTTACCTCATGTTATTCCATACAGAAGCTATAAAAACGTAAGCACATAATTAATAAAACAATATGAAGGCGGAATAGAGAAATATATATATATATATAAATATATATATCATACTCTTGTGTAGAGTTCCTTTGCTTTTTCCAAATGGGTAGCTTCCAACTTCGGGGCTCTTTTTTCATTGCGAAGTGCAGCATAGTAGTTCCAGTTCCCCTAACCAAGGTCAACATATGACACATGATTACAACTAATAAGGTAATGAAGTGAATATTAAATCTTGATAATGAGTTGCATGTTTTTTTTTTTTTTGTTTTTTGTTTTTTTTGAAATAGAGTTGCAGGTATTTATATATATATATATATAGAGAGAGAGAGAGAGAGGCTAGACTCTGCAGAAGCACATTCAGCGGGGAATGGCAGAGGAACAACAAGCACTTTATAGAAAACTCATACCAAATATGTAAAGAAAAACAAAATAACCCGACAAGGAATAATATACACACCAGAGAAAGAGTAGCATAAGAATCCTTCCCATCAGTGGCATCACTGGCAGCTCGAAAGGTTTCTTTTGCCTTAACCCAGTCATCATTTTTAAGCTCCAAGTCACCAAGCATAGATAGTGCAGTTGGGTATTTTCCATTCACTTTCAGTGCCTCATTAACCTACGGAAGTAACAAGAATATGATATCATATCACCATACATACATAAATTCATGAATATGTGTGAGTGTGTGTGCAAGAGAGATAGAGATAGAAAGAAGAAAGGATGTTATTCAGGAAATAACAACCAGTTCAATGCTTAGTTGAAGATTATTCCGAGCTTTTGAAATTGCAGCAAGCCTCAGATAAGCATCTATATAGTCTGGATACTGTAAAGAAAAACAAGGAAGGGTTAAACAAAGACAAGAGTAACCTGCACCGTGAACGTCAAACAACATCTACTAAATACATATTCTAGTCACAATATATAAAACATCATAGACAGAAACGACAAAATTGATAAGGAACATGATTCAAGGCAGAAATTCCCAAAATGAAAGCATTTCCAACCAGATAGCCACAGTACCAAAAATTCAAGAAATGAAATAAAACTGTCAAGCAGTTCTAACCTACATCTTGGTTATAAAGTTTTTGCCAAGTGCAAGAAAGGCTCATAAGAGCAGAAATTATATATGAAAAGATGTATCAAATTCAAATCAGAGATATACACAGACAAAACGGCAGCTAAGAACTAAGGAAGTGAAGCTGAAAAACTGAAAGTTCAGAATTTTTTTTTGGATATAGGAACTATTTTTTTCCGATATTTCCCCATTTTATAATTGTTTATCTTTATAAAGTTTGAAAAAATATAGTTCTTGTACCCAAAGTATTTTCAAATTTGTCACCAAATATATTTCATTATTCTTGTCATCCATACAAAAAATCGCATCAAAAATCATTAAAGGTATTTAAACTATACATAATAAAAAGTCCTCACTGATTTTTTTAAAAAAAATATAAGGTGTGGAAATTCTGAGTTTGGAAGTCCTTAATTCTAGGAGTTGTTATTTCCTTATGAGTTGTGATGAGATTTGGATATCTTCTATCCAGAATCTCACTCTTTATTAGTTTCCTGTCTTATATAGGTCTAATTAGTTTATTTCCTATTTATTTTTATTTCCTATTTTGTGTTACTAGAATCAAGGGAGAATTATGGCAGAATATTTGCCATCTGTTCTCTATAAATTCTGTATTATTTTTCAGCAAGATATAAGGAAAAAATATATAAGAGGTTTTCCTCCTCTTTCTTCATGGTATCAGAGCACGATCTGAACCATTGAAATCTAGATGACAAAGTTCGGCATGGCCAGCGACAAGACAAGTTCAAGTTCAGAGGTCACGTCCAATCAAGGAGTTGTAGTCTCAAGCACTCCAAGCGGACCAGAAGGCCCTCTCAACGGAAACAACTTTCTTCTTCCCATCACAGGACACAAACTCAATGGAAACAACTTTCTTCAATGGTCTCAATCCGTCATGATGTTCGTCTGTGGAAAAGGAAAAGATGACTATCTCACTGGTGAAACAGTGTCACCGAAGCAGGAAGACCCAAAATTTAAAACCTGGAAATCAGAGAACAACATGGTGATGTCGTGGTTGATCAATTCTATGACCAATGAAATTGGTGAAAATTTCATGTTCTATGGGACAGCAAAAGAAATCTGGGATGCAGCAAAAGAAACCTACTCCAACAATGACAATACATCAGAAATCTTTGAGATAAAAAGCCTCCTTCATGACCTAAGACAGGGGGATCTCACCGTGACTCAATACTTCAACACATTGTCTAGGCATTGGCAGCAACTCGACGTGTTTGAGGAACTAGAGTGGAAGTGCACAGAAGACGGCATGAAATACAAGAAGGTTGTTGAAAAAGAGCGAATCTTCAAGTTCCTGCTGGGCCTTAACAAAAATCTTGATGAAGTCCGGGGACGAATCCTGAGCACAAAGCCTTTGCCTCCTATTCGAGAGGTTTTCTCTGAGGTGCGAAGGGAGGAAAGCCGGAAGAAAGTAATGCTTGGAAGTCAAACCAGTGCTGCCTCAACAGAAAGCTCAGCCCTTGTTTCTCAAGGAGTCAATCTGTCAAGCACCGACAACCGAACAAGGAGGGGCAGACCGTGGTGTGACCACTGCAGAAAACCCGGACACACCAAAGAAACATGTTGGAAGATACATGGAAAACCTGCTGATTGGAAACCATCAAGACCCCCACATTATCGTGAAAGTCATGGCCACATGGCTGCCGGGGAAGAAAATTCAACCCTTGAATCAACACTCTTCAGCAAGGAACAAATGGATTTATTACAAAAATTAATCATTCAATCTCAGCCGAACACTGGAAATTCTGTCATCGGAACCGGTTCCCTTGCTCAAAAAGGTAACTTTTCTTGTGCACTTAATGCTAGAACTGAGAATCCAAGGCCATGGATTATTGATTCTGGAGCCTCGGATCACATGACTGGAGATGCTTCTTTGTTTCAGACATATAATCCATGCTCTGAAAACTTTAAAGTTCGTATTGCCGATGGATCCTTATCCACTGTAACCGGAACAGGTTCTATAGTTATTTCCAAGAACCTAATCTTAAGAAATGTTCTGCTGGTTCCTAATTTGAGTTGCAACTTGCTGTCCATTAGCAAGATTACAAGAGATCTTAATTGTGTTACTAAATTTTTCTCTACACATTGTGAATTTCAGGACTTGGATTCGGGGAGGATGATTGGCAATGCTAAGGAGTGTGCGGGGCTCTATCTTCTCAGAGTTGATGATCTTATTGAAGAACAAACCCAAATTGCAAGTAGTGTTCCCTTAACCAGTCAGTCCAGTAGGAATTGTTTTTTGGTTAATAGTTCGAACAATAATAGTGCAATCATGTTATGGCACTACAGGTTGGGTCATCCTAGTTTCATGTACTTGGAAAAATTGTTCCCTTCTTTGTTCAATAATAAAAATTCAAAATTTTTCCAGTGTGAGGTATGCCAATTATCAAAACATGTTCGACATTCTTACAAAATTCAGCCATATAAAGCATCCCATCCATTCTCCATTATACATAGTGATATTTGGGGTCCATCTAGAGTCAATAATGTTTCTGGTGCGAGATGGTTTGTGTCCTTCATTGACGACCATACTCGAACCACTTGGACTTTCCTTATGAAGGAAAAATCAGAAACTAGTTCCATCTTCAAAAGGTTCCATTCAATGATCCAAACACAATTCCAAACAAAAATCCAAGTTCTTAGGACTGACAATGGTAGAGAATACTTCCAATCTATTCTTGGGGATTATCTATCTAGTCATGGCATAGTTCATCAAAGTTCTTGTGTCGAAACTCCGCAACAAAACGGAGTAGCCGAGAGAAAAAACAGGCACCTCCTAGAAGTTGCCCGATCCCTTATGTTCACTACTCATATTCCTAAATTTTTTTGGGGTGAAGCTGTCCTCACAGCTACCTACCTCATTAATAGAATGCCATCTCGTGTCCTTGAGTTCCAAACCCCGTGTCAAAAACTCATCCAAGCCTATCCTCTAACTCGTCTAATTTCCTCTCTTCCTTTGAGAGTGTTTGGGTGCTCTGTATTTGTTCACATCAACCAGCAGCAAAGAAGTAAGTTAGATCCTAGAGCCATAAAGTGTGTTTTCCTAGGCTATTCTCCACATCAAAAGGGTTACAAATGTTACTCACCGGTAACTCGAAAGTTCTATAATTCGATGGATGTAACATTCTTCGAGAATCAGCCTTTCTACCCCAAAACTGATATTCAGGGGGAGAAATCAATGCCACAAGAATATCAGTTTTGGATTGATGAAGAAACTGCTGGAAACCCCACCCTACCAAAGAGCACATCTGATCAAAATTCTCCACAAAATGTTCAAACAGTAACTGAACCTGAAATCATACAATCTGAAAATACTCAACCACAAAGTCCCACACCACTTGCAAATAACAAGGAGTTACGTGTTTATTCAAGAAGACAAAAACCGCAAGAGAATACAGAGCATCACACACTTCACATGCCATTCCAGGAATCCAATCCGGATCCAAGCACACAAGATTTTCTGCCAGGTAACACTAATCCTGACTCTTGTCCTGATAAGTCTTCATGTGATAATGATCTTGACATGCCTATTGCCTTGAGGAAGGGTGTTAGAACTTCCACACAGCATCCAATTTCAAACTTTGTTTCCTATGAAGGATTATCTTCTAGCTACCGTGCTTTTACTACTAATTTATCAAGTGTAGAAATTCCTAACAGTATCCAGGATGCCCTCCGAGGACCAGAATGGAGAGTGGCAGTTGAAGAGGAAATTCAAGCACTTGAGAAAAATAGTACATGGGAACTTTCAGAATTGCCGAAAGGGAAACAATCAGTGGGGTGCAAGTGGATTTTTACCATCAAATACAAGGCTGATGGAAGTATAGATCGATACAAGGCTAGGCTTGTTGCAAAGGGATTCACTCAGACCTATGGAATCGACTATCAGGAGACCTTTGCACCAGTTGCTAAACTCAACACAGTCCGAGTACTTCTATCCCTAGCAGCAAATCTGGATTGGCCTCTACACCAACTAGACGTCAAGAACGCCTTCCTTAATGGTGACTTGGAAGAAGAGGTGTACATGGAGATTCCCCCAGGATTCGAAAATGCTAGTAATGTCAACAAAGTTTGCAAACTTCGGAAGTCTCTGTATGGCCTTAAACAATCCCCACGGGCTTGGTTTGATAGGTTCACTAAAGCAGTTAAACGACATGGGTACACTCAGGGGCAGTCAGATCATACTTTGTTCTTCAAACACTCACCAAGTGGCAAGATTGCAATTCTCATTGTGTATGTCGATGACATAATTCTAACAGGTGATTACGAAGAAGAAATGCTCAAGTTGAAAGTTATATTGGCCAAGGAATTTGAAATTAAGGATCTTGGAGCTCTTAAATACTTTCTAGGCATGGAAGTTGCTCGGTCAAGGAAAGGGATTTCAATTTCCCAACGTAAGTACACTCTAGACTTACTAAAGGAAACTGGAATGCTTGGCTGTAAACCTACGGATACACCTATGGACTCTACCAACAAACTGGGTATGGAAGAAGAAAGCTCTCCAGTTGACAAAGGGAGGTATCAAAGGCTTGTAGGAAAGCTCATATATCTTTCTCATACAAGACCTGACATTGCTTTTCCAGTAAGTGTGGTAAGTCGGTTTATGAATAATCCTACTGATGAACATCTCAATGCAGTGTATCGAATTCTGAGATATTTGAAGATGACTCCAGGCAATGGCCTGTACTTTAAAAAGGAAGCCAAGAGATGCATTGAAATTTTTACAGATGCTGATTGGGCTGGTTCAATGACTGACAGAAGGTCCACATCCGGTTACTGCACATATGTTTGGGGAAATCTAGTTACTTGGCGAAGTAAAAAACAATCGGTCGTAGCTAGAAGTAGTGCAGAAGCTGAGTTCAGGGCTATGGCTCATGGTATTTGTGAAGGAATGTGGCTACAACGGCTGCTTGGGGAGATGAAGATCCCTACTGAAAAGACTATGGATATTTTGTGTGATAATCAAGCTGCAATAAGTATTGCAAAGAACCCGGTTCATCATGATAGGACAAAACATGTGGAAATTGATCGTCACTTCATCAAAGAAAAGATTGAAGGAGGAATTGTCAAGATGGTGTATATACATACAAGTTCTCAAATTGCAGACATTCTCACAAAGGCCCTTCCAAGGATCAAATTTGATAACATGATATCCAAGCTGGGAATGATCAACATTTACTCCCCAGCTTGAGGGGGAGTGTGGAAATTCTGAGTTTGGAAGTCCTTAATTCTAGGAGTTGTTATTTCCTTATGAGTTGTGATGAGATTTGGATATCTTCTATCCAGAATCTCACTCTTTATTAGTTTCCTGTCTTATATAGGTCTAATTAGTTTATTTCCTATTTATTTTTATTTCCTATTTTGTGTTACTAGAATCAAGGGAGAATTATGGCAGAATATTTGCCATCTGTTCTCTATAAATTCTGTATTATTTTTCAGCAAGATATAAGGAAAAAATATATAAGAGGTTTTCCTCCTCTTTCTTCATAAGGAGATGGAACTTATTTGTATAAAGTCAAGTCGACTGAATAAATTCTAAAAAAACGAAGTATGATTCTAGCACCTTCAAACTTAAATAAATAAGATAAGACTAAAGCATAGTACCTCTCAACTCTCAATATCTATACTGTATCTACCTACCTATTTCTGTGTATATATGTGAACATTCAGAGATCAGGTGAAACAATGACAAATAGAGAATCTTAAGTGCACGGCATTTCTTAAAGATACCAGGAGAAAATGCACAATTACGAAATTCCCCTAAATCACAACTTCCAAGGATCCCAAAGTTAATGGTATCCTTCACATCAAAGTTGAAGCCAACCAGCCAATTGGTCCACTGAGTGCTTAGTGACTAATGAACTGCTTCAAAAATATTTGCTCTAAGTGTAGTTATGTTCTCCTTTCCTGATGGTACTTGAAATTAAAATAGAACATAAAGGAGATGTGTATATGCGTATACATGCCTACCTTGAACAATATCACACGGTACAATATGCTTGCAGCTTCTGTGTTATTAAATTGCTCAAGTAATCTGGCCAGATTAAATAACACCGTAACCTTATTCCATGGTAGTTCCACAGAATGACCATCTTCCTCAAGTCGACGAAACAACTGCATGTCCTTATATTGAAGAATAGATGCACTAGCATCAATAGCATATATGTTCACTTTATTATCAAGCAATGTAAGCCATATGCCATCGCCTAGAGCCTCCATGAAAACTTGTTGAGCCAACTGAAAATTAAGTACATCAAAGTTATCTGCAGTGAGTTACAATAAATCAAATTTCCATAGACTAAAACACTAAGAGACACACACAAGAAAATGATGATTGATACAACTTATTAAAACAATATTAAAAGATTCTTCCAAAGAGTATTTAAACTAACATCAAAGACTAATAATAACAAATCAACACAAACCTAATAATAACAAATCAACACAAACCTCAAACTCTTCCTTTTCAAAATGTAGAACTCCAATATTGTTGAGTACTTCTATTGGCACTTCTTGACCTCCCTTTTTCATAAGAGTGCGTGCCTGTAACAATATTCTAAGTATGAGCTTTCCGGAAACAACACAAAGTACCAGAACTTCAGGAGATAGAATTTACTTCACCATTAGAATTTAGAACCACCATGGCATCACATCATAGGCAATCCAAAATTGAGTATACATTGTTTCAAAAAATTTAAAAGTGCTTACAGTTTTAAAGGCTTCAAGAGCAGCACTGGTGTCAGAGGAAATTAACAATTCCCCTAAATCAGTAAACGCCTGTATGATAGTCAACAGAATTATTTAGGAAAAAAAAAAAGAAAATGGTGTGGGAAACAGTATATAGTAAGCTCAATGACTATATATTAATCATTTATACTTGAAAATGAGCAATTCAAGTTACACATTGGAATCATAAATCCATGTTACAATGATACAGAAAATCCTATATCAGGATGACAAAAACAAAGTGCAGCACAGTGGAATATATGAGTGATTGAGTGCTATAGTTTAAGCATTAAATACATGAGTCCTGCATATCTTCATTCAGGGAATAACCCCAGATACAGATTCAATTTCTTCTTAAGTTACTCTTTGTCTTCCTAAATTTTACAAGCAAATTCCATTGAGGTAATGTGCTACAGAAACCAAAATTGTGACACATAAAATTAGCTATTATTGAAGTTGAAGAATTTAGGCAGTATAAAATCATCGAGTTCTCAGGCAGGAAAATAAAGTTTTCAATTTTTATTTTATCAGAAGCAAAATTTATCAGAATTTTTCCTTAATTTTACAGCACAATCAGTGAAAACAGAAAAATTATGATAAATTATAATAGCAAAGGTTGTGATAAAGATCAAAACCATAGTAGAACACTTATTTGAAGGAAGTCTGAACATTTCTAAGAAAAAAGACTAAGTTGACAAACTTGAAGGGGATTTAAAGTCCACAGAAATGGTAAGCTGGACTTTTGATGTGCACCCTCAACAAACTATGGTAATTAACAGTGTCCTAATTGAAAAGGTGACAACAAATTCCACTCAAAATATATTCCCTTTCTTATTCAACATGACTTTGATTCCTTGGATAACGTATTTATTAGGATGTTTTTGTTGCTTGTAATAGCCTTGCTTCTGTAATTACTAGTGGTATGTGCACCCTCAACAAACTATGGTAATTAACAGTGTCCTAATTGAAAAGGTAACAACAAATTCCACTCAAAATATATTCCCTTTCTCATTCAACATGACTTTGATTCCTTGAATAACGTATTTATTAGGATCTTTTTGTTGCTTGTAATAGCCTCGCTTCTGTAATTACTAGTGGACAGCTGGGTTACCTTTCTGCACTAATTTTTTGCTTCTTAATCTAAAATAAAGTAAAATGAGAATGCTCCTCTATAATGAATCAGCCCTTTTATACAATGCAGTCCATTTATTTATTTATTTGGTAAGGTTTAGAATGAAGACCAATCCCAACCCACCCCATACCTTGGCAACCTGGACTCAACAGCTGGGTTACCTTTCTGCACTAATTTTTTGCTTCTTAATCTAAAATAAAGTAAAATGAGAATGCTCCTCTATAATGAATCAGCCCTTTTATACAATGCAGTCCATTTATTTATTTATTTGGTAAGGTTTAGAATGAAGACCAATCCCAACCCACCCCATACCTTGGCAACCTGGACTCAAGCCCTGGAAAAAAATCATTATACTGTACTGGCTTTTGCTAAAATTTATTAAAAGTTAAAACTATTAGATATCAGATTTTCTTATCATGTTTTGCAGTTAATATGAAAACTGTAGAATTCATTCCTACAAGCATTATCATATGAGTGTCATGATGCATTAATGCAAAGTTGCTTCCCTGCGGATATTATAAATAAAAAAAAATCTGCATCATCAGCTCACTTATCAAAAATGACTAAGAAACAAAGCAATAGTAACTTGAAAACAAAGCAAGAATATAAAGAGGATTGAATCCACATGAGCACTGTCAGAGTCCTTTATTCAAAAAATTATCTCCAGAGCCTCAATACAAGAAATGTGTATCAAGGATCACAGCACATCAAACTATTAGAATAAAAAATTGGAAAAAAAAAACTGAAATTTACCTCAGCATCACGTGCATCAATTTTTGCAGCCTTCTTCATAAATTCTTGGCCCTTTTCAATCTGGCCAAGCTGAACGTAGATGTGCCCAAGAGACTATAGGACGAGAAAAATCAATTCAATCAAGATCAAAGGACAAAAGTTAAAAAAAATAAAATTAACAGATTACAAGTGATACACAAATAGCAAAACTCTTTCTTTTGACTCACTTTCAACGTCTCACAATTATCAGGGTAAATCTCCGAAACTTTTTCAAAATTTGTTAGTGCACTTCTAAAGTCTCCCAGCTTCAGTTGTACTTGTCCCAAACCTGTGTCAAACAACCAAAACCGTATTACAGGGAGAACTCCAGGAAAGAGAACAAATGGTGAAGCCTATATCACAAAATCTTGAGATCATTGTGCTGAAATTATCAATAATAAATTTAACAATATCATGGTAATGGACCGAAATAGCAATATGCATGTCAGTCAATAGTTTTACAAAAATACCAAATAGTTATAGTCAAATGGTTATAGTCATACAAGTCCATTGAAATCATATTTCAAGATTTAAAATCATGAGGCATTCAACATTGAAATCACTTGAAAGAAAATGGTGATAACTGACAGCAACTTCAAAGCCATCAGAAGACCAGCTCTAGGAGCACTAAACCACATGCCAATGATTATAAATAAACCTAGAATAAAGGGTTGAGAAGAAATGGTAAAAGTAAATTATTATAACAAGTTATAGAGCAAAAACTAGTATAAGCACTTAATTTTTATTCAAATATCTTATATTCTTTTATGATCATACAATGGTATCTATCCTTAACCAAAGCATATATTTGGTAATCCGTAATCTATCCTTGACCAAGGAAGGGGAGTTTGGTTTATACTTAGTCAAGTTACCGCCAATGCATGGAAGAAATAGTGAACAGTATAAAACCCATACATGAATAGAGATGGTTACTTACCATAATATGGAAATATAAATTCATGGGGTTTATTAATTTCTTTGACAGATGCCATGTAGTAGAGCCCGGATTTTTCATAATCCCCCTACAGACCAGAAAAATTGACATCACTGCATCAACAATCTAAAGTGCCAAAAGCAATAAGGTATAAAAAACCATAAAAACTCTGCCAAAGCTTCCATTGCACAGGCACTCCAAATTTGGTTAATTATTACAATTAGTGGTCATTTCCTATTGTGTTCACTCATTAGACTTGATGGGATAACCGTATGATATTAAATCTATAATTCTCTTGGGAGGAGCAAAAACGTAAACTTAAGACGTTAAGTTTACTAACAGGTAAGAAGGTAACAGTGGTTTGTTTTGAAAACTATGAAAAACAATAATTCTTTTTTCAACTTTACAAGTCATAAATTATGAAAAGCAATAATTCATTTTTCAACTTTACAAGTCATAATTTTAAGAACATTATTGTTCCATTTTAAAAAACAACTTTTAGAAAACATGTAAACCGACCATTTTTTTATAGTAAGTAAGAAAAAAAAAAAAAACCGTTTTTAAAAGTGTACAAACAGCCACTTAGTAGTCATGATTGTTTGGATGATGAAAATGAGAGTTTGACTCAGCTTGAATTATTTTGAATCTATTTCACCTATTTCCTTCACAAGTGAAATTCAACTGAGGGAGAGAGAGAGAGAGAGATTCCACCAAATAATGTCATAAAGAGCTTAGCTACTTAAAATCATACATAATAACTTAAGATATCAAACCTTGCTGTGGTATGATCGCGCTAAATTGTAGTAAGAATGTGACTTTGTTGGTCCATGATTGGTTACAGCAAGTGCTGTTTCAGTCAATTGCTCAACTAAGAAATGTTGACCAGTAAAGAAAAAATGATTCGCTAGATAATTCAGGGCCATTGCACAGTAAGGGTATATCTCAAAAGCTCTCTGCATTTTCTGCATTCCTTTCCTTATTCCAGAAGCTGTATAGACATTGTAGAGTGTCAGAATTAGATTGCTCAAAACATAAGAAGTAACTAATCATGACCAAACCAAACAGTATATCTGTCATAAAAAAATATGATAGTTGAGAGTTCTAATATTATTGTTTGATCCTTTCCTATAAGATTGAGATTCATTTTGATTAATAGTTACTTATTTCAAAAAAAATATATTTAAAAAGCCTAATTTATTAACTATAACCTTTTAATCCACATGGCAAGCCTATTGATTAGATCCAGCCTAACATGTGAGAAAGAGTAATAGAGATTTAGAATTCAAATATATTGTTGGACCCTATCCTGTAAGCTTAACTTTTGGTATTAAAGGTGTTTCAAGTTGATGAATCTGAAAATACCAACCTTCATTTGGATGCAAATCCATAATTGCAAGTGCAACAAGAGCCTCTACATTTTCTGGATCTAACTGCAAATAATAATATTAATAATATATAAAAGCATCAGTGATAAACTTGAAGCTACAGCAGCAAAATTACTAATTTTCAACACACAAACTAAACGATATCACTACCTGCAAAGTCCGCTGAAATGCCCGTCGAGCTTTCTCAAATTGACCCAATTTATAGCGACAAAGACCTATCCCAAGTCTTACAGCTCCAGGACAATCAGGATACACTTGCAAGGCCCTCTTAGTGAAGGTCACATAATGAATCAACAGAAATGTTAAGATTTGTCTTCAAGACAAAGAACATTCATTCAGATGGTACAAACATTACTGGCATACACTAGAATGACAGCAACAAACCTTATACAACTCCAGAGAATCAGAAAAGCGTCCACGGTTGAACTCAGCACATGCCTGCAGACATACAGCTGGTATCGTTTACAAAAAGTAGCATATGTATACTAAACTATTAAGAGTTTTCTTGACCTCTCTCAGCTAATTGTATTCACCTTAAAGAAAATTATAAAATCTTCCTTGAACCTCACTTAAATTTTATTTTCTCTAGCTGCTAGAAAATCACAAGAGAGCCACCCATCTGCCTTATTCTAGCCTTTACCTCATGTTTTTGGCTTGAGAATGTCCCAGAAGCATATCAAAGGCAATATGTCAAGTGCAATAGATATGATGACAAACATGGTACATTATAATTCCTATAATCAAAGAACTTTTTTTTTCTTCCAAATAAGTCTAAATAATACTGTCCTGGAGACAAATAAATGGTTAAAGGTAAGGCTTAATTAAGCAAAGAATGCACCACATCATCAGAACAAAATGTAAAAATGTGAGCAGAGCAAGCTCTTTGAATTTGCAATATCTAACAGCTAACCCAATTACTTTGTCAGAGTAACAGTTTTATACCTGACCCAGAAGAGCAGGAACATTATCGCGATCTGCATCCAATACAATCTTAAACGCACTCGATGCTTGTTCTACTTCACCCTTAGCCAGTAAAAGTTGACCTGTATGGAGTAAACTTGAATACAATCAGTCCAAAATCCCAAAACAACTACCCATTCCGTAAGATATGGTTAACAAATCGAGTCTTGTGAGACACTTGTCCAATCAAAACAATAACAAAGTAAAAGGATGGATTAAATCCAAATATCAAGCAAATTGTATGTTTTAAAAAAAAAAAAACCTTTCACAGGCACAAAACATCAAGAAATATCTCTGCAAAATATAGACCAATATGTAAAGTTTTATGCCATCAGTCAAGCTTCACTA
The DNA here is from genome assembly GCA_954870605.1 of Acer campestre. Lineage (NCBI taxonomy): Eukaryota > Viridiplantae > Streptophyta > Magnoliopsida > Sapindales > Sapindaceae > Acer > Acer campestre. The sequence continues at coordinate 31,108,482 of OX940804.1, read as the reverse complement.
TGTAGATAGGTTAACACAATACAAAGGGTTAAGAAAGATATGCTAAGGGGAATAAAATGAACGTATTTGAGGAAGAAGCCTATGAGTAAATTGTCAATTTAAAAACAAATATCTCCATTATCATTCTGTAATCTGTACATGTCAAATCATGAACTAGTAATTGCATCCAATCTCCAAAATGATCCCAATTGTTTCAAACTTTCTACTAAAGCAGAAATTTCTAATGATAAATCAACCAGGATCCACAGTAACATATATCCAGTATAAATTCAGACTAAAGAGAAACATTCCACAAAGCTTATGTAGTTTATTTTGACAATCAATGATCTTAAGACAGCGATCCAATTCAACTTTACTTTGACATATATGATAACAAAAAGGAAGCCAACAAAGTTTCACCTTTCCCAACCCAAGTAGAAGGTTCATGCACGTCAATTCTTGATGCTTTGTTGTAGTATTGTGTTGCCATAATAAAATGTTCCTCCTTCTCTCTATGTTTTGTCTCAATTTTCCTATTTTTTGTCTCAATTTTCCCAAGGTAGGTGTAGTACGCCCCCAAAGCATTTAGGATAGCAATCCTCTCATATCTAACCTCGGCATAATATTCATCAATATCTGCAAAAATAAGAAGAAAAAAAGATGCAGTGTAATCACAAAAGAAAAGTAATCTGGAATACTCAAAACGGTAAACACAATTGCACTGCTTATTTAGCACCAGATACACAGTTGTTACATTCATTTTCTTTATGAAATCAAACACATAAAGATAAACATAATAAAGAGTGATGACATGGAAAAGAAGGAATACCACGACTAGACCCTTCCTCCAAAATTTGACGGAATTGTTCAATTTTTCCTTGTTTAAAGTACTCCCTCTGCAGCACATCAAAATTTTTTTATCAAATACATCAGATATTCGATTATTAATTGTAAAGAAGAATGCTCTACTACACGAAACCACGACATCATTGTATACAACATAAATCAATACAATTTTATGTAACTAAATCAAAACCTAACCGTAATGACGATATTTTGGAGATGTCCGATAAACGAAAAGAAAAAGAAAACAAAAACGAACCGCGATGATGAGCCAGAGGTCGAGAGGGGCTTGCTCGGCCTTGAGAATATCAAGAATATCAGCAGCGTCTCTAGGAAGCTGATCCAGCGCCACTCTCACCTCCTCCTCCGAGTTTTGAACCGGTATGTACACGCACGCCATTGATTTTCTTCACTCGAATCAATGATACGCCAAAACCTAAACTAACGAACTAGGCGTGAGTTTGTTTGTCTCTCTTTAGGTCTCTCTACGATTGTCGAGAGCGAGAGAATGCACGAGTTGCAGTTGGCGAGTTGCAGATTGCACTCAACCAAGGCAATGAAGAGAAGCTCGATTGATTCCAGTAACCGCTATTTTAAATCGTATATGTAAACAGTAAACTGTAGTGTAATTCACCTACTCACCTGTAAATTCTAAAATATGCAATTTATATTTTGTAAAATTTCTCTTTAATCCATGTACTTACAAATACTTTTGTATATTCCATTCTTTTTATATATAAAATTTAGGAAAATTATATTAACAAAACCTTTATTAAAATAAATAATTTTATGTCGATTGCATATCAAGAAAATAATTATAATAAGATTCACAAATATAAAACTCAAATATTAAACTAATGTTCGGCTTCATTAGAAGAAACTTTATATAAATACATTTAATGTTTTACATTGAAATGAAACGTCATATAAGTATATTTTATGCTTTGTCATGAATAGTTAGCTTATTAAACAAAGTTAATATAAAAAACGATTTTAACTTTTCTTTATATTTATATTTTATTTTTTACATGTTTTATTTTCTCTCCCTAGATAGGAGTGAATAATCAAATTAACAATCTTCTCTCACTGTAATTATCGGCGGAGTTGTGGATATGGTTTCATTTTTTTTTTTTTGGACAACACTTGGGTACTGACTGGTCAGTACCAAGGTGCTGACCATCCATTAGTTGATAGCCACATAATCCAAAAACAAAGAGAAAATTAGAAAAAGTGAAAGAGCTCTGCCACGTGGCAACACCCCATTGGGTGGTTATGGGTGGTCAGTATATTAAAAAAAATTGTTTCTTAATAACTTTAATTTTAAATATTGATTTAAATTTTAAGGAATTTTTTATTTTCAAGATTCAAATAAAACATCAAACTAAAAGTAAGTGAAGTAACATACTTTTTTGGGGCGACTAACATTTAAGTTACAATAAAGATTGTATTTTATAAAAATATATGAATGTTCTAAAAAATTTCCCAGCCGACTGTTTGGGTCCCAAGTCACGATGTAATAACTCAACACGAACCCGAAATAGATAATCGGGTTCGGATTGACTTAGTGCTTGTTTGGTTGAGCTTTCTACTGGCTCAAAAGGTCTACCAACGTCTATTTGAATTTTTTAGAGTTGTTTGGTTGGGCTTTTGAGATTGTCTATTTTAAATTGAGTAGAGGCTAGTAGAGTTTAAACCTCTACTGGGCAAAAGCTCATAGGGAGGTGCTTCTCCAAATAGACCTTTTTTTTAAAAAAGTCTACCAACCAAACATCTATGATTTTTTTTTCAAAAACTCTATTTCTAATAGATCTATTGCAAGTAGATCTTTTACCAATAGAGATTTTTCAAAAGCCCAACCAAACAAGCTCTTAGTTGAGTTTGGATTAACTTAAATTAGTTCATTATTTTCCCAAAATCATTAATAATGAATAATACATTAAAAACAGTGAAAGAACATTGAATTTATTGAGAGGTGATCAAATGGAGTGAAATAAGAAATTATATAAAATATAATTATTTTTTTATTGCAATGCTTTCAAAGGATTTTTTTTTTTTTTTTTTTATAATTTAATTTAATTTAATTTAATTATTATTATTATTATTTTTTATTTTAATGACAAAGGACTAAAGGAGTACCGTTAAAAGAAAATAGGTATATAATTACAATTTCAAAAAAGTTTTGGGATGATATTAAAAAAGAAAAATACGTAATCCCATGATACGACACCGTTTACTGTCTATGTTGTGGTCTCTGCAATCATCAACCCAACACGATACGATTCACGACACCAAGGAAGTCGCTCTTCTCTGTTTTACTAAAATCTCAGTCACCAGCTAACAGGATGCCCATCAAATGGTAAATCGAAGTGTTTATTTTATTTTATTTTATTTTATTATTGTAATTATCGTTCTTAGCATTAAAAAAAAAATAGAGTTGATTAGATGGCAATTGGTTGTCTAGGGTTTTGCATTGGCAACCAAATGCAGGAACAAGCGTGAACAGTCAAATCCTCAACGACGTCTCACAATGCATTGAAGGCATCAACGGCACCAAGGACGGACGGTGGAAAGCTACTCTCACCTTCTACAAACCCATGTTACGAGGTTTTTCATTATTCTTTTTCTAAAATGGTTTCACTCTCATCACACAGCTTGTTCAAACATTTTCATTAGTTGAATTATATACATGACAGAGCATTCAGCATCAGCGGATTTGCCGAAAGATTTTCTGGGGATTTCGCTGCCGGAGCAGCCAAACAAGTATTTTTTCGTAATACGCGCTCAACGTATCGTTCTCGAAGCTGATTCCTCCATTCAGACTATAATGGAGAAGTTGCAGTCTTACAAATCGAGGGTGTCGCTTTATTTTGAGGTTTTTTTTATTTTTTATTTTTAATTTTACTGTATGCAATTTAAATTGATATAAATTTTTTTGTAGTGTGTTTTACTATGTAGTGGCTTATGGTTTTATAGCAGGGGTTTCAATATCAACTGGGTGACTTCCAGTTGAGAGTGGGCAAAGTTGTGCCTACTCATTCTGAAAATTTGAGAGGAATTGTTATGGAGGTGGGTACTCATCTTGCTTGAATACAAATTGTGTATGTACTGCGATGAAGCTCTTTTCCGTTGATTGATAAATGTGTGTATCTGTGTTTGGGCATATTAAGTCTTCTGTTTGGAATTGTGTGCATCTCATGTTTTATCATTTTGTTTGAGCAGTGTGACGGTCTCCACATTTGAATTCTAGAATCACCTGACGTGTTTTGTGTAACATGATCTTTGATGATAACATGTAATGAAGGTCGTCTTATGTATAACAACTTTGGTTATAGCATGTTTTAGAGATTGGAATATCAACTTATGTCGACATTAACATTGAGCTCTGTTAACAAATCGGGTTGATTTTTGAAGATCATATCAATCATGTGTGCACTTTTTTCGCATTGCCAACATTACGTTTACATGCCAATATAGACCAGTTCTTAATACCTTTTGATTGAACATCAAGGTTTTTGTGACTAGAAAGTAATGCATATACCGAATCCTGGCTCCTGAGTGGATTTCAAAGGGCAGCTCATTGCACCGGGGGAGAGAGAATGATCATTAGATTTTAGTGACTTTTACTGCTCTATTGAGAACTTTGATAATCTACAATGTTGATATTTCCTAGCTCTAAGATAGTAATCTCTTGTTTATTATATAAAAACATAAGATTCGATATTCACTCTCCCTCAAAATCAGTGCTTCTGATTATTGCTTCACATCTATATTAATTATTTGGATTCTTGATGTAAAGAGTAATTGTTTTCTTGCTGCTGAATGATAATTCATGGTAATTGAAGTTGTTTGTTTCCTTGTAGGTGGAGTACCTTCCCCTTTCATCAATCGAGAAATCCAGGCAAATCTTTGAAGAGTTTCTCGACATATGGCAAGAGGCTCTCTCAAAAAGATCATTACCGGGTCATTTTATGCATATGGAACCTAATTTTACTGAATATGGCCTCCCAGATCATTATAGTTCGCAGCATACTGCTATTCAATATGCAACTGTTAGGGCTCAGCTAATTGCATCTGCGCAAAGTGTCCAAACAATGAGAAATTAGAAAGTGTCGAAAGTGAAAATAAGATTTTCGTCTTGTATCTTAGTTGTGTTACTGACAATTTTTCTCCTTAGAAGTTGAAGAATCTAGTATTTAGGTTTCCCTTCATGCAGTGTTGAGTCTTATCCTTTTCCGGACCAATTATTTGAATCAACGGCATTCATTTTACGGATTGAATGCGGAAATATAGAAGGGTTTGTTGCATTTATTTTACGGATTGAATGCGGAAATATGGAAGGGTTTGTCACAAATATATGGAACGCTAGTTGCATCATTGCTGATAAGTGTGGGTTGCAAACTTGCAAATGAGTCTATTGCACATCAAACAAGCGTGTGTTTAAACTTACATATAATTCTAATGAGAGTGATATTACATTTACACATCTCAAATTTTGATCCTAATAAATTTTGGGCATCTTATAATTATTCTCGTGATTAATGGAATTTAATTAGGTCTTGACCCAAAAGGCAAACAAGAAGAAGGTCACACAGACGTTTGGAATTTATGTTTGGTTTCTTCTGAAATTCTATTATTTATGGAAATCACAAGCGGTTGTATAGTAATGTTATATGATATAACAAGAGCAATTAAATGTAGTTGTATATTCATATCACATTATATGATCCTTAAAAAAAAAAAAAAAAAAAAAAATCACATTATATGATATTATAGATCTTGGTGTATAATCATATAATAGCTCGGTGGATGATGTATCATCATACATTAATTTTTAGAGATTTTCTCCTTACCATCCAATTTTTTTCTTTTCACACTCATTTTCTAAATATACTTCATTCTAAAAATTTGAATTTTAAAAAGTTCTAAAGGCACTCCATTTTTTCCAAAATTATCCTTTTACCTTTTAACACATTTTTTTTTTTTTTGAAAACACTCAATCATAAAATCTTACTGTAAAAAAATATTATGATTTTTTTTTATTTGTTTATGTAAAAAAAAATCTGCAAAAATCTAACACTTTAAAAAAAATTGTTTCATTATTATTGTTAATCATTCTCATCACTTCGAAATCAAATAAAATTTTAATGATGTTGAAAAAAAAAATGTTTTAGGGTTTATGAAAAGCAAAAAAAAAAAAAAAAAAAAACGATTGGTTTACTGTAGATAAAATATTAAAATTGTGGATTTCAATCCTTTATAAAAAAAAAATTACCACTCCTTTAATGTTGAATTCAATATTAAAATTGGATTTCAATCTTTTTGATGATGATATTTTACAGCCCCAACCATACATGCATGGTCTTTTTAGTAATTTTAATTAGGATAAAATTGTAATAAAATAAAAAAAATTAAACTGGAGTGTGGAAAGATATTTAATGGATTGTCAACAGCATCACTCTAATTTTTAACATAAAATCAACACTTTCAATATCCATGTCATATAGCACATCACCTCTTAACATTAATCATCTCTTAATAAAGTTGATAGTGCACCTCTCTAGATAACTGGACCGTATATGTATTGTTTGATCTCGGTAGGTCCCGTAACTCTATTGTAATAGTTCTTGTAATACTTAAAAAAAAAAAATCATGTTATATAGAAAATAACAATTTTTTTTTCGAGGAATGAGGTTGGCCAAGTGGTATCGTCTCATAATTATATTATGATTTTGTGGGATTGGACTATTGGAGTCGTATTCTTTCGTCCAAAACCTTGAATTTATATTATTATTTTTTTCAAAAAAAAATAAATAATAATAATCTGTTTTTTTTTTTTTCTATAAAAAAAGGAAGGGTTTTTAGATGGAATAGAAATCATAAAAATATTATAATAATTTAGGGTTTTGGGGAACACAAGTATGTGACTGGAACCACAACCTCCCGGTGCAAATTTAAGGAGAACTCGGTCTTTTAAGTTTTAACATACTAAATTTAGGTTTTTATTATAAACACGAGGTTTGATAGAGACACACACAGGCTTCTTGGTTGGCGGGTGGCCGCATTTTTTTAGGCTTCTATTCCACCAACTGTGCTCTGTCAAAAGGTTAGCTTTCATCGATCATCGTTTATATGACTATACACTTCATCTTCTTCTTTTGTTCTTTGTTAGTCAGTGATCTCTTCTTCTGTGTTTCTCTGTTTTTTGTGACAATGATATTGTAACCCAATTGTATATCTTATATTATTTGAAGATCCTCTCTATTGAACTCAGATGGAGCCAGACACTTCTAACAACAACAACAACAACAACGACAACAAAACTGCTGCTAGAAAGGTTTGCTTTTTGATACCCTCCTTTTACAGAATTTTTTTTTTACACCATTGCTATTGATTACATGTTCTGATCAATTGTTGTTTTGATCTGTTTGCAGTATAGATTCAAACCAAAAATCCCACCTGTGAAGCCCAAGACTGAAGTTAAAAAGTACTTTGTCATTTTCATTAACTAGCAATGTGCCAATGTGAATGCCTCCACTTTTTGTGATGACTTTGTTTTCAAGTTGTCTTATTGTCTTGTGTTGTTTACAGTGAAGTGGTTGAAAATGTTGATTCTGCTAAGGCCAGGGATTTGATGCGGCGTTTCAAAGAAAATGTTGTTTGCCAAATCTTTTTTGTTTTGTTTTCTTTTTGCTAATTATATCAACTTTTAAGTATACTTATGTTCCTGTACTTGAATTTCCTTTTTTTCTTTCTTAGCAAGGTGCACTGAAGTCAAGGCCTAAAGTTGAAAAAAAAGGTATTTAAAGTTAGTTTTTATTCTACCTCATGTAATTTTTTCTCCATTGGACATGGATTTGAATTATATTGTTTTGATGTGCTGGTTCTGTGGTTGTGTAATTTAAGTTTTAATTTCTCCTGTGGTTTCTCTGATTCAAATTTGCAAATGGAATTTTCAAACTGCAAGTTATAAGGAAATATTAAATTTGTTTTTATTTATATGATACTTGCATGCTGTGATTTGTTTCTTAAAGAACTGAATCGGAGTTTCACCAATTATATATGTACTTTTTTTTTCTCCTTAATTTTGGGGCATAGTTGTGTATCCTTGTTTGGAATAAATCTTAATGTGCCCTGTGTTCTCTAGTTTATCTATTTGGTTTGTCAAATTTAACGATTCAAATATGCATCTATTCCCGATGCAAGTACCTTTAACTTCTATTATTCAGCATCATAACTTATAAAGCCTGATTTATTCATTCGTTGTAGTTTAAATTTAGATCCATTGGATGGTTTGATTTCTAATTCGTGAAGTCTTTTCATAGAATCCACATAATTCACTAATGCTAGAACAATGCCTGGAAATATCTGCTGTCAATCATGGACTAGTTATAATTTGTTTCCAACTGCAATTTTTTTTCCTGAAAAACAATGACATTGGGATACATCATACACATCTATGAATCATCAGCTTCTAGAATGCATTTTGATTCTCTAGTTCTTTTATTTTAAAAATGCAGTTGCAGCTTCACAAATTGCGTTTGGTTCCGGAGGTGCATCAACTTCCATAAAATCATACGGTGTTCACAAAGGCTCTGCTCGCAATGGTATGCTATCCTGAGGTATAATCTCTATTTGATTAGCTGTTGGTGAGATACTTCCAGTGCATAACACTTGTGGATGATGATTCTGCAGGAGGTGCGTCTGCCTCAGGCCTGAGAGGGGAGAAAGAATACAAAGAACCCTGGGTATGTAATTACTGTTTTCCTATCTCTCAATCTCTATTTTTGTGTACGTATGTATTCCGGTGTAATTTATTATTATTAATATTTTGCATGTCAATGCTTTTGCAGGATTATTACAGTTATTATCCGGTAACTCTTCCTTTGAGGAGACCATATTCAGGAAATCCAGGTGTGTTCTACAGCCAATATGTAAAGTTTTATGCCATCAGTCAAGCTTCACTATGTAGATAGGTTAACACAATACAAAGGGTTAAGAAAGATATGCTAAGGGGAATAAAATGAACGTATTTGAGGAAGAAGCCTATGAGTAAATTGTCAATTTAAAAACAAATATCTCCATTATCATTCTGTAATCTGTACATGTCAAATCATGAACTAGTAATTGCATCCAATCTCCAAAATGATCCCAATTGTTTCAAACTTTCTACTAAAGCAGAAATTTCTAATGATAAATCAACCAGGATCCACAGTAACATATATCCAGTATAAATTCAGACTAAAGAGAAACATTCCACAAAGCTTATGTAGTTTATTTTGACAATCAATGATCTTAAGACAGCGATCCAATTCAACTTTACTTTGACATATATGATAACAAAAAGGAAGCCAACAAAGTTTCACCTTTCCCAACCCAAGTAGAAGGTTCATGCACGTCAATTCTTGATGCTTTGTTGTAGTATTGTGTTGCCATAATAAAATGTTCCTCCTTCTCTCTATGTTTTGTCTCAATTTTCCTATTTTTTGTCTCAATTTTCCCAAGGTAGGTGTAGTACGCCCCCAAAGCATTTAGGATAGCAATCCTCTCATATCTAACCTCGGCATAATATTCATCAATATCTGCAAAAATAAGAAGAAAAAAAGATGCAGTGTAATCACAAAAGAAAAGTAATCTGGAATACTCAAAACGGTAAACACAATTGCACTGCTTATTTAGCACCAGATACACAGTTGTTACATTCATTTTCTTTATGAAATCAAACACATAAAGATAAACATAATAAAGAGTGATGACATGGAAAAGAAGGAATACCACGACTAGACCCTTCCTCCAAAATTTGACGGAATTGTTCAATTTTTCCTTGTTTAAAGTACTCCCTCTGCAGCACATCAAAAAAAATTTATCAAATACATCAGATATTCGATTATTAATTGTAAAGAAGAATGCTCTACTACACGAAACCACGACATCATTGTATACAACATAAATCAATACAATTTTATGTAACTAAATCAAAACCTAACCGGAATGACGATATTTTGGAGATGTCCGATAAACGAAAAGAAAAAGAAAACAAAAACGAACCGCGATGATGAGCCAGAGGTCGAGAGGGGCTTGCTCGGCCTTGAGAATATCAAGAATATCAGCAGCGTCTCTAGGAAGCTGATCCAGCGCCACTCTCACCTCCTCCTCCGAGTTTTGAACCGGTATGTACACGCACGCCATTGATTTTCTTCACTCGAATCAATGATACGCCAAAACCTAAACTAACGAACTAGGCGTGAGTTTGTTTGTCTCTCTTTAGGTCTCTCTACGATTGTCGAGAGCGAGAGAATGCACGAGTTGCAGTTGGCGAGTTGCAGATTGCACTCAACCAAGGCAATGAAGAGAAGCTCGATTGATTCCGGTAACCGCTATTTTAAATCGTATATGTAAACAGTAAACTGTAGTGTAATTCACCTACTCACCTGTAAATTCTAAAATATGCAATTTATATTTTGTAAAATTTCTCTTTAATCCATGTACTTATAAATACTTTTGTATATTCCATTCTTTTTATATATAAAATTTAGGAAAATTATATTAACAAAACCTTTATTTAAATAAATAATTTTATGTCGATTGCATATCAAGAAAATAATTATAATAAGATTCATAAATATAAAACTCAAATATTAAACTAATGTTCGGCTTCATTAGAAGAAATTTTATATAAATACATTTAATGTTTTACATTGAAATGAAACGTCATATAAGTATATTTTATGCTTTGTCATGAATAGTTAGCTTATTAAACAAAGTTAATATAAAAAACGATTTTAACTTTTCTTTATATTTTTATTTTATTTTTTACATGTTTTATTTTCTCTCCCTAGATAGGAGTGAATAATCAAATTAACAATCTTCTCTCACTATAATTATCGGCGGAGTTGTGGATATGGTTTCATTTTTTTTTTTTGGACAACACTTGGGTACTGACTGGTCAGTACCCAATGTGCTAACCATCCATTAGTTGATAGCCACATAATCCAAAAGTAAGGAGAAAATTGGAAAAAGTGAAAGAGCTTTGCCACGTGGCAACACCCCATTGGGTGGTTATGGGTGGTCAGTATGCTTTGGGTACTGACCAGTCAGTACCCAAGCATTTTCAGTCAGTATATTAAAAAAAATTGTTTCTTAATAACTTTAATTTTAAATATTGATTTAAATTTTAAGGAATTTTTTATTTTCAAGATTCAAATAAAACATCAAACTAAAAGTAAGTGAAGTAACATACTTTTTTGGGGCGACTAACATTTAAGTTACAATAAAGATTGTATTTTATAAAAATATATGAATGTTCTAAAAAAATTCCCAACGGCTGTTTGGGTCCCAAGTCACGATGTAATAACTCAACACGAACCTGAAATAGATAATCGGGTTCGGATTGACTTAGTTGAGTTTGGATTAACTGAAATTAGTTCATTATTTTCCCAAAATCATTAATAATGAATAATACATTAAAAACAGTGAAAGAACATTGAATTTATTGAGAGGTGATCAAATGGAGTGAAATAAGAAATTATATAAAATATAATTATTTTTTTATTGCAATGCTTTCAAAGGAGTTTTTTTTTTTTTTTTTTTTTAATTTTTATTTATTTTATTTTATTATTATTATTTTTTTATTATTTTAATGACAAAGGACTAAAGGAGTACCGTTAAAAGAAAATAGGTATATAATTACAATTTCAAAAAAGTTTTGGGACGATATTAAAAAAGAAAAATACGTAATCCCATGATACGACACCGTTTACTGTCTATGTTGTGGCCTCTGCAATCATCAACCCAACACGATACGATTCAGGACACCAAGGAAGTCGCTCTTCTCTGTTTTACTAAAATCTCAGTCACCAGCTAACAGGATGCCCATCAAATGGTAAATCGAAGTGTTTATTTTATTATTGTAATTATCGTTCTTAGCATTAAAAAAAAAATAGAGTTGATTAGATGGCAATTGGTTGTCTAGGGTTTTGCATTGGCAACCAAATGCAGGAACAAGCGTGAACAGTCAAATCCTCAACGACGTCTCACAATGCATTGAAGGCATCAACGGCACCAAGGACGGACGGTGGAAAGCTACTCTCACCTTCTACAAACCCATGTTACGAGGTTTTTCATTATTCTTTTTCTAAAATGGTTTCACTCTCATCACACAGCTTGTTCAAACATGTTCATTAGTTGAATTATATACATGACAGAGCATTCAGTATCAACGGATTTGCCGAAAGATTTTCTGGGGATTTCGCTGCCGGAGCAGCCAAACAAGTATTTTTTCGTAATACGCGCTCAACGTATCGTTCTCGAAGCTGATTCCTCCATTCAGACTATAATGGAGAAGTTGCAGTCTTACAAATCGAGGGTGTCGCTTTATTTTGAGGTTTTTTTTATTTTTTATTTTTAATTTTACTGTATGCAATTTAAATTGATATAAATTTTTTTGTAGTGTGTTTTACTATGTAGTGGCTTATGGTTTTATAGCAGGGGTTTCAGTATCAACTGGGTGACTTCCAGTTGAGAGTGGGCAAAGTTGTGCCTACTCATTCTGAAAATTTGAGAGGAATTGTTATGGAGGTGGGTACTCATCTTGCTTGAATACAAATTGTGTATGTACTGCGATGAAGCTCTTTTCCGTTGATTGATAAATGTGTGTATCTGTGTTTGGGCATATTAAGTCTTCTGTTTGGAATTGTGTGCAACTCATGTTTTATCATTTTGTTTGAGCAGTGTGACGGTCTCCACATTTGAATTCTAGAATCGCCTGATGTGTTTTGTGTAACATGATCTTTGATGATAACATGTAATGAAGGTCTTCTTATGTATAACAACTTTGGTTATAGCATGTTTTAGAGATTGGAATATCAACTTATGTCGACGTTAACATTGAGCTCTGTTAACAAATCGGGTTGATTTTTGAAGATCATATCAATCACGTGTGCACTTTTTTCGCATTGCCAACATTACGTTTACATGCCAATATAGACCAGTTCTTAATACCTTTTGATTGAACATCAAGGTTTTTGTGACTAGAAAGTAATGCATATACCGAATCCTGGCTCCTGAGTGGATTTCAAAGGGCAGCTCATTGCACCGGGGGAGAGAGAATGATCATTAGATTTTAGTGACTTTTACTGCTCTATTGAGAACTTTGATAATCTACAATGTTGATATTTCCTAGCTCTAAGATAGTAATCTCTTGTTTATTATATAAAAACATAAGATTCGATATTCACTCTCCCTCAAAATCAGTGCTTCTGATTATTGCTTCACATCTATATTAATTATTTGGATTCTTGATGTAAAGAGTAATTGTTTTCTTGCTGCTGAATGATAATTCATGGTAATTGAAGTTGTTTGTTTACTTGTAGGTGGAGTACCTTCCCCTTTCATCAATCGAGAAATCCAGGCAAATCTTTGAAGAGTTTCTCGACATATGGCAAGAGGCTCTCTCAAAAAGATCATTACCGGGTCATTTTATGCATATGGAACCTAATTTTACTGAATATGGCCTCCCAGATCATTATAGTTCGCAGCATACTGCTATTCAATATGCAACTGTTATGGCTCAGCTAATTGCATCTGCGCAAAGTGTCCAAACAATGAGAAATTAGAAAGTGTCGAAAGTGAAAATAAGATTTTCGTCTTGTATCTTAGTTGTGTTACTGACAATTTTTCTCCTTAGAAGTTGAAGAATCTAGTATTTAGGTTTCCCTTCATGCATGCAGTGTTGAGTCTTATCCTTTTCCGGACCAATTATTCGAATCAACGGCATTCATTTTACGGATTGAATGCGGAAATATAGAAGGGTTTGTTGCATTTATTTTACGGATTGAATGCGGAAATATGGAAGGGTTTGTCACAAATATATGGAACGCTAGTTGCATCATTGCTGATAAGTGTGGGTTGCAAACTTGCAAATGAGGCTATTGCACATCAAACAAGCGTGTGTTTAAACTTACATATAATTCTAATGAGAGTGATATTACATTTACACATCTCAAATTTTGATCCTAATAAATTTTGGGCATCTTATAATTATTCTCGTGATTAATGGAATTTAATTAGGTCTTGACCCAAAAGGCAAGCAAGAAGAAGGTCACACAGACGTTTGGAATTTATGTTTGGTTTCTTCTGAAATTCTATTATTTATGGAAATCACAAGCGGTTGTATAGTAATGTTATATGATATAACAAGAGCAATTAAATGTAGTCGTATATTCATATCACATTATATGATCCTTAAAAAAAAATAAAAAAAAAATCACATTATATGATATTATAGATCTTGGTGTATAATCATATAATAGCTCGGTGGATGATGTATCATCCGACATTAATTTTTAACATAAAATCAACACTTTCAATATCCATGTCATATAGCACATCACCTCTTAACATTAATCATCTCTTAATAAAGTTGATAGTGCACCTCTCTAGATAACTGGACCGTATATGTATTGTTTGATTTCGGTAGGTCCTGTAACTCTATTGTAATAGTTCTTGTAATACTTAAAAAAAAAAAAATCATGTTATATAGAAAATAACAATTTTTTTTTCGAGGAATGAGGTTGGCCAAGTGGTATCGTCTCATAATTATATTATGATTTTGTGGGATTGGACAATTCTTTCGTCCAAAACCTTGAATTTATATTATTATTTTTTTCTATAAAAAAAAGAAGGGTTTTTAGATGGAATAGAAATCATAAAAATATTATAATAATTTAGGGTTTTGGGGAACACAAGTATGTGACTGGAACCACAACCTCCCGGTGCAAATTTAAGGAGAACTCGGTCTTTTAAGTTTTAACATACTAAATTTAGGTTTTTATTATAAACACGAGGTTTGATAGAGACACACACAGGCTTCTTGGTTGGCGGGTGGCCGCATTTTTTTAGGCTTCTATTCCACCAACTGTGCTCTGTCAAAAGGTTAGCTTTCATCGATCATCGTTTATATGACTATACACTTCATCTTCTTCTTTTGTTCTTTGTTAGTCAGTGATCTCTTCTTCTGTGTTTCTCTGTTTTTTGTGACAATGATATTGTAACCCAATTGTATATCTTATATTATTTGAAGATCCTCTCTATTGAACTCAGATGGAGCCAGACACTTCTAACAACAACAACAACAACAACGACAACAAAACTGCTGCTAGAAAGGTTTGCTTTTTGATACCCTCCTTTTACAGAATTTTTTTTTTACACCATTGCTATTGATTACATGTTCTGATCAATTGTTGTTTTGATCTGTTTGCAGTATAGATTCAAACCAAAAATCCCACCTGTGAAGCCCAAGACTGAAGTTAAAAAGTACTTTGTCATTTTCATTAACTAGCAATGTGCCAATGTGAATGCCTCCACTTTTTGTGATGACTTTGTTTTCAAGTTGTCTTATTGTCTTGTGTTGTTTACAGTGAAGTGGTTGAAAATGTTGATTCTGCTAAGGCCAGGGATTTGATGCGGCGTTTCAAAGAAAATGTTGTTTGTCAAATCTTTTTTGTTTTGTTTTGTTTTCTTTTTGCTAATTATATCAACTTTTAAGTATACTTATGTTCTTGTACTTGAATTTCCTTTTTTTCTTTCTTAGCAAGGTGCACTGAAGTCAAGGCCTAAAGTTGAAAAAAAAGGTATTTAAAGTTAGTTTTTATTCTACCTCATGTAATTTTTTCTCCATTGGACATGGATTTGAATTATATTGTTTTGATGTGCTGGTTCTGTGGTTGTGTGATTTAAGTTTTAATTTCTCCTGTGGTTTCTCTGATTCAAATTTGCAAATGGAATTTTTAAATTGCAAGTTATAAGGAAATATTAAATTTGTTTTTATTTATATGATACTTGCATGCTGTGATTTGTTTCTTAAAGAACTGAATCGGAGTTTCACCAATTATATATGTACTTTTTTTTTTCTCCTTAATTTTGGGGCATAGTTGTGTATCCTTGTTTGGAATAAATCTTAATGTGCCCTGTGTTCTCTAGTTTATCTATTTGGTTTGTCAAATTTAACGATTCAAATATGCATCTATTCCCGATGCAAGTACCTTTAACTTCTATTATTCAGCATCATAACTTATAAAGCCTGATTTATTCATTCGTTGTAGTTTAAATTTAGATCCATTGGATGGTTTGATTTCTAATTCGTGAAGTCTTTTCATAGAATCCACATAATTCACTAATGCTAGAACAATGCCTGGAAATATCTGCTGTCAATCATGGACTAGTTATAATTTGTTTCCAACTGCAATTTTTTTTCCTGAAAAACAATGCATTGGGATACATCATACACATCTATGAATCATCAGCTTCTAGAATGCATTTTGATTCTCTAGTTCTTTTATTTTAAAAATGCAGTTGCAGCTTCACAAATTGCGTTTGGTTCCGGAGGTGCATCAACTTCCATAAAATCATACGGTGTTCACAAAGGCTCTGCTCGCAATGGTATGCTATCCTGAGGTATAATCTCTATTTGATTAGCTGTTGGTGAGATACTTCCAGTGCATAACACTTGTGGATGATGATTCTGCAGGAGGTGCGTCTGCCTCAGGCCTGAGAGGGGAGAAAGAATACAAAGAACCCTGGGTATGTAATTACTGTTTTCCTATCTCTCAATCTCTATTTTTGTGTACGTATGTATTCCGGTGTAATTTATTATTATTAATATTTTGCATGTCAATGCTTTTGCAGGATTATTACAGTTATTATCCGGTAACTCTTCCTTTGAGGAGACCATATTCAGGAAATCCAGGTGTGTTCTACAGCCATGAACTGCATTACCCAAGAAAATAAGATATATTGACATATTACCACTAATTGTTCTCTTATTTTAGAATGAATTGTGTATTGGTATATACCTAACTGAATTGTGTTAAAGAAAATTGTTGAGTTATTTATGTGAAACCAAGATTGCATAGCTGCGCTATAAGATTGCATTCAACTTGCTTACATGTAGAACTTCTTGATGAGGAGGAATTTGGGGAGGATTCAGAGACTGTAAATTATGAAGAAATTTCAATGAACCCAGCAGTAGAGCTTGGTCTAACGGTTAGTGAACCTAACTAGATCAAATATTACATGCTTAATCTGTTTAGAATCTTATCTGAGGGTTGGTTGGCAGGAGGAGAATCCAGAACCAAGCATGGTTTTTCTTCAGTTACCACCAAGTATGCCTATGATAAAGCGATCAGCGAAAGCAGAGGGCCAAGAGGCAATTGCAAAATCAAAGCCACGTGGGGGTGCACGTACTCTTGAGTTACCGGCAGGCTTTATGGGTAAAATGCTAGTATACAGGAGTGGTGTTGTCAAGTTAAAGCTTGGTGAAACCCTTTATGATGTGAGTACACTTCACAATGAAATTATGGAGTGCATAGGCATGTTTAATATGTTCAAGTATATCAAATCTACGTATATAATCATGAAAACCATTCTCATGTTGCTTTGATGTAAACTTTTTTGTTTTTTTTTTCCATCAAATCATGTGCAAAAACTGAGAATATCAAAATTCAATTGTGAATGACAGTTATAACAGGATTCATTTTGTACATCTGATTTTGAAAATTCGGTGCAGGTTACTGCAGGTTTGAGCTGTACATTTGCCCAAGATGTTGCAGCTATTAATACAGCAGACAAGAATTGTTGCATCGTTGGTGAGCTCAACAAGCGTGCCATTTTAACCCCAGATGTGGATTCGGTTCTACGCAGTTTAGCTGATTTGTGATGGTTTTTTCTCTTTTGCGATAATATTGGTTTTTATACGGAAATGGTAATCTATATTTTCCGACAGAAGTAAAGTAGAACTATAGCTTACAATTTCTTAACATTCTCGATTGAAAACACTTTTGAGAATGAAGTTAGGAGGTTGCAACAGGAACCTTTTGACTTTTTTTGACATAAAAACAGATTATTATTGTTATTTTTTGCTCACTAAATGAATAAACAAAATGGAAGTTTCTCAAGTGTAGCTACCAGGGATACATGTGAAATTTTTTAAACACATTTGATATGATAATTGATATTCATGTGATATTGTAATATCTATTTGTGTTTGGAATTCACTTTAGATTTCTGTTAATCATGTTTAGACATTGCTAAGTACATAAAGTATGTACGATCCATCACTCTGATGACTCCTTCGGTTTCTTGAATCCTTCTATCTATCCAGTCAGTAGCATATGAATTCTTAAAAAAGTAGAGTGAGCTACTTAAAAATGATAATATTATTAGAAATTGCCAAACAGTTGCTAGGGAAGAAGCAAATCACCTCTAGGAAGAGATTACAACACATCTCATAAAATGATAGAAATAACACAACAGATAATTTTTTGTGATGCAGTCACAATATTATTTATTTCCAACATCTTCTACCTTTAGGCTTTATAACTTATAATTTAGAGTTTCTGTATTATCATTTGAGCCCCATGTTGTGGTTGAAGAATCATAACAGTATGAGGAGCATGTGAGTAGGAAGGTGAGAGTTGGAAAGAGAAATTCTGTAGAATCATTGCCAAAGCCATCTTGGCTTCTACTATGGCATAATTTTGGCCGATACAGGTCCTCGGTCCCCATCCAAAAGGAAAGAATGCTAGTTGACTTTTAGATGCCTTGGAAACTCCTTCAGCGAATCTCTCTGGTTTGAATTCTTCAGCATCGTCCCCCCAAAGCTCAGGATCATGGTGAATGAGTAGTGTAGGAAGTACTACATCAACCCCAGCTGGTAGAGAAATTTCACCAATCTTGGTTGCCTCAGCTGTATGTTGATACTGAGCAATCACCGGTGGATATAGCCTTAGGACTTCATAAAGTATCATGGTTACCTGCAGGAAAATTACGGTAAATGTGAGTATCAATGCAAAAAACACGTTCTTTGACTGTCTGTCTCAAAGTAAAGGCATCGTTTCTTCAAAATTTTAGGAAAGAAGTTTTTCTTTTTCAGAAAGCGAAATTGCATTAGTTCTGTTATAGGAAAATGAGGCATCAATGTAGTAGCTAAGTGTAGAGAAATGATACTCACAATCTTGAGGTGTGCTAAAGCTTCATAATCAGGTTCCTTCTTCTGACAAGCTTGTAGAACTTCTTCTCTGGCCTTTTCTTGCCAGTCTGGGTGCATAGCTAACACTATGATTGTCCATGTTAACCAGCTGGAGGTAGTTTCTTGCCCAGCTAGATAAAAAGCCTTGCATTCCTCTATCACTTCTTCAATTGTCATTCCACTACTTGCATTCTCTTGTAGACTGATTTGGTTGTTAGATTGCAAGAGCAGGCCTAGCAAGTCATCAGCCCTGGATTCTCCGGCATTGATCACGTTTGCTTTTCTCTGGACTAAATTTCTAAGCATTGCTGTGATCTCATTGTACAATTTGTTTCTCCTTCGATTCTTCTTTGTCGGAACAAATCTATTCAACACAGTTTGATCCAAAATGTTACACTTTAATAGTAGTACTTGCTAGAAACCAGAACTGTAGAAAAGAAGGAAGAAATGCATGTACCTGAAACCAGGAATGTACAATGTCATCATGGCTTCAAGAACTAGTTGTATCAGCTCCTTTTGAAGTTCAAATACCTTCTTCCCTTCTTCATAGTTGCTTCCGAACGCTGCACGAGAAATAGCATCCGCTGTAAGTTTCTGAAATTCAGGCCAGATATCTATCTCAAAACTTTCTTGATCATCAACCATCTTCTTCCACTCTTCTATCATATTCCTACAACTGGTTGCCAATTCTGGAACCATCAACTGTCATCATAAAATCCAAAAATAAGCTTTCTAACAACATGCACAGTAGTGCAGCAAATGAAATTTACAGTGATTAATTAGGAAGTGAGTGAAGAAATGGAAAAAAAAACCTTGAGTTTCTCAAAGTGGAAAGCAGGATTGATTATCTTTCTGTGTTTAGCCCACATGTCACCCTCTACAGTTGTCAGTCCTTTTGTTAGAATTGTAATGAGAGGATTCATTGGTGGCTTTTGAAAGTGACCTTGCTTGTTAGTCAACACCTCTTTCATCAATTCTGGGTCCTTGATGATCACTCTTGGAGTTTTTCCAGCCCAGCACACTGATATCTTCCCTGCAAAATCATCAAAAATGTAACTTTATTCAATTCTAAACAAAGTTAAAGATGAAGTAGTAGGCTTACCATATTTTTGCACATTGTTTAGGGTGAACGGGTCGACCCGCTGAGCAATCTGGTGGGTAAGATTAATGGGTTTGGACCATGCTTCTGTTATCATCCTCACAAACTCTTTCATGTCTCCAATCAACAGCTTGTATGATCTGCCTGAAATTCCCTGTCGCTTTAATTGTCTCTCTTGCCATTTTGGTTTCAACAAAATGGAGTAGGAAACTCTCGCAAAGACAGAGAGCAGGAACAACACCAAGGAATACCACACAAAGTCTTCCATACTTGGTTTTCTTAATTTGAATTCTAAAACTATCAACTTTTGAATTATTTGATGCTTTGTAAATCTCGAAGTTGTGCTAAATATATAGGTATTTTTGTTGCTCTATCCATATGAGAGAGGTTTGACTTCAAATGCTTGATCAAAAAGTTTCTTTCTTACAAAGAAATCACAGTTCAAGATTAGATATGTATTATATTGATTGTTCATTTCCTAGACTTTGACTCAGTTTTTCTTGAAGAAGGTGATATTATATTATATATAGTATATTACTAACTAAAAAAAGATGGTCCGGATTATTTTTGAACCATTACAACTAATTTAGAATACGAGGGAAAGTGACACATTTAGGATCCATGATCTCAATGGTGTAAATGTGAGATACATATCAGACCAACTTCATTTCATCCGTATACACTACAAGAAAAAAGAGGTTTTATGATGGAGAAAAACCGTCATAACAAGAAATTCATGACGTTTAAAAACCATCATTAATCTCAGCGTCAAGAACAATTTCTTGACGATTTTAAAAGCGTCATAAGTTTATGACGGTATTTCATATCATAAATTCTTGATGGTTTTTACCCATCATATTTCTTGTGAATTTTTTTTTTATTTTTAATAATTTTAATTATTATTCTTATTAAATCTTTATTAAATCTTTTAATATTAATACATATTTAAAATTTAATTAATTTAATTAATTTTATGAAATTAAATAAATCATTAAAAATATAAATGTCATTCTTCAATTTTATTGAACAAAAATCTCACACACAATAAATAGCTATACCCAAAAAAAAAAATAAAAAAAAAATATATATATATATATATGCAGTAGTATGACACAATAGAATTTCAAGAAAAAAAGTAGTATTAATCAAAAGCAATCCAAAATTTTATTCAACAAAATTTATCTCATATACAACAAATAACTATGAAAAAAAAACATAGATACAAAATATAAAATGTCTTAACTAAAAAAAAAAAAAAAATTACAATTGCAAAGTTCATCTAATAATACTTCGATTTGAACAAATAATTCCAGAGAATGTTACAATCTTCATGTTGATAACCTGCATGATAGAAACACAAAAAAAAAAAAAAAATGTTATGTATCAATAAAATAAAATAAAACACAAGTGGTATAGAATAATTTCAATAACATTAATAAAAACTAGAAATACAAAATTAAAATTGTATAAGAATCTAGTAAAAAAAAACAAGAATATATATATATATATATGAATCTAGTAAAAACAATCATATAAAAAGAACAAACAAAAAAAAAATGCTCAATCATATAAATAAAACCCAAAATATGTAGGAAGAAAAATAAAACAATCATATTAAAAAAAATAGTAAAAGAAACATATAAATAAGGTGAAAAGATGTAAGATGTAGTTGAAACCTTGAGTTGTGGTGGATGAAGAAGAAGATAATGAATAAACAGAGGAAACAAAGAATGTGAGAGAGTGAGAATGAAAGAATGGTGGCTGCAGTGAGATAATGTGATTGATAAAAAGAGTGTAGGGTAATTAGGGTTTGTAAATTATATATTTTTTATTATAAATGATTATGACGGCTAAAAACCGTCATGGATTTATTATGACTAAAAAACCATCATAACTTCATGACGGTTTTTAAAAACTGTCATGACGTTATGATGGATTTTAAAATCATCATACTTTTATTACTGTTTTCAATAACCATCAAGACCTTATAACAGTTTTTAAAAACCATCAAGACTATTTGACGGTTTTAAAAAACCATCATTATTTTGTGTCATAAATCTTATTTATTTTGTAGTGATAACGAATTATTAATTTGGTTAAAAGTGTTCCCTTGTGTGATGTTGACATGTTGTACAGGAAGAATATGTGTAAGCTAAGCTTATGTTTTCAATGCGTGAGGACAAAGTTTTCAAGCTAATTAAAAATGCATAAGCAATGAAGACAAATATAAAAGTTGCTAATGCTTGGAGAGCACTCTCATGTTTTGCCTCAAAAGTGGTCATTGTTTCAACTTATTCCAAACCATCAACTTCGTAAATATTTTTAGGGATAATTATCTTGATGGTCATCAATTTGGGTCACCACTATTAAAATGACTATTAGATAGGGAATTAGTTTCAAAATGGCCATTTTTGGCCAACACTGTTACACTAATGACCATTTCATTCAATTCCATCCAACGAGTGACATTTTGGTAAATAAGAGGATGACATTAATTTATTTTAGATGTTTTTTTTTTTGGAAATCAATTTAATTTTTTCTTTTGTTTTTTGAAACGAATAATTATATTTAGTGTGTATATATACGTGTAGCATATCTCAAATATATATATATATATATACACACACTAAATATAATTATTCATTTCAAAAAACAAAAGAAAAAATTGATTTCTAAAAAATCGTCTAAAATAAATTAATGACATCCCCTTATTTACTAAAATGACATTCATTGGATAGAATTTGATGGAATGACCATTAGTGTAATAGTGTTCACCAAAAATGACCATTTTAAAACCAGTTCCCCATCTAATGACCATTTTGATGAGTTCATTTTTGCTCACCTCCCTTCAAGGGGGGTGAGCATTGCCCCCATCCCTATATCCAACCAAGTGTCCAAAAGTTAACTCAAGGTTAACAAAATTGACTATTATATATTTTAGTGGTTGTTTTATCAGTTTTACCCTTATTTCTATTTTTTTTTTCTTAACAAGACTGGAATTCAAAAAAAAAAAAAAAAAAAAAAAACGTAATCCAAACAAAACAAATAGTTTTTTAGATCCACACGATAATCCAGAAATCACCATCATCTAAAAATAATCTCTTGCATACCAGACTTTGTTTTCATAAATTACAACGAGCCGCCACCAACCATATTCATGCAATATAAAAGACTAGTCCTTTTCTTGAAACCCAAAAAAAATAAAAATTCCAAAAAAATTAAAATGCAAATCAAAACCCTAACACACCCTTTACATGGATGCTTTCAACTGTAAATTTTCTTCAACAAAAACCCACCTTTCTCTCGCTTTAATGGCTCTCTTTCGCCTCCAAATTTATGACTTTTTGTGCCAAAAATTGTCCAGAAATGATTTAAAACCAGTTGCATTAGTCCCGATCAAGAACTGATTAACAATATCGATAGTGAATTCGATTTCTTTGTCGAAATTTGAAGAAGAAGAAGAAGAAGATATAGGAATGGAAGTGAAAACAGAAGGGTCAGAGAATCAGAGTTTATGGAATCATTTTTTTTTTTTTTTTTTGTAGAAGATGGTGAGGGTGTTGATTCCTAGAGATGATTGTTTTGGTGTGGCTTTTGATTTTTGGTCTTGAGAATGGAGATGATGGTGTGTGTGGCTGTTGATTTTTAGGTGTTAAAGAATATTGATCGGACTATTTTATACCTATTTAAGGTCCCCCATTTTCGATTGTTTGTCTTGTTTTCGAGCGTATTTTTGTATATAATGTTTTGTTTGAGCCTTGTATAGGTACATATTCCCTACCAATGGTATTTGAGTTTAAAGATTAGTTTGGGAGGTAAAATGAGCCAAAAACGGAAGAAATTGAAAAGTATGTTGAGTGCCACGCCTCACCGTCGACATAGACCACGGCGTGATCTAAGCCCAACTGTGTCCACGGTTGATCCGTCATCAAGCAAGAACGTGACACCAGGACCGCGGCAGAACCTCCTCGGCATTCCAACAGCTTACGGACAAAGTGCAAAAAATCAGGTATTCAGCGGTTGCATTCGGCGAGCCCCACCACCGATTTGCAAACCACCGTTCAACATCAGAGAAGTCCAAGAAGCATTTGGCAGTTGCATTTGGTGGTCAAGGCCGCCAATCGCAACCGTCGATTCGACCAAGATCAGTAAAAATGGCTGAAATTGTATATGTTTGTGCAGAACGGCCAACTCGCGGAGGTCATATCTTTTTCTTTAGATCAAACCATGATGAGATATATATATATATATTCGAAAATCCTCAGAATTCTAGTTTCCAAAACATTTTACGGATTATGATTCCGAGTTTTCTAGAGGAAGTTATGCTTATTTCCGTAACGGTACGCAATGCTGAAATACTGTCAGGTCTAAATGGCTACTTCAAATGGCGGCCAGGCTGTCGAACCAAACTGCCAATCAACTCCAGAAAGTTGTTTTTTGTGTAAATTTTAGAGACAGTTTCGTCCTTTTACCCCAACCTTCAGCCCTAATGTCCCAACACTATATAAACACCTTATTCTCTTCTCTCCCAAGAGAATCCACACCCCACACATCTTCTTCTTAATTTTCATCCACACCAAAAGAGGGAGAGAAGCTTTCAAGGGCATCCATGGAGGTTTTTCCTCCATAGATGCCTTCAATTTCATCTTCTACCTATCATCCACCCATTTAGGAGTAGATTGCAAGGAGAAATGAGGGTTTTTGGACCAATTTCGAGCCAAGGCTTCATGGAGGACTTGTTGGAGGTTTTCTTCAAGGGTTGTCTCATTTAATTCATCTCTTTGTATTTCTTGTTTTCTTAAAAGTGTAATCCCCACTTGGGAATATTTGTAAACCTATATTTGTGCTCAATATATATGTTGGTTGTTTTTATATCTAATTTGTGTTTTGATTCATTCTTGCTTTTATTGAATATATCTCTATCTTGAAATGCTTGTGTATGGAGATTGGAAATTAATATGTATTCATGGATAGGATTATGAGTAGATTAATGTAAATTAGGAGTAGTTGTAATCAATATCCCATTTTATGTTTGTATGTTGATGGAAGGTCGAAATTGCATGTTCATGGATGGGTTTGAGTGACTCAAAGTTAGGATTGTGCCTTTGGAGGGGCTCTCCGGGCATAATCTTGGCTAATTAGTTAGGAAGAGTGGGTGAACCAATAAATTGCCATATTAGAAGGGTTTGGTTCATTGTTCTTGTTAACAATTGGACTTTAGCTATTTCTCACTATAGGGGCTCTAGGTGAGTCATGGTTAGAGTTATAATTATTGGTCTTTAGCTATCTCTCACGCTAGGGGCTCTAACTGAGTTATGGTTGGAGATACAATCACTCTTTCCACATTCATTGTAATTAACGTTGCCATTTTACATTACCGTGTTAATATTGGGACTCAATTTAGCATCGGTTTGTAAAATGTGTTCACAAATGTTGGTTGTGGTTTCGTGTACGAGGGGCTCTCAGCACACTCTTCAACCGTTAGCTCTATGAATGGGTATAAATCGGATTGAGGCAAGAATGAACCCTTAACTAAAATTGGATGCACTTAATTCCTAACAACCATTTGTGCACTTATGTATGGTGAACTTGTTGAACCTTGTGTGACCATTTTCATGCATCTCTCCTATCCACCATTTTATTTATCACTTTAAACACCATTCTCACTAAGGGTGGGTGTTTAATGGATCGGTTCACTCGAAAAGTGAACCGATAAAAAACTGATAATATCCAGTTTTTGAAAAAGTGAACCGATCCGATAAAATTTAAAATTGTGAACCGATCAAAAACCGATTGAACCAGTTCGGTTCGGTTCATGAATCTTAACTTGTAGAAGCCGTATGTGTATGCAGACAATAGTTTTTTACCTTGGCACCTGCGGATTCTTCGAAAAGATTTGTTTTCAGTTTTCACTAGAGCTGCAATAGTGTTAATTATTTCACAAACTATATATTATGTATCTTTATTTTATTGATTTATTACTCAATATGTCACCATACATGATAGATATATTTTAATACTAAAACATCAAGTTTTGGATCTAATTCTTTGGAACCACAATGGTTACAACACCATTATTCTCCATTGATGCATTGATTTGATTCATATTTACATTTTCAGGCAGGCAAAATCTGCGATAATATCCACTACTGCTACTCTTCATGACATAACTGTTCTTTCCTTTATCTTCTCTTCGCTCTTTCTTTTTTGCAATTATTCGAACATATTTTCTGTCTTCCATTTGAATCTCCACATCCTCGCTATTAAAATTAAGAATTCTAATTGTATTATATACACCGGTTCTCAGTTCGGTTCACCAGTTCGAACCCTTGAACCAGAATATCCAGTTATTAAAAAAACGAACCGAATCGAACCAAACCGATGAACAATGAAAAACCGAAAAAAAAACCGATTGAAACGGTTCGGTTCGGTTCACTAGTTTTTTGCCCACCCCTAATTCTCACCCTTCCATATTCTCTTTGTTTTTATTTATTTTCATTTCCATTCTTTACACACACACACACACACACACCGCATTGTACATACATTTCACACACACCATTCACACCTTTCCACATTCTATTTACATGTTTACAATAAACACTAGAACTCGAAATGGTTAACGGATCACATCTCCCTACGGAACGATACCCTCGCTTGCCGCTTTACTAGTCTTTTACTAGTTTAGAGCACATTGCATAGGAAAGCCCTTTTACATAGAAACAATCTTTTGATCCTCGCATTCTTTTGACGACTGAAAAAACGAGTATCAAATATGAAGATGGGATTAAGGTTCATTAAGTTTAGATTAGTTTTTTTTTAAATTATAAAATCTGAATTTTTTTTATTGTAATATTTATTAAATAGTTTTATATTTAATTTTTATATCAATTTACATGTTTGCCCTTGTGATTATTTTCTTGTTAACCTTGAGTTAACTTTTAGACACATGTCAAGCTATGAGGAGGGGGGGTGAGAAAAAATGAACTCTATTTTGATAGTGGTGACCCAAATTGGTGGCCACTGAGGTAATTATCCCATATTTTTACGGGGGATGCTACATACACTCTCTCAACCCACCCTCTCAATCCACTCTCTCTTCTTATGTTGACACATATCAACTTTTTGCTTTTTGACATAAAAATTGGAGCATAATGAATGTATTGTTTTTTCAATTTAGACCAACCACCCTCTTCCCAAATTGCCCTTTCTTTTTACCAAATATAATTTGTAATATCTTTCATCTAATTATTTCCAAAAATTCATTTTGAATTTTTTTTTAAAAAAAAGAGAATGTTTGAGTTTTTTTACTACAAGTTTAACTCTTTTTTTTTACTCCTAAATATAATTTATACTTCTTTAATATATATATATATATACAATTTTCCTATTGTTAGTTCGTCCTGATATAAAATATATTAGGACAAAAAATGTGGACCATTGATTTACATACTTTGACTCAAAGTGTATGCATTTGTCAAAACTTCTCCATAATCTATGATTCATATTCTTCGTCCTGATATATTTTATATCAACACGAACTGACAGTAGAAAATATATATAGTAATTTTCCAATGAGGATTTTGACAATGCACACTTTAAGCACCTTTGATGAAATTGCATGTAATATCTTTCATCTAATATATATTTGATTACATAGATTATTTTAAGCACATTTGTAATATCTTTCATCTAATAAATATTTGATTATATAGATTTCATCAAAGGTTTTTCGATGAGATTTTTTATATGCATCCTAATAAAATTAAAATACACATTTGGTAAAAATTTGGAATTTTTTTGGAATTGAAAACTATTTTTTCTTATATTTCCCTATTTTTAAATGTTTCATCTTCAAAGAAATTGGAAAAAATTAGTTCTTGCATCCGTTTTTTTTTTCCATAAATGTATTTCAATGTTTTCACCATTCATACAAAAAATCAAATCAAAATTCAATATATTCCATGTGATTTCATTAAAGGTGCTTAAAGTATGTATTGTAAAAAGTCATCATTGGAAAATTTCTCTCTCTTTCTCTCTCTATATATATATACAGTCTTTCTATTATCAGTTCGTCCTAACAATAAATATATCAGAACGAAAAATGTGGACCAAAATTATGAAGAAGTTTTGACAAGTGCATACACTTTGAGTCAAAGTATGTAAATTTAGTGGTCTACATTCTTCGTCCTGATATATTTATTGTTATGACGAAGTGATAATAGAATATATATATATATGATATTTATATATATTGCAATCAATTTTTCCATATTATAATAAATATTGAATGAAATAAGTGACAATATAAATTATATATATTGTTTAAAAGAGTATAAATGAGTTTTGGAGTAAAAATAAATAAATTCCAAAAACCTTTTTTTGTCTTAAAAAAAGTCAACATGATTTTTGGAGAAGATTAGATAAGAGATAACAAATTATAGTTGGCAAAAAGAGAAGGGTAATATGGGAAGGGAATGCTTGGTTTGAGTGATAAATAAGTTGAAAAACAATTCATTTATTATGACTTCAATTTTTATGGCAAAAAGCAAAAAATTGACATTTTTATATATCATTTTCAATGTGAAGCAAAAGTAGCAAAAAGTGGACATTTTTATATATCATTTTCAATGTGAAGCAAAGTTATTACTATTATTATTATGTCGAACAGCAAAGTTTATTAATAGATCAAACAAGGGCAAATAACCCATACAAACACAAAGAACCTGAAAAACTAAAACACAGGACACTATCGCAGACAAGCTAACCCAAAAACGCCGCCAACCAAGATGAAAACAACACCACGAGAAAAAGCAAGAAGAAAATTACGCGGACACATCGCGGTTCAGCATGAAGAAAGAACGCGGTCATCTGAGATTACGGCCGAACTGCAAAAACCCTTGGAAAACAAACAAAGCGCAAAAACCCTTGGAAAACAAACAAAGAGCCTAACCAAGATGACAAGGCCCGTGATAAACCAAAACCCCCACAATGACACGAGAAAATGCGGCCATCCGAAACAAACAAAGGACCGCGAAAACCAAACCAAGGCCAAAACAGAGCAACTACACCAGATGACCTTAACACCACTACTACAACATTAAAGCCCACACATGGAATTAGCCTTTGTCATTGTCTATCCTTCTTGCAATACAGTCCGCCACCACTTTATCTAAAGCATTGAAATCGACTCCACAAGCCTCACTCCTAGTCTTCATCCTGTGAGATCTGAAAGGAATTTTTTTTTTATTACTCTACCTTTTAACTAACAAACATGAAGGATCATCAGTAGCCCTCATCTTTCCATTCCGAACAAAATGTTACAAACTCCCAAGATCAATAAAAAAGTCTATAGCTGGACCACCCAAATCACCCCCACTCAAATCTTTGCCTACTTCAAAATTAATATAAACCATTTGGTTACTAGAAACAGTCACACCCCCACTTGACCCATCTGCAGAGCCAAAGACCATAACACTCTTTCTATTGGCCATATCACTCTTAAAACCTCCCATAGAAGCTAACAAATAACTAGCTTTATTAACAGTACTCCCTAAACTATCACCTTTCCCAACATAAGGACCAACCACCCCTTTATTCAATTCACTAGATCCCAACATACTTTTTCAACAAATAACATTAATCACACTAACACCCCTATCATTAGTAGTCAATCGTTAAACTTAATTGTTGACTTTAAGACTTAAGGGTGCATTTATGCGGGACGGGACGGGACAAGGTGGGACATTTTTCTCTTGTTCCACGTTTGGCGCGTCCTTAACATAGGATAAGACAGGATAAGATGGGACAAAAAACATAAAAAATTGTCCCACCCAAATACCTCGGCCAGACTAGTCCCATGCATGGGACAAGTCGTGAAAAGACTTTTTTACCCTTAATTATTCCAAATATTACAAAAATATCCAACATAAAAAGAAACCCTAATCAGAACACAACCATTTCTCCTTCTCTTTCTCTCATCTCTGGTTTGTTGTCTTCGTGAAATCAGACTACCCAAACCAAGCCAAACGAGACAACACAAGTCATCAAATGGCCTACGTCTTCTCAATCGTCTTTATTGTCTGATTCTCGATCTTGCTCATCTTCGGTGAGTTCTTCGATTCTTTCTTTCTAACTAATTTTTGTGGGTTATTTTTTTTTATTTTTTCATTTGAAGAATTATTTGGTTTCTAGAGTTGGGTTTGTTTATTGTAATAGTAAGATGATTGATGAATACTTGTGAAGATTTTAAATAATTTGTTTCTTTGTTTATTTGTGAAGAATTTTTTTTATTTGTTTGTTTGTTTATCTCTTGATGTTTGTTGATCTCACCCTATTTGATGTTTTTGTTTCCCTGGTTGTTTTTTGGGTTTCTTGGGTAGGCGTGGCTTTGATGTTGTCTTCATATTGTTTTGCTGTTTCTTGGGCAGGGGTGGCTTTTGCTGTTGCGTGGATATTGTTGCCTGGATTCAATTGAACTGTACAGATTTCCTAGCTTAAGGTAAAAATGGAAAAAAAGGATTTTGCTAAAAATACATTGGCTTGTTGATTTAAATCTATGATTTATTAACACAATTACTTTTATATTGCTTTTGATAATTTTTGTGATTAATTTTCTATTTAGGCTAAGTGTGCGAAGTTGTATTGTGCTTAGATACTAGGTATTGAATGTAATTAACTACTATTTTTATTTTTAAAAAATTATGACACTCTCATTTGAAATGCACTTGCTCCTTCTTGATCCGTTGTAGAAATGCACCACCACCACCAATTCATTTGAATTTTTTTTTGTTTATATATCCTCATATGATTGATGTCTTCTATATATGTTGGGGTTAAATAGGCACAATTGGATTTGTTTCAACTTCTTGGTTGTTTGATTCTATGATTCTGGGCCTTATCATTTTAATATTAGAATTCTGTCACTTTTACCATGAAAAAGCAGCCAAACCTAGCTCATAATTTTCACTCTTTACATGCTCAAAAAATTTGCTTCAAGTTACTTTATTATAGCCACAAATGATATATAATTCAATCAGACTAGTACAGTTAATTTTTTTTTCATAAATCTTGTAAACTCAATTATGTTGTATCCCTTATTACAGAGTAGCTATGTAGCTACAGATTTCGGAAGCATATCAATCAGTTTAGACTAATATTGCATTAAAAACCTTAATATTAATTTTCTATTTAGACTAAGTGTGCGAAGTTATATTGTGCTTAGATACTAGGTACTTTATTGAATGTAATTAGCTACTACTTTTTTAAAAAAATAATTATGACACTCTCCTTGCATTCTTGATTTAGCATTAGCAAGATACATGGATGAACATGACAATCATATGATTTTACTCATTAAAGCATGAAGTGACTTTACGTACACATGCTAATGTGTTTTGCTACAATCCATGTTTATTTATTTGAATAAGAGAGAAGGCAATTTGAAAGGAGAAATTTGAATACGAGAGACGGCAAGTATTGATTGACTCCTACAAGCCAGATTTTGTGAAGACAACTCTGGAGTGAACAATTTTATAAATGATTTTGTGAACATTTATGAATCATATGTTTTGTTGGAATTGTGAACATGTATAAGGCATATTTAAGCTTGTTTTGGGATAGTTAGATGTTATCTTTTATGATGATTTTTTTTTTTTTGGAACAGCTAAGAGATTTTATTAATCAAAGCAAGAGGTTTTATTAATCAAAGCAGGGAATTGGCACCAAAACAGAGATTTTAATAATTGATTTTATTATTCTTCACTCAACTTTTTCCAATAACCATATTATTATTATTGTAAACAGAGCTTTGAAGAGGGGGAATTTGTGGTACTTACATTTTTGGCGCTAAGAGCCTAGGACTTGTGTAAATAAATAGGAATTTTTAGAATTTTTTCTTTTTTCCTTCTCTCGTAGCGTAGGTGTGAAGGGTTTACATCGGACCAACTTCATCTCGTCTCAATAATCATATTTCAACCCAACAAAAAAGTTGGAAAAAAAAATCCACCATCAATGATCGAGTATCTCCTCCACCTTGGAGGAGATGTGCTCCATCAAAGGGAAAGGGAAGGGGGGTGTACTCGAACCTAAAACCTCATAGCGTATGTGTGAAAGGTTTACATCGGACCAATCTCATCTCGTCTCAATAATCATATTTCAACCCAACTAAAAAGTTGAAAAAAATATTCCACCATCAATGATGGAGTATCTCCTCCACCTTGGAGAAGATGTGCTCCATCGAATGAAGCTTATATAGTCCATTTGAGGGAGCGTTAGATGGAGCATTGTTGTTCCATTCCATTAAAGATGAAGCAAATCACTTCATTTGATAGAGCAACGATGCTCCATCAAAGATGGATCATATGCATGGATCTCTTCGAATCTCCACCACCGATGGAGTTCTCTATTTTTAGTTTAAAAAAATGAAAATCATCCTTATTATTATTAATTTACCAATCATTTTCCTCGTATTTGGGCAGTTGTCCTTTTTCAAATTTTGCAATTGATCCCTATGATGAATAACCCTAGCCATAGATTGAGTTGACAAAAATTCAACAATACACTTCCACTCTTCATAATTAACTAGTAATACATTGTGTAACTTTGACCTAATATGGATTCACTCAAGGTAAATTGAAGTTCAAGTTCTTTGTAATCAGCTGTGATTGAACTTGAGTGGGACCACAACCTCCATTGTTGTAATTTTGCGAGCTATTAAGTAGAGAAGATTCCATGGCATCGGATTGCAAGCTCTGATACCATGAAAGCAAGGTTAAAACCTTACAAGGCAAGAAGAACAATCGATGAAAGCAGTGTTCTAGAAATCGATCAAGTCGGCTGACTAGGCGGCTCCGGCCACCACGTGGAAATCAGCCTTCCTAGGCGGTCGGAAAGCTAGTCGGCTCCTAGCTGGCGACTAGTCGCTAATCAGTCAGCTAAGGCGTTTTTCTTTTAAAAAAATACCACTTGACCCAAAACGTCACCACCTCACCAGTGCAGCCGCCGTCGTCCGGTGAAGAAGAAGAAGATTAAGAAACAAAAAGAAAAAGAAAAAAAAAGAAACAAAGTAGAGAAAATTAAGAAGAAGAAGAAGAAGAAGAAGAAGAAGAAGAAGGTGAAAAAAAAGAAGATTAAGAAGAAGAAGAAGAAGAATGTGGTGAAAAAGAAGAAGAAGGTTAAGTCGCGAAGATGAGTTGCAGAGAAAAAAAATGAAGGAAGAAGATCTGAAGATGAAGTTAGAAGAGAAAGATGGAGAGAGAGGGTCTGTTGAAATATGAACACTTGATCAAGATTTGAGATGGTGAGGTTTGATATGGTAAGATTTGTGTGCTGTCATATCAAGATTTGAGAATTGAGATGGTGAGATAATGGTGAAATATGGACATTTGATCGAGATTTGAGATGGTGAGATAGAGAGATGATAATGAGATTTGTGTGCTGTCATATCGAGATTTGAGAATTGAGATGGTGAGATGATGGTGAGATTTGTCTATTGTTAGCCATAAAGCACAAAGTCTTTATAATAATGATGGCATTGATGGATCCATAAAGTGATGGTAGGGTGAGATGGCATTGTGAGTTTGTGATGTGAGAGGGTCTTGGGTGCATCCGATGCACCAAGCATCGCCCACCCTGATGCTGCCATGTCAGCATACTTTGGTGACGTGGCAGCATCAAGGTGGGCGATGTATGGTGCATCATGCTGCACCCCAGTTTTAGCCATGTGATGTGCACCACCAAAACAAAACAAAAAAAAAAATTAAAAATATATAAAAAAGAAAAACACATAACAGACAAACGGAAGAGAAAAAAAAAAAGTTTGTACCGCCTAGACACCGACTAATCGGTGACTAGGCGGTCTAGGCATTAGGTGCTGGTTCACCGTACGATTGATGCCTAACACCTACTAGAACACTGGATAAAATAGGTTCGTTCATGTTTCCAAAAACCTCTTTTTTTGTTTTGTTTTGTTTTGTTTTTATTTTTTGTTTTTTTGTTTTTATTTTTGTTTTTTGAATCACAAAGACAGGAAAAACTTGTTCGGTGTATGTTTTGAAAAAACAAAGTTAGAAAACATGGAGAAAAATTTCTCACTTTTAGTGAACAAAAAAGTGAGAACACTAAAACACTAGAACACCAGGCCGTTAGGTGAAGTTTTCGTTTTTTGTTTTTTGTTTTTTCATTTTCATTTATTTTCAAAAAAAAAATTGATTTTTATATTTTTTGGATTTGAAAATGCGTTTAGTAGCAATTGTTGAAAACGATATTCGGAGAATGAAAACATAAAAACACGTATGGTAGAAATACTTATGGAAAAATAGAGTTTATTAGTAATAATATAAAAAAAATTACAACAACAATAATAATAAAATATAATATCATTATTTTGACAATGAAAAATAGTTGTTATAACACCTAATTTATATATGCTCTAATTTACCTAATTTATATAAAGAAAAATCATTAAACAAATGAATTCACCTAATATCATCCAAAAAAAATAAATTCAAATTAAAATTCATTAAAAAAAAAAAAATGTGATTTCATCACGGTTCTTACTGAAATTAAAATAATGTATATTTTATTTGATAACTAATATATATATATAGTGAGTCTCTAATAAGAGATCCCTTATTTTAATTTTGGTAAGGACCACCATGAAATCACATTGATTTGAATGATTTTTTTTTTTAGAAGAGATTTGAATGAATTTTTTTTGGATGACAAGTTCATTGAAATCTACATATGAATAAAATTTGAAATTTTTTCAAACATTAGAACTATTTATCCCGATTTTTTTCAATATGAAGGCAACGGAAAAATTGGTGAAATATAGGAAAATTCGAGAAAAATAGTTCTAGTGCTTGAAAAATTCTCAAATTTTATTCATAGGTAGATTTCGATGAACTTATCATCTACAAAAAAATTAAGAACAAAATTCATTCAAATCGATATGATTTCATGGTAATTCTTATCGAAATTAAAATAAAAGATCCCTTATGAGAGAATATATATATATATATATATAGAGAACTCAGAGATTGTATTTCAGACCAAGATGGGACTCTTCGAATCTCTTTCAGAGACCGATCTCTGTCTTCCAGAGAGCCAATGATACGACTCCCAATTTGTGATGAAGAAATCCAATCAGCAAGGAACTCTTTATCCAGCCTTGCCAGACATAACATCAGAAACCAAATTCCTAGCCTTGTAGAACAAGACCAATACAGACCCATTCCAAACACTACAAATCAATTGCCTAGCCTTGAAAACAGATACAAGCCAGGTACTAGTGAAGTATCTGAACCCATAAACTTAGTACCCAGACAAAGACGCCCACCTATTCCCACTACTATTGAAATACCTACTCATATTTCCAGAGTCCATAAAACTCCAGAACAAGTTGCCCTTCCTATCCATACTTATGACCAAGAAGGACCAAGCTCCCCTACTCCTTCACATGTCCTTACAGAAATACCCGACACAGAACCACAAATCAGATCTATAAATGTCCTTGACAATAGCCCTATCAATTATGAGATTCTTATATCAGATTACCTTAGCCATGAATCCAGAACCAAATATGAGTCCAGTTATAGCCACAAAAAGCGTAGCCAGTTCAGAAGGAGATGGTTACAGAGTGTCAGAACTCTTAACAAAGACATACCCTTTTTTGAATGGTATGATGACAGGAAAAATATAGAAAGTGAATGTCAATGCCTAGTCATAGACCAATCAAGTTTCAGATCGTATAAAACCAGAAGAGGAGAAGAAGTACTCTCCCATCCTCCTCCAAGGACATGTGAAATAGAAATGGAAAATGAAGACAATGCAGGAGCCACTGAAACCATGAATTGCTCCCCTTACATCCTTATTGGCACACCTCTATCCAGCAATGTTCCTGCTTCAGCACAACAAATCGGAGTAGTCATGAAGCAGAACAACTATACAAATGCTTATCTAAGAACTGTTGGAGACCAGCTTGACAGAATTGAAACCAATCAATGCCAGGATCTGACCAGAACCGTCCCTGAAGTTATTCCAAACTTATCCAGAAATGAAACCAGAACCCAAGAACCTCAACCTTCTTACCAACCTAATATCCTTCTATTTCCTGACACCACAGGAATTGAAAAATGTTTTGATAGTCATAATCTTCTAAATACAGAAGAACTTTTGAAACTCTTAGAAGAAAGACTATCACAAACACAAATTCCTAAACCAGAAAGCCAAACCCAACCAGAAGTCCCTACTCAGCCAGAAGTCCAAACCCTAGACACAAATATTGACACTTCCTCAGAACCCAGCAATAATGAACAAATAGAAAGCTTTGACCAGATGATATACAAATTAACCAACCAGAGTACTGCTGACAATAATAGCTACACCCGGTTTTATCATGGTACCAAACCCTATTATCCAAAGCCTACACCACCAGACCTCCAATATGAAGAAACTGTCCCTTATAGAGCATACAGTGGCAATGCTTGTTATCAATTTAACATTGATGGTTTATCTGAGTATCAAATTATGACCATTGTCAGACAAATCCACACAGTTGGCTACATCTACATCAAAAAACAAAGCATGGCCCATCCTGATGCTGTCACAGCTCTAACAGGTGGCTTTGAGGGCCAACTACTTGGATGGTGGACACATACCCTATCTCCTACAGCTAGAAACAATATTATCAATCACACAAAAAACGTATCAGTTCCCTCCACATCCACCAACCCAAGCTCTTTTCTTCCCCCTGTCACTACCACCACTACTCAGCCTGATGGTATAGATGTGCTTTGTTATACCATCGTTTTACACTTCATTGGAAATCCAAACCGATTCCAAGACAAAGACTATTCCAAACTCCAGAACTTGAAATGCAAAAAATTGAGCGATTTCAAGTGGTATAAAGACATATTTCTAACCAAAGTATTACAAAGAGAAGACAATGCTAAAGCATACTGGAAAGAAAAGTTTATCTCAGGGTTACCATCCCTTTTTGCCAACAAAGTACGAGACAAAATGAGAGAGCAGATGGCAAGCTCAGATTGGTCCCAGATCGACTTAGAAACATGGACTTATGGAGAGATCATCGCAACTATCAACGTTGTCGCCCTACAACTATGCAATGATATCAGACTCAAGAGCCAATTGAAACAACAGAAGCTGACTACCAGAAGGGAGCTTAGCTCGTGGTGTGAACAATTTGGGTTTGATAAACTCCCAAGTCAGAAACATCGAAAGCCTCAAAAATCTAAATACCAATCCTCCAGGAAGAAGAAGTACGCCAATGGAGACAAATCAGGCAAAAAGGAGAAAGCAGAAAAGAAAGGAAAAAAGCCTTTCCGAAGGTCTTTTACAAAAAACCCTAAACCAAAAACTTGTTTTGGTTGTGGGAAAAGAGGACATTTTGCCAACAAATGTCCTGATCTAAAAAATAAGATCAAGTCCTTGAATATTGATGAGGAATTCAAAGACAGACTTATCCAGGTTATCTTCGAACAATAGTATACCTCAGACTCCTATGAAGAATCAGCAAGTTCTGAGGAGGAGCTTCTAGTCATTGACCAATCCAGCACAGAATCCTCAACGCAACTAGAATCGGATCACATTCAAGCTTGTCTGTGCAACCAAGTCAATGTCCTAGATCAGACTGACTATTCCATGCTTATCGGTATGATTGATAGTATCGGAGACCCTATCCTCAAGGCAAATTACATCAAACAAATCCAAGAGAAAATATCCACCCAAAATACCAATAACCCATCCACCAACCAAAAGGACCCAGTTATCCCAGACTTCGAAGAAAATGTTATGAAGCTATTTTCCCCTAAACAAAGAAAAGTGACCATCCCTGACCTGCAAAAAGAAATCAAACAGGTCAAAGAAGAAATAAAAGATCTGAAAATAGCCACCCAAAAACTCCAAACTCAATTGCAAGAATGCTCCTTAAAAGCAAAAGGAAAAGCTCCCATGCAAGATTCTCCCAAGCAAGACGATTTCAAAAGTTCTGATGATTCCGAAGAAGATGTCCAAGAAGAAAGTCACTCAAATCATGAATTAGCTAGTCTCTTGCATCCCAATTTGATCCAACCACAAGAGACTTCCATTATCCGGGAAATCAGAATCCAGAAGTGGTACACAGAAGTTGACATACGTGTCTCTTCCAATTTCCATCTTAGGGTCAACGTATTGATTGATACAGGAGCTGATCTCAACTGTATGAGGGAAGCCCTTGTCCCCACTAAATATTTTGAAAAAACCACAGAAACCCTTTATGGTGCCAACAAACAACAACTTAGCATACAATACAAGTTGACCAATGCCAAAGTCTGCAACGGTGGAGTCTGTTATAACACTAGTTTCCTTATGGTAAAAAACCTTTCCCAAAATGTGATCCTTGGATTACCTTTTATCCACCTTATATCTCCTTTCAAAGTTACCACAGAAGGACTCGTTTCTGAATATCTAGAAAAAGAGATACTTTTCCCTTTCACTTTCCCCGTCCTTATTCGAGACCTAAACACTCTAAAAAACCAATCAGTTTTTCTAGACCAGCAAATCGCCAATATCAGCACAAAACAGGATTACTTGTCTTTTTTAAAAGATGACCTTCATTTTGAAAGACAAAAGAAGCAATTAGAAGATCCCAAACTCCAACAAAAAATCCAAACCTTCAGACAAAAGCTTGAAAGTGAAATTTGCTCCTCTTTTCCAAATGCCTTTTGGAATAGAAAAAGACATATAGTATCCCTTCCTTATAACAAAGAGTTTTCTGAAAGAGGAATTCCCACCAAAGCCAGACCTATCCAAATGTCCTCATCGCTTCTTGAGCATTGCAAAAAAGAGATAGCAGACTTATTACAAAAAGGCCTGATTAGGCCCTCCAAATCTCCATGGAGCTGTCCAGCTTTCTATGTGCAGAAAAATGCAGAGATTGAAAGAGGAGTCCCCAGACTGGTCATAAATTACAAATCTCTGAATGATGCTCTCCAGTGGATTCGGT
This sequence comes from Acer campestre, assembly GCA_954870605.1. Classification (NCBI taxonomy): domain Eukaryota; kingdom Viridiplantae; phylum Streptophyta; class Magnoliopsida; order Sapindales; family Sapindaceae; genus Acer; species Acer campestre. The sequence goes on along the minus strand of OX940804.1, from coordinate 31,069,533 downwards.
ATCCTATCCCTAATAAATCTGACTTATTAAAAAGACTTTATAATTCTAATATTTTTTCTAAGTTTGATATGAAATCAGGATTTTGGCAGATACAGATAGAAGAAAAAGATCATTACAAGACTGCTTTTACTGTGCCATTTGGCCAGTATGAGTGGAACGTTATGCCTTTTGGTCTTAAAAATGCCCCTAGTGAATTCCAGTCTATCATGAATGAGATTTTTAACCCTTATACTGAATTCTCTATTGTCTATATAGATGATGTTTTGATTTATTCTGACAACATTGACCAACATTGGAAACACCTGAATATTTTCTTCCAGGTTGCTAAACAACAAGGTTTAGTAGTTTCCTCACCTAAGATTGTCTTATACCAAACCAAAATCCGATTCTTAGGTCATAACATTGAAAGAGGAACCATCCTACCAATCCAAAGAAGTCTTGAGTTTGCCGATAAATTCTCAGATGTTATCAAAGACAAAACCCAGTTACAAAGGTTCCTAGGGTGTCTCAATTATATAGCTAATTTTTGTCAACAACTCCGAATCATCTGCAAACCTCTTTTCCAAAGACTTAAGAAAAATCCTACACCTTGGACTGATGAGCACACCTTAGCTGTCCAAAAAATAAAAGCCCAAGTCAAAAGTCTTCAGTGTCTTGTTATTTGTCATCCCACTGCTCCAAAAATAGTTGAAACTGATGCTTCTGAGCTTGGATATGGTGGTGTTCTAAAACAAGTCATTAATAACCAAGAATATCTAGTTAGATATGTTTCAGGAATCTGGAATGATACCCAACAAAAATACTCCACTGTCAAAAAAGAAATATTAGCTATTGTTTTGACCATCCAAAAATTACAAGATGACCTAATCAACCAGAAATTTGTTTTGAAAGTTGACTGTCAGTCAGCAAAATTCATTTTGAAAAATGATGTTAAAAATCTTGCTTCTAAACAAATATTTGCTAGGTGGCAAGCCCTATTATCTGCATTTGATTTTACTATTGAACATATTAAAGGCTCAGATAATAGTTTACCAGATTTCCTGACCAGAGAAATTTTACAAGGTCTATATATATATATATATATATGCTCTACCCCTATGCTTCTCAACCTTTGGCTTTGACCTTTCTATTTTCTCATTATCTAGGAGTCTTCAACCTTTGGCTTTGACCTTTCTATTTTCTCATTATCTAGGAGTCTTCAACCTTTGGCTTTGACCTTTCTATTTTCTCATTATCTCTAGACTCCTAGCACCTTCTTGGCAATTTACCGAAACAAAACAATCAACAAGCCAAGTTCTTTTTTTTTTTTCTCTCTCTCTCTCTCACCTTCCAAGAGATTTACAGAGGCAAAACAATCAACAAGCCAGGTTCCTATTCATATTCTTTTAGTAATATCTCATCTTTATTTTTGACCGGAGTAGCATCTCATCTCTAATAATCCAAAAGTGATGGATCTTTGTATAAATAGATTGTTGGGTTTGGATGTTGACAGACCCTTGTATAAATAATTGGTGGGTTTTGTGGATGTTGACAGATCCTTCTATAAATAAAACTTATCTGTGATCCTTGTATAACAAGCCAGGATTATCATATATGTTGTGACACTGTGACTGGTCGGGTTTCGTGTCATGGTGTGATGAGATTAATGGGAAGTGATGGGGAAGAGTTCGTGTCATGGTTGTTGTCGATAAAGATGTAGAGATCTAACAAGTGAAGATTTGAAGCAGAGTTTGATTTTTGTTTAAGCTGGAGACTTATTGTTGATAAAGCTGGAGACTTGTAGTTGATAAAAAACGTTTGGAATATCTTTTTTTGAAATAGCCTGCTTTATTCACGAGAAACAAAACAAAGACAAGCCAAAGAGGCCAACCAAAAAACAACAGCACAAACACCCAAAATCCAGCAAAAACGCATAGCTGAGTGAGTGAAAGAAATTAATTGATTGCTTGTGAGACCTAATCATGAAACACCCAACAGCTAAATCTTAGAAAATCTAAGAAATACATGTCATTGACAATTGTTGCTTTAAAGTAACTAAGGCTATTAAGTCCAAATCTTAGAACATGAGCACCATGAATTTAATTGATTGCTTGTGAGACCTAATCATGAAACACCCGACAGCTAAATCTTAGAAAATCTAAGAAACACATGTCAGTGTCAATTGTTGCTTTAAAGTAACTAAGGCTATTAAGTCTCCAGCAGCACGGCTCTGCTCACTGTTGATAGATGAACAAGTTTCGAGTTTGGGTAAATGATTTCTAAGTTAACGGTTCAAATCCTACCAATGATAAAAAAAACTTTAAAAACATCTTTGGTCTAGATAGATGAATAAATAGATACTGTCAAAAAAAAAAAAAAAACAAAAAACCAAGGCTATTAACCACCACATAACATGAAAAGGTGCACGTTTGTTCGTACAATATTTTGGGTTCGAGAAACTTTCAATAATGAATTAATTTAAAGAAACTTTTTATAATGATGAGGGCTATCTTCCAATTATGCATTAGATCATGTCAAGTACCAGAGTACTTCATTATTCAACAACCTTATTACAAAGATCAATTAGATCATTCATCTTCTGAATTCAGAAAAAAAAAAAAAAATTATAAACTTTTGAGATCCATCATATCATTGTTTTGATCAAAAGGGCCGGGTCACTAAGTCTTCTATGTTCATCCATTAATAGATCTTCAAACATGGCTTCATGTAAAAAATCGATCATGAGGTCATCATGATGATGTAGAACTGAGTCCATCCCCACGTTTTTTTTTTTTTAGATAAACCTAAGTGGTAAAGCATCCACTTGGAAGAAATTTATTATAATAAAAAGAAATACAAAGAGAGAGAAGAAAACAAACGTTATTAAAACTAAAATAAAATAAGACCGATGAAGTGTAAATCAATTTCATTGGAGACGCTTAGAATGTCTTCGCTTGACATTAGTCATAGATAACATTTTAAAAGTGGATTTCACTTTCCTTTTCAATCCGGTCATCCATCCGCCATATTACGATCACAATGATCACCATTTTCATTGATCTGATGATCATTAGCTTGGAGAGGACCAGGTGAACTTAAAGCATCCCATAATAAGAGTTGGCTAATGTCAAAATCCATTAACATATCATCATCATCACTAGTAGCTGAATTATTATTATTATTATCCTCCTGTAGTATTGGGGATGAAGATGATTGGCTAACTATATTCTCAGCGCCAACATTGTGATCCACCGTCTGATTATATTCAAGCAGTCCTGGAATAATAACTTTGGTGCACCTGACTGCCTTGGTTCGAAACACTTGATGTGGCTCTGCTGGTTTGCTCTCGTGTGAGTTTGACATCATTGAGGGTTTTCTCGAACACCCATTAATCTTCTTTTTAGATTTGTGAAGCTGCATACTAGTACTCTTGTCATCACCTTTGAGTTTCTTGCTCAAATTAGTTTTCCAATAGTTCTTGATTTCATTATCTGTTCTCCCTGGTAATCTTCCAGCAATCAGGGCCCACCTGTATTTATTTAATTAATTATATTAAATTGTACTTTTTAATCACCTTCTTAATTGATTGATTAAGATTACCTATAAGTGTACGATATTGCCTAATTTAGTTGAAAATTGGAAATCTGAGATTTAAACTTTGGAACTGAACACTTGTTAAGAGTTGTATGTAGTTTCCAATATAGTCTAGGTCCGGCAAATTGAAGCAAAAGTCTTATTTTAACAACTACATAATTACTTTAAAAAGAAAGCATTTATTACACAAATACATTTATTGTATCGATTAAGTCAAAAAAGTACAATAAATAATTTCCTTTTATAATAGTTATGTAGTTATTAACCTTGTGCTCTTACCCTACTTTAATTATGAGTAGTATATACCGATGACAAATTAAGGTGAGGTCGTTGTCAAAACTTAAAAGTTTAGTCATCTCACACCGAGGGGAATCCGGTCTCTTCTTTCAAACTAGACACATTGATGGATAATTGAATACGGAGATGTGTGCATCATCAAACAGCCTAGTAAGTTTCGAGAAATTCTCAATGGTGTATTTGATCACCTAAGTTAATGATGAAGAATAAAATTACCTATTACTAAGGAGTCTGTGGAGTCTGATGATCAATATGGACAGACAATGACTTAATTTATTCTTCCAAACAATGACTTAATTTATTCTTCATGATTAATATGGACAGACATGATTAAATGTTAAAACTTTAGAAGAATTAAAATGAATGACGAAAAATAAATTACCTATTACCAAGGAGTTTATGAAGTCTGATGATGAGTTCTTCTTCTTCTACAGAAATATTACCTCTCTTGATATCTGATCTCAAATAATTCAACCATCGCAGTCTACAACTCCTCCCACATCTCTTTAACCCTATATTAAGCTTTAGATGATAATGATCAAGAAAAATATTTGAAAAAATGGAAGACATTATATGAAATGAATTATACGAGCGCAAGAAGAAGAAAGGTTAATAATAGTTCAGTACGTACCAGCTTTTTGAGGGAGGTCTCTCCATTTGCCTTGTCCATGGATTTGAATGTAGTTGATGAGAATTTTATCTTCTTGAGCAGACCAAGGACCTCTGTTGAGTCCTTCTTTGGAGCAACATGGTTTTCTGCCCATTTTATCTCCAATGCACTCCTACTCTGTGGTTTCTACTTTCGACTCTTTCTTGCCTTTGTTGAGTCCTAGCAAAATGGTTTTCTTCCCATTTTATATCAAACTTACACTCACACTCTTTCGACTTTGGGCTCTTGTCAGAAAAAAACCAGCTGCTTATTTATATACATACATGTGCAAGATGTCATTCAACAGCTTTTGTTTTTAATCGGAGTTGGAGTTCGTTGACTGGGCATTCATTTTTAACCTGCTTGAATTGTTTCCTTCTTTTGTAATAAAAATAATAGGGTCCGGGCTAAATCAAAACCAACTTAAATTTGTGTCTTAATTTTTTGATTTCAACGTCCAATCACTCATGTGCTCTTAATCCAATAGTTTGATTAAAATCAAATGAGTGTTTGAGATGTTGAAATCAAAAAAATTATGTCACAAATTTAAGTATTTAGCCTAACCCACACAAATAAAACAACAAAATAAACTCTTTTTTTTTTTTCGATTTCTGACAAAATAAATGTGGAAAAATAAATATATTTGTGTGCGTGTTTGTGCATGGCTAGATTGGATTTGAATGGTGAAGTCAAGATTTTGATTTTGGGGTCAACACAATATATATATATATAGTCCTTTTCACCTCGGTGGGCACTGAATCTGATATATAAAATATATCAATGCATTGCATGTGTGCCATAGATTATGGATAAATACTGACAAGTGTATACAGATTGAGTCAAAGCAATTGAATCTAATAATCTACATACAAGACACTGCTATATATATTTATAAGTGCACACAGAAGAGAAAATTTTCATATATATATATATATATTATATGGGTGCAGATATTGCCACCCATAAATATGATTTACACACCTATATTTATAAGTACACTCATGTTTTACACACCCATATTTTCTATACACTCATGTCTAAAATTTAAAATTAAATCATTACTATAAGCACCCATCCTAATGCCAATAGTACCCTTATTGAAATTAAGGTATTTATTTTAATACATTTTATTTATAAACCCTCTTAAATTATTAACAAACCCAATTTTCGGAAAGAATTGTGTTATAATTAAAAATTATGAATTGATATCATGAAGAAAAAAATATGAATTGATTTGCTATATAAATTTACAGTACTGTATTTCCATTTTTTTTTTTTTTTGGAAATGGTTACCGTTTTTTTATTTTGACTTGTTATATACTTATATTAGTAATTTTGACTAATTATTATTTAGTAGATTTTATGGCCTTTTCATCAATTTTACATTGTAATCAGATTTCCTGTTTTGTGTTTCGTTTAACAATAATTACGATTAGATTCATAGATTATGCAAATATTTTCTTTCTATTTTGCATTATTACTGGATTTGCAGATTTTATTCCCTTCTTAATTTGCATTTTGATTAGCAATTTCCAATATAAAACGTTTATGTTTCATTCATCACTAGCCTTTGCCAAGTTTTTTCCTCATCTCTTTCAGTGAAAGAACCCAAACACTTTACTCCAATATCATTCCCCAATTCCGGCAATGAGGAAAGAAAAAAAATTGCGGACCAATGAAATACACTTCTTCCTAATAAATCTTACGGAATCGCTGCCATATGTCTAGTTAAACTTTAAAGAAAATCCAAAACAGAAGAAGGGTAAAACTGTAAAAGACAATAGAGTATTATTGGTGAGACTTGAAAGAGATTGATGAGATTGTTGATAATTGAACAAGGATTACTTTGTTTCATGCAAAGTTTTTTTTTTTTGTTTTTTTTGTTTTTTTTTTTGAAAAGCAATATTATTAGGGTGGAAAGCACACAAAGGAGACAAGTAGAACACCACCACAATGTGAAGAATCATAATGTTCGAAGAAAAGCTTAAGAGAAGAAACATAAAAGTAAAGCTTCAAGTGACTCCATTGATGGAGAATTTCTCAACTCTGCAGAGCTTTTCAATAAATTGATAGAAAGATGATTATAACGTATTACAAGAGATCACCTGATATATATATATAAGATTATTTTCAACACATTAAAAGTGTGACTGTCTTTTTAGGAATTGCTAACCAATCACAGTGGTGCTTATAGCCACATCAGCACAGGTTATTAGTAACTGACTTTAACAGAATAGTTAACGCCTAACTGATCCTGAGACTAAGCTACCTAAGCTGCTGTTAACCACCATTGATGTCCTCTGTTATTTGCTAAGCTTTCTGATACTCGCTTTTTCCATCGTTGAAAGAATCGTGAGGACCAAAAGATTTTTTTTTTCTATGTAAAAAGGGTTTCCTACGCAATGTGCTCTAAACTAGCAAAAAATTAGTAAAGCGGCAAGCGAGGGTATCGTTCCGCAGGGAGGTGTGATTCGTCAACCGTATCAAGTTCTAGAGTTTATTGAAAGCTATATGAATAGAATGCGAAAATGTGAGAATGGTGTGTGTGAAATGTATGTACAATGCGGTGTGTGTGTGTGTGTGTGTAGAGAATGAAAATGAAAATAAATAAAAACAAAGAGAATTTGGAAGGATGAGAATGGTGTTTAAAGTGATAAATAAAAGGGTGGATTGGAGAGATGCATGAAAATGGTCACACAAGGTTCAACAAGTTCACCATACATAAGTGCACAAATAGTTGGTTGTTAGGCATTAAGTTCATCCAATTTTAGTTAAGGGTTCGTTCTTGCCTCAATCCGATTTATACCCATTCATAAAGCTAACGGTCAAAGAGTGTGTTGAAAACCTCTCAAACACGAAAACCTCAACCAACATATGTGAACATATTCTACAAACCGATGCTAAATTGAGTCCCAATATTAACATGGTAATGTAAAATGGCAACGTTAGGTACAATGAATGTGGAAAGAGTGATTGTATCTCTAACCATAACTCACCTACAGCCCCTAGCATGAGAGATAGCCAAAGACCAATAATTGTAACTCTAACCATGACTCACCTAGAACCCCTAGAGTGAGAAATAGCTAAAGTTCAATTGTTAACAAGAACAATGAACCAAACCCTTCTAATATGGCAATTTATAGGTTCATCCACTCTTCCTAGCTAATTAGCCAAGACTATGCATGGAGAACCCCTCCAAAGGCACAATCCTAACTCTAAGTCACTCAAACCCATTCATGACATGTAATTTTGACCTTTCATCAACATACAAACACAAAATGAGATATTTGATTACAACTACTCCTAATTTACATTAATCTACTCCTAATCCCATTCATGAATACATATTAATTTCTAATCATCCATAAACATGCATTTCAAGATAAGAGATATACTCTATAACAATCAAGAATGAATCAAAACACAAATTGGATATAAAAACAACCACATATATATTGAGCACAAATTAGGTTTACAATATTCCCAAGTGGGGATTACACATCTAAGAAAACAAGAAATACAAAGAGAATGAGATAAAAGAGAAAACCCAAGTGGAGAGCCCCTCCAAAGTGTGCTAATCTCCTTTGATCCATGATTGGCTCGAATTTGGTCCAAAGACCCTTCTTTCTCCTTGTAATCTACTCCTAGATGGATGGATGATAGGTAGAAGGTGTGATGGGGAGCATCCATGGAGGAAAAACCTCCATAGAAGCTCTAGAAAGCTTCTCTCTCTCTCTCTCTTATTTAGATGGAAGAAAATGAAGAAGAAGAAGAAGAAGTGTGTGGGGAGTGGATTCTGTTGGGAGAGAAGAGAATAAGGTATTTATATAGTGTTGGGAGGTTAGGGCTGAAGGTTGGGGTGAAAGGACAAAACAGTCCCTAAAATTCACCCAAAAAATGACTCTCTGGAGTGAATCGACAGTTTGGTTCAGCGGCCAGGCCACCGTTTGAAGTAGCCGTTTAAACCTGACAGCATTTCAACATTTCAGCATTTCAGCATTGCACACTGTTACGGAAATAGGCATAACTTTCTACAGAAAGCTCGGAATCACAATCCGTAAAATGTTCTGGAAACTAGACTTCTAGGGCTTTCCGAATATATAAAGACATCAATATGGTTCGATCTGAGCAGGAAGATATGACCCCCACAAGTTATACATTCTGCACGAGCATATACAATTTCTTCCATTTTTGGCTCATTTTGCCTCCCAAACTAATCTTTAAGCTCAAAACCTTATTGTAGGGAATATGGACCTACACAAGGCTCAAAAAAAACATTATATACAAAAATACACTCGAAAACGAGACAAACGATTAGAAATTGGGGACCTCAAATAGGTATAAAATAGTCCGATCACTTTCTTATACTTATCATCCCCTCGCAAACTAAACTAAGGAGATTCAACAAGGCTTAGTTTGGCACGAAGAAAGCAAAAACGATCCCTCGTAAAACTCTTCGTAAAGATGTCAGCAACCTAGTGCTCAGTTGGGATATATTTGGTGTCAATTTCACCAAATAAGACCTTCTCACAAATGAAGTGGGTGCCTATGTCTATGTGTTTTGTACGCTGATGGAAAACTGGATTTTGGGACAGAGAAGTCACACCAATGTTGTCACACCAAAGGACCTAGCAATGTGGCAGTGATATGTGAAGTTCTGAGAGCAAAGACTTGAGCCACAAAATCTCTATTGTTGCCTGCCCATTGATCGATATTCAGCCTTCGTAATGGAGTGTGCAACAACTTTATGCTTCCTTGAGCACCAAGAGACCAGATTATTACTAACAAAAGCACAAGTGCCACTAGTTGAGCGACGATCGTCGACACAACTTGCCCAATCGGCATCCGCAAATGTCTCAAGAGACAAAGCTGTAGAAGGCTTGAAATGTATTCCAAGATAAGGAGTGCCTTTCAAGTAGTGAAGAACACGCTTACAAGCCTGCCAATGAGTCATTGTAGGGGCTACCAAAAATTGATTGAGCTTGTTGATAATAAATGAAATATCAGGTCTTGTGCTGGAAAAGTATTGGAAAGCACCAATTGTGCTCCGATAAAGGGTCGAATCATTGAAAACCTCACCATCAAAGAGTGACAGTTTTGTTCCAGTTACACATAGAGTGTCACAAGAATGCAGTTTAGTTATCTTGGTTCGCAGAAGCAGGTATTGAATATACTTTGTTTGGGTTAAATAGAGCCCTGAAGAGTCACGATGGGCTTCAAAACCCAGAAAATAGCTTACTCAACCAAGTGTAAGGCAAACATGTTATTAAGATCAGAAATAAGGTTCTTGATATGTTGAGTGTTACTGCCTGTGACAAGAATATCATTAACATAGACAAGGAGAAACAAAGAAGAAGAATCAAAAAAACGTACGAACAATGAAGTGTCTGAGACTGAGTTTTGAAATCCCTAAGCTAGAAGGGCTGACCGAAACTTTTAGTACCAACTTCTTGGTGCTTGTTTGAGACTATAGAGGGATTTGTGCAGCCTATACACATGAGTAGGTTTATAAGCATCAACAAAGCCCTCGGGCTGTGCCATATAGACCAATTCCGACAAGTCTCCATTAAAGAATGCATTGTTTATGTCCAGCTGTTCAATTGGCCAACCAAAGAAGACATCAATGGAGAAGATGACACGAATGGTAGAGGCCTTTACTACAGGACTAAAAGTGTCTAAGAAATCCAAGCCATGTGTTTGGTGAAATCCTTTTGCCATCAACCTAGCTTTGTGTTTCAACAAACTTCCATCTTGTTCGTATTTAGTACAAAACACCCATTTGCACCCAAAATATTCATATCAGAGGTGAAGGGAACTAGTGACCGCGTCTCATCTGCTTGTAAGGCCCCAAACTCTTCATTCATGGTCGTAGACCATCTCAAGTCTTAAAGAGCTATCTTGGCAGACGTAGGATCTGTCTCAGCCAGATAACAGTTGGAGGAGAAAGCTTTTGGCTTAGAGATGCCATTCTTAGACCTTGTGATCATTGGATGATGTGAAATGATAGACCGAAAAGGTGGGTTGTCAACGGAAGAGTGAGTATCAGGGTATGGAAATGAGTTAGTAGACAATGATAGGTCAACTGGAGAGTGACTAATTGTGTCAAAAGGTGAGCCCGAAGTATTGCCATTGTTTGATAAAGGCGTTAAACCCATTAAATGAGACCTATTTGAGTGTGAGCTTGCAGCACCAGTAGGTGAGATAGCACTTCCCAAAGAAGAATTCCTAATTCTGGAAATAGGACCTGTCATATGAGACAAAATCCTGTGCACAGCAGACAAAGGAATGTGATTAGCAGGAGGAGAAGAGGTACAAGAAGAGTTATTTGGTGAGAATAAGGCATTATAGGGAAAATCTAGTTCATTGAACTCAACATGTCTAGATATGTAGACTTTTCCAGAAGGATGTAAGCACTTGTAACCTTTATGTAAAGAGTTATATCCAATAAAGATGCATTTTGTTGTATGGAAATTGAATTTGGTTCTAGAGTAACCCCTTAGGTATGGAAAATAACTGCAGCCAAAAGTCTTAAAGAAACTATAGTTAGGTTTTTTTCCATATAGTTCAAAAGGTGAAGTGAACCCAAAAGAAGCTAAAGGCATGTTGTTTATTAGAAACACAACTGTACTAAACACTTCATTCCAGAATTTTAGGGGTATTTGTGCATGAGCTAGCAAGGTTAGACTAGTCTCAACAATATGCATATGCTTCCTCTTAACAATTCCATTTTGCTGATAAGTGTGAGGGCATGACAATCTAACTTGAATCCCTTTATCAATAAGGTAAGACTTAAAAACAAGATACTCTCCACCCATATCCGTGTGTAAACTCTTAAATTTTGTCTCAAATCGTAATTGAACAAGCCTTTGAAATTTGACAAAGACACCAAGAGCTTCAGACTTAAGCTTTAACGAAAACAGACAGGTGAAACTAGTATAGGTACCTTTAGTTGATAGCATTGGAGAAGGTCCCCAAATATCGGAACATATCAACTCAAGAGGGGTTTTTGCTGAGATATCATGCCTTGTAAAAGGTAACTTATGAAGTTTTCCTAATTTACAAGAGTCACAAAATTGTAATGCATGAAACTTGCCATTAAAATGAACATTGTTCAATATTTTTTGAAGTATTACGGTAGCAAGGTACCCCAATTTTGCATGCCAAATGTTAGCATTCACAGCAGTGTATGCACACAAATTGCTCTACTGTGACTAGGAACTAAACATGGGTCCAAGACTATTATTGTTACTACTTGGTACAGAAAGAAAACTGGCGGTAGATGGTGGTGTCTTCAAATGAGTTGTCTTCGTGAACCTCTTGTGATCAAGATTGTGATAAGAAGTTTTCAGATCAGGTGCTTCAACAAGTTTCAGATTGTAGAGACTATCTCTAAGTGCTCCGTGAAGCAAAACCTTCCTCGTTTTGAGGTCATTTATCAAATATTTGTCATCATAAAATTCAGCAATTGCATGATTATCATGAGTGAATTTAGAGATGCAACAAGTTCTTAGTGATTTGAGGAACATGTAGAATGTTTCTAAGATGTAATTTCTGAAAAGGGATGTGTGTGAGACTTAATAAAGGTGTCACTAATGTGAGAAATAAGAAGATGATTTCCATAACCTATAATAAGGCTGTCATTACCTCTGTAGTTAGACTGTAGAGAGAGATTGTTATGGTCAGATGTGATGTGGTTGGTTGCTCCACTATCTACATACCAAGCTAGGTCATTGACTGAATTCGGAGTAGTAAGGAAGGCTAAGCTCTGGTGAAAGTTAGCATGTGGTTCTGAGTTGTTGTAGTTTGCATTCAGTGAAATTCTATCCATTGTAGTTCTGCTCCTGATTGAAGAAAGCTTGAGATTGTTGTTGTTGTGGAGAGCCCTGAAAACCTTGGTCAAATATGTGGTAGCACTTTAGAGCTCAATGGCTTGGTTTTGCACACTTGGTAGTGGACTATACCTCTGTTACGGGATTTGATTTGTCTTTTGCCACATTGATTTCCACCTCTTGCTCCTTGTGTATTGTAATCTCTCTATCCTTTCTTTTCTTGAGAGTTATTAGCCACAAAGTTTGCTGAAATCTGTCCACTATCAAGGCATGTTGGAGAGTCAAGGTGTTTCAACCTTTGCTCATGCATCATCAATACAAATTGAGCATCGTCAAAACTCATAAACCTTTGTTGAATAGTTATTACTACAACAATAACATCGAAGTCATGACCAACACTATTAACTAAACACATCACCGGTGGCTTATTCAGTTATTCCCTTGTTGCTTGCTATGTTTTTCTGGCTTGGCCTCCCCAGTGGCTTTTAATAAAATTACATGTTGTTCAAAAAAAAAAAAAAAAAAAAAAAAACTAAACACATCACCAAGTCACGGTCTCTTACTTCCTCACTAGCAATCATCAAGGCATCACTAATGTTCTTAATCTTTAGAGAAAAATCACTAATTGAATCCTGTCCTTTCTTAATAGATTGAAGTTCATTTTTAAGCTGAATGGCTCTTGCCATCGATTGTTGTGTAAAGATTCTCTTTAATCTGCTCCAGGCATCAAAAGAGGTTTGACAGTCGATGATTTGTCCTAATACGTTTTCACTGATACTTGAATAGATCCAACCTAAAAGCAACTTGTCTATTCTTCTCCAGTTGGAAAAATCCTTACTAACTCGTTTTTCGTTAATTATTTTCTCCAGTTTCATTTGTTACTTCAATGTTAACAAACATGTCAGCAAGTTGATTAATACCACAGAGAAAATCATCAAGTTCAAGAGCTTGGATGATTGGTAATACCTGTGCCTTCCAATACAGATAATTGGATTTGCCTAGCTTGACTAGGAGATTGAAGTTCAAGCTCTTAGAGAGAATTGTAAACTCCATTTTTGAAGTATATCGCGATTCCTGCCAGTCTGATCAGCGACCGGTGGTTGTGATGAAGAAACTCCTTGTTGTGAGCTTTGATTTGGACCAATAATTGGAGATTGTGATCGAGACATCATGACATTAGTCAGTGCGGCTCTGATACCATGTGAAGAATCAAAGTGTTCGAAGAAAAGCTTAAGAGAAGAAACATAAAAGTAAAGCTTCAAGTGACTCTATTGATGGAGAATTTCTCAACTCTGTAGAGCTTTTCAATATATTGATAGAAAGATGATTGTAATCTATTACAAGAGATCACCTGATATATATTAGATTATTTTCAACACACTAAAAGCGTGACCATCTTTTTAGGAATTGCTAGCCAATTACAGTGGTGCTTATAGCAACATCAGCACAGGTTGTTAATAACTGAGTTTAATAGAATAGTTAACGCCTAACTGATCTTGAGACTAAGCTACTTGAGCTTCTATTAACCACCGTTGATGTCCTCTGTTATTTGCTAAGCTTTCTTATACTTATCACACAAGGCACCCAGAAAAAAAAAACTTTGTTTTTTGCAAAGTTGTCGCTAGATTTGCAAGACAATCTTATCTGGCCTTTTCTTGCCAATCTGGGTGCATAGCTAACACTATAATTGTCCATGTTAACCAGCTGGAGGTAGTTTCTTGCCCAGCTAGATAGAAAGCTTTGCATTCCTCCATTACCTCTTCAATTGTCATTCCACTACTTGCATTCTCTTGTTGGTTGATTTGGTTGTTAGATTGCAAGAGCAGGTCTAGCAAGTCGTCAACCTTGGATTCTCCAGCATTGATCGCGTTTGCTTTTCCCTGGACTAAATTTCTAAGCATTGATGTGATCTCTTTGTACAATTTGTTTCTCCTTCGATTCTTCTTTGTCGGAACAAATTTTTTCAACACAAATATTTGTTGGAGACTTCGTAGATTGATTAATATCATTTGTTAGAGACTTCGTAGATTGATTTTCATAAACTCAAATATTAACATTAGATGTTGACGAATATGAATTGGTTTATGAGGTTTTTCTCATATGATAATTATTAGAAATAAGATAAGACTAGAAAAAAATGAACGGAGATGATAAAGCTAGAGAATGTAAAGAAAGAGGAAAGTCAACAGGGGCGTAACTCAGCTAGTTAGAGCTGACCACAGTTCGGTTAAACCGTCGGTTTTGTCCACGGTTTAACCGGAACCGGATTGGCCAAACCCAAACCGGAACCGAAAACCGGAACCAAAACCGTCGGTTTGGAAACCGGTGGTTCCGGTTCCGGTTCCGGTTTCGGTTTGGGATTCCTCCAAACCGTCAGAAACCGGCGGTTTAACCGCCCAAAACCGGTGGTTTAAACTGCCAGTTTATAAAAAATAAAAAATAAAAAAAATCAACCAATCAAAAGTTGTCACGTGGCACTTTTTTGATTTTTTTTTTGAAAAACCGCCCAAAACCGAAATCGAAACCGAAACCGAAACTGTACCCAAACTGCCAGTTTTGAAACCGGAACCGCCAAACCGGCGGTTTGAAACCGATTTTTCCGGTTTCAGTTTCGATTTCGATTTTAGGTGGCCTAAAAACCAAAACCGGCGGTTTGGAACCGAAACTGGAACCAAACCGAACTGGTGCCACCTCTACAGCTGGTAGATGGACGAGTTTGGTGTTTAGGCAAATGACTCCCAGGTCAGCGGCTTGAATCCTATCAATGGCGAAAGCTTTCAAAAAAAAATACTTGGTCCCGAATTAATAGATATTGTATACACTTTGAGTCAAAGTATGTAAATCTAATGGTCCACGTTCTTCATCTTAATATATTTAATATTATGACGAACTGACAATAGAAAAATTGTATATATATACAGTTTTTCTATTGTTAGTTCGAACTAATATAAAATATATCAGTTCTTTGCATGTGGGTTATTAGATCTAAAAGATGCTTTGACAAGTATATGCAGCCAAGTCAAAGAATTTAAATCCAATGGTTGCATGCAGCCAAGTCAAAGTATTTAAATTCAATGGTTCACATGCAAAGAACTGATATATTTTATATCAATTCGAACTAACAATAGAAAAACTGTACAGATATATATATATTGGAAACTTTTCTCCTCGGTGCGCACTAATAAATATATATCAATGCCTTACATTTGTACCATTAGATTTAATTGATTTGACTCAGTCTGTATGCATTTGTCAGTGCTTATCCATAATCTATAGTTCACATGCAATGTACTGATGTATATTTTATATTAGTACGCACCGAGAAGAAAATAACTATATATATATCTATAGTGGTTCTCTAGTAAGGACGTCCTGAAATTATAAGTTAAGGACGTCCAACCACAACACCACACATTCATATTGAGTGTGGGTATTTGTTAATGTGAGGTTGTTGGCCCACTGTGAATGTGTGGTTGTGGTTGGACGTCCTGAAATTATAAAGTCATGACGATTCTGATTAGAGAAGTATTATATATATATATATATATTTTATATGAATTTGGTATATAAGTCTCACGCACCTCTTATACTAGGGTGCGAAGAGATTTAGTTTATATCTATGGCAATAATGATTAAAACCTGAAATGGATTTTGATATCACAATAGCTTTATCAAGTTTTGATATAGGAAGAAATATTCTTCACAAAATTTTCAAACCCCATTTCAAGAATTTGATGTGGTACTGCTCAACCACAGTGAGAAGTAGTTGTTTTCCATCAAGTCTATGTAGTAGTTGCTCCTAATAAAACTTAGCCCCCAAAAAGGAAGCTATATATAACTTTTGTTTCTTGCTTATTTCCTTCGTGTTTTAGGGTCAGTTTGGTATTGTTGTAACTTTTATAATAATCACCGTTAGCTATGCTAAATAAATAATTAACTGTGAAGTTAATCAGCAGATGTTTGGTTAATTATACGTTTAAAACTACTGTATAGCTCAAAAGCAATATACGTATGTTTAGTAATTTTATTTTAAAAGTACTGAAATTAGTTACAATGACTAAAATATACATGATTTTAGAACTGTATTTTATTTTTTTCATTAATTATATATATTAAATCAATATTTAAGTAGAATATTTAAATTAGAAAAAAATTCCAAAGGAATAATAAAAATATTTTTAAAAGATTTTATAAATCAAATCAATATTTAATTAGAATATTTAATTTTAGGATGAAATAATATAAATTATTTTAATTTAATTTCATAAGGATAATAATGATATTTTAAAAGATTCATTAAATGCTGAAATAGATTATTCTATAATCACTTTCAAAAAGTAACCCTCCATCTACTTCTTAAAATCACTGTCAAAACTTGTCAGATTATTAATTAATCACTTTTGGAAGTTTTACCAAACATCATTTTATGTCAAAATTATGAAATAAACTGATTTTAACTTTTCAAAAGCAATACCAAACTGACCTTTACTTTTGGAAATTGCTATTTAAAAAAAAAAAAAAATTTCCTTCCGTGTTTTACAACCATTTGTTGGGGCCCCCAATTGACCCAATCAACTTCTTCATATTTTGTAAAAGAGTAGCGGTATTTACACTCCTCTAAAATTGTATGTACACCCTGTTTTGTATTTATACCCACATAAATTTTTTAAAAAATATTCTAATTTGTAAGTAAACCCCACATTTTACCAAATATATCCTTTCTCTAAATTTATTTATAAATACAATAAATTAATAGATTATAACATAATTAATAAATATAAAAAATAAAGGAGAAGATTCCTCATTCCAAGCCGAAATCTTCTCACCGGGTTGAATTTGAGAGTGTTTCTTGAAGGGATATTAAAAAGTATCCTCCAACCTTATTCAAGTATCAAAGAAAAAAATTGAAGATGTGCGGCATGTGCCTTAATTTACATGGACCAAAAAAAAAAAAAAACTTGGATCTCCATTACCATTATCAAAACACTTGGCTTTCAAGAAATCCTTTATTAAATTTTTTTTTTATCCCTTTAGTTTTGAACCAAACCCAAAATCATAATTTTGTAAGACAAATAAATAAAGGGATTTAGATAACCTTGCCGTATGGAAGGGGTAATTTTCAGACAAAAACAAAAACCAAACACTCTGAATCTTTGATACTCGACAACTCTTTCTCTCTCTCTTTATGTTTTTATGTATTTTTTTTTTTATTTTTTTTTTTGTGTAGTTTTTAAATGATTTTCTGTTTTTTTCTGTTTTTAAATCCAAGTCCCACAATAAAAATATTTTCCTCAACTTAGCAATTGAAAGAGACTAATAAAGAAGGAAAAAAAAAAAGTATACAATCTTGGATCGAGACTCGAGAGATGGCTTCTTGTGGTTAATTTGGTTCATAAAAAATCTATACTACACTAAAGATAGCTAGCTAGATAGGTTTGTGCTGCTTGCTAATTTGACAACGACGTGCATGTGCTCCAAACAGCTCGATAAATTCTTCAATGCACCTGCTATATTCATCCGTACATCTGTCTAGTATATATATCCAAACTCTTTAAATCATTAATCATGTATAAATAATCAATCCACTTTCATAAAAAAAAAATGAATCCACGAGAAATATGCATGCCACAATATGATATTATTGAAGTGGCTTGAGCGTGTATTACATTCCTTTTGTTTTAATTTTTATCTAATCTACCCATGATTAGTTTACAAAGAAAATAATTGGAGCAAACTGGATAACTGTTATTGTCTCGAATGTACAAAAATTCACTTGATTTTACCTAAAATGATTTCACATGTTGAATAATTTGTCAAAACTGAAAAGCATGCTTTAATTTAAAATGTAATCATCCACGTTTCTTTATTTTTTACTAATCTTCTCTTTACTATAAATAGTTTACTGCTCTCTCTTGAATCTTGTCATGCATTTTGTTGACATTTATGCATTCCACTTTAGCACGTTTTCTTCATTTGGATTAAAAAAGATAAAAAATAAAATAAAATAAATAATTCAGTAGTATAATGCTTATGGCTTTATGCTATATAAAAAAAATATATATATAGTAAATGATGATGACTTTCTCTGTAGGAAAAAAACTTCTAATATAAGAATAAAACAAATTATTGAAGTTACATTTTGTATGTAAAATATATAATTTATAATATTTTTTGGGAATTGAATCCTTTTAATAGAGTATTTGAGTTGATCTTTTTCTTGATCTAAAATACTTGAAAATAATAATTTACATTTAAAGATAATGAAACTGAAATAAATAATATAAATAATCTTAGCCATTGATTACACATGTCACTAGATATATTTATGTCAGGAAAAAAAAAAATCAGCTCAATAGAGGATCCAAATTCTATTTTTTGTTTGTATGTTGTGGGTGGTATACGGTCCTAAACTTGATCATTTCTATTAATAAATTAAGTTTAAACTTATATATATATAGTCTTTCTATTATCAGTTCGTTCTGACAATAAGTATGTCAAGACGAATAATATGAATTATTAGATTTACATACTTTGACTTAAAGTGTATGCATTTGTCAAAACTTTTCCACATTCTTCGTCCTGATATAAAATTCTTCGTCCTGATATATTTTATATCATGATGACCTGACAATAGAAAGACTATATATATATATAAGGATTTATTGGTCAAACTAATATTTCTTTAATTTTTTGAACAACTAGAAAGAAGACGAGTACTTTTAGTTCACAACATAAAAGGTCTTGAGTTGAGCACTTTGGGTTCACAACTTCACTTGACACGTGCACTTCAATACAAGAGGCTGCCCCATACGACGTTTCTTTCAGCGCTACCACACGATTCGCTTGAGACCCACTTCTCAGATTCACACTATTGGATTCCAAAAAAAAAAAAAAAACCTGTTTAATTATTATTGACTTGGTTAGAGACTTTGAGTCTACATATTGTTTCTGTGGACGTTGATCTACTTGATCATATATTCTTCCGATGATTACGGAGATCCGTCAACGTGGAAAAAGCTGGAGGTTGTGGGGATGAAGATGGGTGTGGTCCATATTAATATTGTCATACATGTAGAAAATATATAGATAATGATCTCAGCGACTAAATCATATATACACAAATCACAAGAGTTTTTGGTTTTTTCCAATATTATTTGAACAAGTTGAACTAAATCATATTCTTTTCTTGTTGAACAACTTTGAACTAATTATTATTTGAAGACAATAATTGGTTTAGTTGGCAGAAACATACAAGTTTAAACATCATTACTTGATTGAAAATTTTGGATTTATTTTGAGAAAACATGATGTCATCGAATTGAATATAAACCTGTAGTGCACGTTCTGCTTTATTTCCTTAACAAGAAAAGTGCAATTTATACGAAGATATATGTTACAATTTACAATTTATCTACAACCACTCCCATCCCATTTCAATAATCAAATAGATTTCATTAGATTTGCTTTTCGATAAAGAAAGTGCCCACTACCCATTTTTGTGTATATACGTACAGTAAATAAAATTAAAGTACTGTGCGCTCATCCACTCACATTGTATCTCTCCCTCTCTTGTCTTCCCTACCTATGGAATCAAAGTTTTCACTCTCTCTCACTCTTCAAATTAGGGTTTGGACTTTGTAGCTAGGTTTACTCATTTTAATTCATCATTATATAGGGTTTCTATATTTTTTATTTAGGCTGAATAAGGGTCCTTTTCAGATAGGGATTCTATGTTATGAAGTATTAAGAAATACTATCAAGTTGAATACGCGTTTTTTACCATCAAGACACTGAATATTATCATTAATTTATCATCAACATCTTATTTCTTACATTTTATTCTCAAATGTATTTTTTTATCAGTTGTTCACGGCAATCTTTGGGTGTAAGAAATACAATTGACATGACATCCATAGTAGAGCTGACCACGGTTCCGGTAAACCGTCGGTTTTGTCCACGGTTTAATCGAAATCGGATTGGACAAACTGGAACCGGAACCGAAAACGAAAACCGGAACCAAAACCGGTGGTTTCGGTTTCGGTTTCCGTTTGGGATTCCTAAACCGAAACCTAATCCCAAACCGAAACCGCCGGTTTATAAAAAAAAATAATAATAATAATAATCAACCAATCAGACGTTGCCACGTGGCAGCGTCTTTTTTAAAAAAACTTACTGTTTGACTGATAAAAAAAAAATTCCCACCAATCAGATGCTGCCACGTGGCAGCGTCTTTTCAAAATTCAACCGTTCAAAATTTTGACTGGGCAACAGCAAATTTTTTTTTTTCACCCCATCATTTCTCTTATTTGCAAATCCACCCCTCTCTACTATACTATAAATGCAAACCCCCCCCCCCCCCCCCCCCCCCCCCCCCCCCCCCCACACACACACACCACACACACACACACACACACACACACACACACACACATTTCATTATTCTTCACACCACTCTCATTCTCTCAACTTCTCTCAACTCCTCTCAATCTCAAATTCTCAATTCTCTTTACAATTTTATTTAATTCTCATTCATATATAAATTATTTCTTATATTTTTTACTATCTACTATTTTTTCAATCATCAAATTGATTTACAATATTTATTTCAACAATATAATTTTCTCTCATATATATATATATATATATTACTTGCTTACCACTCTTATTCTTATTCCAACAATATATTTTTTTCAATCATATATATAAATTTTTTACTTGCTTACCACTCTTATTCCAACAATATATTTTTTTCAATC